>CM053593.1:62148347-62173593 GCA_028646575.1 Pseudocheirus occidentalis
GGACAGGGCCAGGATAGAGAACAGAACAAGGGGGTTGGGATAGGAAGGAGGGACATATGATCAGACTGTCACAATATGTCCACCACGAAGATGTCCTGTGTAATTACACATGCACAGCCTGTATTGAAGTGAGTGTCCTTCCAGTGGGGGTGGGTGACAAGGGAGGAACCAAAAGAATCTAGAATTTAAAGCTCTGTGATACATCCAACTAGGAATTAAGATATACAGGGACTGGGGTAGGGAGACCCTTCCTGCCCTACCAGAAAGTTAGAGGGGTGTTGGAGGAGGGCACAAAAGAGAGCAGATCGTGGGAGGGGCTTTACAGTGGGATGACTGTTTTGGGGTCAGGGGTAGGGGAAAGACGGGGAGAAAATTTGTAACTCAAAATCTGGTGGAAATGAATGATGTAAACAAGAACACAAATAAAAAATTAAAAAAAGAGAGAGAATGTGAAAGGCTTCTCATTGAAGATGGGATTTTACACGAGACTTCAAGGAAGCCAGGGAAGTCAGGAGGTGGAAATGCAGTGGGAGAGCATTCCTGGCATGGAGGTCAATCAGAGGGTTCGAAGTCTGTCTGTCTGAAATCCTTCTCATTCCTAGCTATAGCTGGTTTGGAATTCTGTGCATTTTGACTTCACTATTCTCTGGGACATCTCTCTTTGACTTTTGAAGCTGGAACTTGCTTGAATTTTCTACAATCTGAGCAAACTGGAAGTTAGAATTCTGGAATTTTAGAGAGTTTATGAAGTATAAATATTGACCAGCCTATCTTTTTCCTGGAGCATACATTGTCACTGACCCTTGGGCATATACTAGAACTTTCCTTTAAAAAATGAATTCATGACTTGTTTTTAAATATTTTGTCTCATTTTTTAATTTAAGTGCAATGCAGAATGTATAGGTGTGTAATCATAGATACAGAACTAGGAAAGGACATTAAGGAGTCATCTAATCAAATTCTCCCATTTTATAGATTAGAAATGGGGAACAAGAAAGTTTATGTGATATCTCCAAAGTCATGTAGATAGTAAGTGTCAGAGAACAGATTTAAACCCAAGTTTTCTGACTCCAAATCTGGAATCTTTTCTACTATGCTATGTTTCACTGTAGAGGAATGAGAAATGAAAGGCTAGTTAAGAAGATGGTGTCCAGGAATGGATTTTGGATTGATAGACCACAGCTTGAAACATAGGAAGGATGGGTTATTGCTCTTGCAGATCTAATCCAAAAGAGGTTTAAATTGAAAAGGATGGGGGAAGGAGGAAGCTGTCTCAGTACAGTCACTGATTTGAATGCCATAGAGGATAGCTACAGTGTAGGAAGATGAGTGATAGAGACACTTTGAAATCAACAGAAAAAAATGCAAGGAAAGAGATAGCAATATGATTTATGACTTGTAAATCCAGCAGGAATCTACAGTGTGATATGCCAGACAGCCAAACCAACTATCCTCATCTTAGAGTAATTCAAGGAAAGCACAATGTTTCCTACTAGAGAGATGATAATGCTTCTCTCCTCTGTCCTGGCTAGACCATATCTACCATATCATTTTCAGTTCTAAAGGGCCACATTTTAAGGAGGACATTGAAGAAATGGAGAACATCCTGAAGAGGGCAGCCAGGATAGTGAAAGACCTTGAGCTGTGATTTGGTCAGGTGAAGGAACTGAGAATTTTTAGTCAGGAAGAGAGAAGTCTAAGGGAGACATGATGGCTTTCTTCTGGTGTTTGAAGGATGTCATATGGAAGAGGAAATGCAACATTCTGTTCAGTCCCAGAGGACAGAGTTAGAAGGAAGGCTTAGACTTGAGCTTAAAACAAAGAAACAGAAACAACCCACCAACCAAAAGACAAACAAACCAACCCTACTAACAATGAAAGCTATCCAAAAGTAGGGGCCTTAGAAGGGAGTGGATTCTCCTTAACTAGGTGGTCTCCATAATCCCCTCTTTACTTTATGAGGTTGCCCTCCCAGCCAAGATGGCTCCACTCTTTCTGAAATGTAGCTTCCAGGATCAAAGGTCATAATACTTTGTCACCAAAGGCTTCACCTTTGTTTTTTCAGTTTTATAACTCATAGATTAGATGTTTTGACAAGTATGGACTTGGCAATACTACTTTCTGGTCCTCTAAAAGCCTCCAAGTATTTATTTTTGAGGAAAATGAATACATTTCCTTCATTGTAATGAATTAGGATAATCAGACTCAAAGAAAATAATGAATCATATTTCTGAAACATATTTTATTTAGCTTAGTTGTCTGAAGCCCCTCACCAGGTCCAGGTGCATGGCTCCTACCATTCTAATTTCATATATGGTCCTCGAGTTTCAGCTGTAAGCTGCTATTGCACCAATATTCCCCTAGGAATCATGGTATTTATTCCCTTTAGCACACTATTCTGTGGCCTGGGTTCCATGTGACTTTGAGTTCCCTGGGCATTAGGGATAATATTATATTATATATAATATAGGGATATTATATAATATATAGGGATATATTATATATCTATGTATATATAATATATGAATATATATTATATATAGGCATAGATATATAATATAGGGATATTATAAATCTATGACATATCCGTAGTCAATTGGGAAATGAGCCAAACTCTTAACTTATGTAGGCTGCTCCTCTCCCCGCCCCCGCCCCCAAACCATCTAGGTAATCACTGATTTAAAGGTCTACCTCTCTTACAATGTTGTTGTTGTTGTTAAGTCATGTTTGATCCTTTGGGACCCCTTCTGGGGTTTCCTTAGCAAAGATATTGAAGTAGTTTGCCACTTCATTCTCCAATTTGTTTCGCAGATGAAGAAACTGAAGTACACAGGGCTCACTGACTTGCCCAAGATCACGCAACTAGTAAGTGTCTGGGGTCAAATGGCTTGGCTGACTCCAGGTTTGGCAGTCTATCCACTGTGCCACCTACTTGCCCTTCTCTTACAAGGACCTAGCCAATTTCTTATCACCAGCCCCAGTCTGTGCCCCCATTCCAGGTCACAGCACTACCCCATTCCTCTTTTGCACATCATGAAATTTTTTAAAATTATGTTTTATGATTTTTTTTGTTTTTAAATCATCTTTCTAAATGTACCCTTCTCTTCCTCTCTTCCCATCCTCCAACCTAGCACCTGCCCTGTGAATCATCCCTCATAACAAAGAACAAAACAAACCAATGAGAAGTTTAGGAAATACATTGATTCTGCTGGGATATACAATGTTTCATCCTCCCAGCATTTCACCTCTGCAGAAATTATGTCCCTCCTTCTAAAAAATATGTAGTGGATTGGACAGGGAGAATACAAGGTGAAGGCCTAGAAGATATAGATAACCAGTCTTCCTATGCACTCAACAAAATAAGTGTAGCCTGTATAAACTTTGTTTATAGAGTGTTTAAGTTGTTCATTCCAACTCCTACTCTCACTGCTAAGGCAGATTCCTAAGGAAGGCTACATTTCTCCCCTTAGGGTGCTGGGAATATACCTGAAGCTTGTGTGTCTCTTCTCTAATATAATCTTCTCAAGCCTCTATTCTATTCTGCTCTGTGTCCCCCCCCCATTAACCACCAGAGATTAATACCTTATTTGTGTTTAGCAATTATCTCTTATTAAAGGATATTGATTGAAAAGATATAGCAAGAGCAATAGTTACAAACATTTTCCCCCCTCCAAGAAACTTTGGGGCCCAAACTGTGGGTCCTATGGGAGAGTGGACTCAGATTTTTTTTGTCTTAGAAATTTTTTTTCCTTAAACACCAAAAAGATTATTTCCATGTGCACCCCCAAATACAATAAGAGTATTCTATATGAAACTCTGAATCTCCATTCATATAGATTGAGTTTTAAAAAAATGTTTGTAATAAACTCAACATTATACTTTTAAAACTCTCCTGCTTGTTTTTCCTTCTGAACATCTTCCTGGGTTTTTTTTTTTTTTTTGCACTTTCAAAGTTGGGTTGTTGCTGTTTTGTTGTTGTTGTTTTTACAATGTTGTTTTTATAATATACATTGTTGTGCTAATTTCACTCACTTCACTCTACGTCAGTTCAGACAACTCAGGATTCTCTGAAATTGTCTCATTCTTCATTTCTTACCCCACAATTTCTTGCCTTCGAACACTGTGATTTCTTCAGCCATTTCCCAATTGTCTAAGAAGAGATCTAAGGTACCTCCTTAGATTCCTAATTTTTTACTTTTCTCCCCTCTCCCTCCACTTTTCCATACTCCTTTCAGAATTAGAAAGTTGTTTTGTTTATGCCTTTTACTTTCCAGTATCAACACCCTCTTAAACACCGCCCTTCCCTATCCCAAATATTTTTCTGTTTAGTTTCATGTATTTCTACATTTGTTTGTGTATGTGTGTGCGTGCTTGTTCAGCCCTCCTTTGTCCATTTCAGTTAGTCATGAGACTGATGTCAATATCTCCTTTCCCGTCCTCCATGTTTGTACCCTTTTCTTCTTATGCACCCCAATTATAGGAAATAACAAGTTCCATTCCTCCTTCCTTCTTTCTACACCAATGCATTTTTAATCTCCCCCTTAAAACAGAACCAACCTAACACCAAGTCTTTTTCTTTCTTTCTTTTTAGTTTAACTCCTTCTATGAAGACATAAAGATTTTGTAGAGACATTTCTTTTTTGGCCTGTTATCTTGTAGCTACTTTCAGTTGCTTGAATAATTCCCTTTTTCTGGGTTTCTCCTGACTGCTGTGTTTGTATTTCAAAGTTCCTACTTAGCTCTCTGGTCTTTTTGTCAGAAATGCTTGGAAGTCCTTTATTCCATTAGAAGTCCATTTTGCCCTGTTGGATAATACTAGGCTTTGCAAGGGAAGTTATTTTTGGTTGTAAGTCTTTTTTCGCCTTTTAGAATATTATATTCCTTCTCTCATTGATAGTAGATGCTGCCACTTCACTCTCTGGCTTACAGCAAATCCTAGCTCTTGAACTTCTGGTAGCTCCCTGTCTTGATCTCACAAGGTCACATCTCCAGTCTGTTTTATCTAAAAGAAGGAAAGAATGGATGCAATAGTAAGAGAGAAGTCACAGTATATATTGTATTCTGGGTGAGACAGAGCCTGAGATGCCTTCCTGACCCAAAAGCTCTGTCCAGCTCTTCTTTCTTGCTCAAATTTTAGCTAGGTCTGCCTTAGAATGTGAGTTTCTTGAGGGCAGGGGCTATTTTCATCTTTTTTTCTGAGCATGGTGCTTGGCCCATGTTGTTGTTGTTATTAAATCATTTTCAGTTGTATCTGGCTCTCCATGACCCCATTAGACATTTTCTTGGGAGAGATATTGGAGTGTTTTTTAAATTTTCTTCTTCAGCTTATTTTACAGGTAAGGAACTTAGGGAAACAGGGTTAAGCGACTTGCCCAGGGTCACACAGTTAGTGTCTGAGACTGGATCTGAACTCATGAAAAGGAGTCTTCCTGATTCTAAGCCCAGTGCTTCATATATTGCTTAGCACATAGTAGGTGCTTAATTATGCTTGTTGACTTGACTTGAAAGAGCCAGCCCAAGAAACTTGTTTTGACTGGTTAGAACTTTTTGAATGCTCCCTAGCTGTAGTTCCACAGCCAATAAAAAAAAACAAACAAAAAAGTGACTTTTATGACATGATGGTTGGGTCAGAGGACCAGGACCAGTTACAGAATGTGCTTCATACAAATTTGGGGGTAGTACCTTTCAATGTTGTCATGTCTTTAAGGCAGGCTTCTCAGCCTGTTCTGTGTGGGAGTTTCATCAGCTGTGCATTCTCTGCTTGCTTACCAATGCCCTGTTATGCCAGGATACATTGTCTATATATCTCTAGCCCATCTCATTGACTTGCAAAAACCAGTCCTCAGCATTGATCTCTATGGGAGATTCTAATGTTAGGGGAAAACACAAAGTGATACTTAACTCGGAATCTACTTTATCCTAATTCAGCCACTTACTACCTGTATGACCTAGGACAAGTCACTCAACCTCTCTTGGCCTCACTCTCCTCATCTGTGAGATAAAAAAAGTCAGACTAGACCTCTAAGGTCTTTAATAATACTGTATCTGTGAGCCACGTGTAAGAAATGCTAGCAGTTTGATTTCCACTGATTCTGTAGGAACAATGGGTGTTCCAAAAACAGATGTTACAGAGGATGTGCAGGAGGAAGGTGTAAATCAGGATGAGGAGAGGAAGGGCAGAGCCACCCTATTCAATCATATGGCTGGAAGAAATCTGTAAGTTTCCCCTTTGAAGAGGCCTGGGCTAAGCTAGCTCAAACCAGCTAGGGTCAAAGGATGGTCACCAACTTTTCATTAACACAAATGCTTAACTATCCTCATACATATTAGCTGACATGCCCCACATAGAATTAGAACCTCACTATCCCATCATGTGTCCCATGTTAGCTCGTGTTGGGAGGAGGGAACACGTGAAGGAGCAGATATGTAATGGGAAGGTCAGAAAGATTGTAACCCAGAAGAGCTGGAACCAATCCCAGTTCTGAAGTTTAGGAAATTTGAATGGAAGCAGCATAAAAGGGCTTGCATTTTTTTGATTCTCTATAGCAATTGTGAAGGTATCCAAGAAGGTCACTTCACTAACTTACTTGATTTTAATCACACTACTCATACCTTCAAAACTCTCTGGGGTCTTTCTGTCACTATGTTCTTGAGGTTTAGATTTTTGGTTCTACAATATTTCATTTCATGTATCCACCCTTGCTTACTCTTCCCTCCCTCCTCTTCACCTCTGTTCGATGTAAATCCCTACCTACCTGGCCTTCAATTTACCTGAATACAATGGCATTCAAAGTCCTAAACCAGGTTCTGTGAGAACTATCACTGATAAAAGACAATGAGGATATGAACTCAGGTCCTCTAACCCCTAATCTAGAACTCATTCCGAGACATAATGTATTTCTTACAATGGGCTTCAATAGCAGCTCAAAGAAGCTCAAAGATGGATTTTTACTGGTTTTACTTTTTATTAAAAAAAGCAAATAGAGGAGGGAGAGCATGTTTGTGTAAAGTCATTGAGGTAAGAGAAAGAATGCTAGACTCAGGAAGCAGCAAACAGGACAGTGTGGCTATAATACATTGTGTGTGAAGGGGAATAATGTGGACTAAGTGAGTGAGCTTAGGTCGAGAATTAAATGCCAACCGGAGAAGTTTGTATTTTATCATAGAGGCAGTAAGGAGCCCTTGAAGGTCCTTGAACAGGGGAAAAAATGATCAGATGTGTGCTTTAAGAAGATTACTTTGACTGCCATGTGGAAGATGGATTTAAGAAGGAGGAACCTGGAGACCAGTCATCTAATTAGGCTGTCAAAATTGTGTAGGGGAGTGTTGGTGAATGGAGAAGAGAGGGCAGCAGTATGGGATGTTAGGATTGTAAAGAATTCATGCTCTAGGGCAGTAGTTCTCAACCTTCCTAATGCCTTGACACTTTAATGCTGGTATGTGGGTGTATCTGCATGGGGGAGGACCCACCTGGAGATGGATAGAGGGGTGGTGTCTCGGTTCCTAAGACCATGGGAAATATGTGTTTTCTGATGGTCTTAGGCAACCCCTGTGAAAGGGTCATTCGACCCCCAAAGGGCTCTAGACCCACAGGTTGAGAATTGCTGCTCCTTCCCTGGAGTATAGATGGCACTTCCACTGCATATAAATAAATATTAGGAAGAAACAAAAATAAGGAATGTCACAAGTCAAAAAGGAGGAAATGAATAAGTGGTCCAGGCTTGGGGAAGAAGCCGATGGATAGAGGGGGTTAAGCTTCTCCTGGATTGAAGCTCTATTTATGTATAGATGATCTAAAAAAAAGTGGGGGAAAGGTGATGGTCCATGGTGAAGAGAAGGGAACCAGAAAAAGGAGGAACATAATATGATCTGGGTGACCCACTGGTAACACTCAAACTCAAACCCCATTTTTTCTTAGGTCGATTCTCTCCTACTCCCTCTTTGCTTGGGAAAGGGTGAGGGAAATGGGGGTATGATTTCTTTCTCCTTTAGGATCCTTCCTCTCCCTGCTATTTTACTCCCAACTCCTCACCCCCAGCTCTGTTGCTTGTCAAGAACAGGGGATCTATTTAAGTTTATTTATGTGACAGTAAATGAGGGGCCATGTTTTGCGTATTCAACCAACATCCTACACTGTCAAGAAGGTGCTAAGCATCAGGAATTCATACTCTTTCATTTTTTCTTCTTTCTTTCTTTCTCTTTCTCTTCTTCCTCCTCCTCCTCCTCCTCTTCTTCCTTCTTCTTCTTCTTCTTCTTCTTCTTCTTCTTCTTCTTCTTCTTCACAACTTCCTTCTGCAAATTCCAGTGGGAGATAATATTTATCTGAAATATTCACTATGGAAATGTGACATGTGACAGATGGGGGTGGAAAAAGCTTTCTGTCCTCCTCCCCATCCATATTTCTTAGAGAACTGAAAAGGGGGAACTTGGGATCTCTAAACATAATTGATTTAAATTCAGGGAGGATGACAAAGGAGAAGCAGGAATTGCTACTTAATTTTCTCTTATAAAGGGGCACAAGGTGAGCTTGGCTCTCTGGCAATATCATAGAGGCAGAGGTTAGCTATTGGAGTCATACAAAAAGAATAGTGGAGTGGTACAGTGATGGAGGCAAGATAAATTTAGAGGTGGAGGATGGGATGTATGTGGTACTGGCTTGAGTAATGTACTATTTTAGTTACAGAGCCATTTGGAAGAAGATTTGATGAAAATTCTGCTCTGTAGAGTATAAGAATTACTATTAGTTTAGGCAACCTTTCTAAAGCAGGTCAGGTATATTCATAGGATGTCAAATTGCTAGGCAGTATTTTCAGAAGTAAAAGCCTGTGACTGCTCCCTTATTACCTGGGAATATGCAAAAAGTACAAATTCCCAAGTCAGCTACTGGGTAAATGAGGTAACAAGGTGGTACAGTAGAGAGAGTGATGGAGTCAAGAAGATCTGAGTTCAAATGCAGCCTTGGGCATTTACTAGTTGTGTGACCCTGGGCAAGTCACTTAACTTCTGTTTACTTATTTCCTCAACTGTAAAATTGGGGTAAGAACAGCATCTACCTCACAGACTTGTTGTGAGGATAAAATGAAATAATATTTTTAAAATGCTTAGCGCATTGCCCAGCACATAGTAGGTGCTATATAAATGGTTATTCCCTCCCCTTCCTCCTAAATGCCCAGTTGCTCTTTGTGTGGGTCAGACTTTATGCTTATCCTATCTAGGAGGGTTTGCCTGCTGATTCACAAGAAGTCAAATGTATTAAGCTGAAAAGATGTTTGACTCCCAACAGGGGGAGAGAAATCCGTATGTCTGAGACGGTATGATGAGTGGGAAGAAAGAGTGGGTGGCTTTCCAGAGGTCATGTCACAGCTTTCTGGAAAAAAGGGACATTGATGAGGGGTGCTGAGAGAAAATGGGAAGTATAGGGGAATTTATCATTGCTTTAGAACAGGAGGGACTTTAAACATCCTCGACCTATCCCCCTCATTTCAAATAAGAGGCAACTGAATCCCAGAAAGGCCAAAGACTTGCCAATTGTCATATGGGTAATAAATGGCAGTCAGAATTTGAACTTTAGTTATCTGACTCTAAATCCCGTGTTCTTTCTACTACTCCACACCAGCACTTCTTAAACTGTGGGTTGCAACAGTGAAAGGTTACTGAACACATGACTAAAAATTAATTCCAGATAAGATGCATAATGAATTCAAGGTGTTTCTGGCAGTGCTTGCCAATGGTGCATCTCAAAACTTCACTGCAGTCTTGGTTCTGAACACAAAGGATGAGCACTTTGCATTGTGTATACCCTCAGGCCATGCAACACCAATGAACTGGCCAAAACACAAAAAGGGGTTGCTTGTGGAAAAAGTTTAAGAATCTCTGTTTTACACTGTCTTAAAAGAAGGAATGGGAAGAGGAGAAGAGAAAAGATGTCACTTGTATTTAGTACATCCGTGGTATTGGTCCATCTGTTTCTCTGTGTGGACTTTCTTCCAATGTACCAGATGCCCCATCCCTGCTCCTCTATTTCATCTACCTTTTTTCCCTCATTCAGTGAAGCATACTTAGAAAGCCTAATCCTATTTCTTAAACTGAATGCTCACCCTGTGTGTATTGGCTTTCTCATAATTTGGCCTTGGATAAGCATCAAATTGTCCATTTGTTGTTTTCACGTGTACATACGGATATCAACACAGAGAGACAGATGGAGGGCATCCCAATGATTCTCAGATTCTTCTTATCCTGGAATGGTCTCCTCACCCATTACCTCCTATAGTCAGTCCCCTAGAAGCTACGCCACTCTTCCCTCCAACCTAAAGGTACTTTCTTGCTGTTAGATTGACAGAACAATGGTAACTTAACAACATTGTGGCATGGCATGGCATGTCATGGTCTGTCCACTTAAGGTTGGAGGATGAAGAAGAGCTTGAGCAGAAAAAGGTATTTTTAGGAAGGAACTAGCAGGGGACAAGATGAAACATCCAGGAAAAATAATTACATGATCATATATTTAGAGCTGGAAGAGAACTTAGAAGTCATGTAATTCGATCCCAATTATTTAAGACTTCAAAAAACCTGAAGTCAAAAGAGGTTAAATGCCTTAGGTCACACAGAAAGTGAACAACGAAACTGAATATATAGCAGAATCTAGTAGAATAATAAGGAAAAGGGAAGTTAGCTCTGAAAGTGATGATATGGCTTGTTGATAGATTGGTGACTTTTAACTCTGATTTTTTTTTTTGGAGGAGGGAAAGTAGGGCAATTGGGGTTAAGTGACTTGCCCAAGGTCACATGGCTAGTTTTTGTGTTAAGTGTCTGAGGCTGGATTTGAAATCAAGTCCTCCTGACTCCAGGGCTGGTGCTTTATTCACTGTGCCACCTAGTTGCCCCTACTTTTAACTCTGAAACTTATTTGAGAAATAGGCTGTGCTTGACATGAAAAAAGGACTCCAGTTTAGATGATGGTAGACCAAAGGTAATTATTATTATTATGAAATGCATTAACACAGGGCCTGGTACATAGTAAGTATTTAATGAATACCTTTGACTGATATTACATTCATCCAGCACTTTGCAACATGTAAAGTTCTTTCATTACCATCTCATTTGATTCTCACAGCAATTATTATTCTCATTTTATAGATTAAGAAAATGGGGCTCAATGAGCTTTAGTGACTTTCTCAAGATCAAATTCTAACAGCAGAGCTGGGGTCCAAATTGAGGTTTTCTGTCTCTAAGCCTAGTATTCCTTCTACCTCATCATACAGTGCAATATCAAGTATCAAAGAAAAGAAGACAGGCAGAACTTCCCCCAGGGTCATGCACCATGACATCACCAATGCAGGGGTTAATCAGGGGAGATCTCTGCTCAACCTGAGGAGCTTAGACTGTGGGACCCTGCCTTTTAAAACATTATTGGGAAGAGTAAAACAAACAAACAAACAAAAAACTACTGAGGCATGGCCAAGTAGATGAGATGGAGGAGCCAGTAGAGGCTGGGGTCTCTGGTACATTGGAAGAAAGTCCACACAGAGAAATAGATGGACCAATACAAATGCCATGGATGCACTAAGCTCAAGTGACATCTTTTCTCATTTTGGGGACTCCTTTTCCCAATCTTTCTTTTAAGACAGTGTAATGCATGTTTCATTTGGGATGAGAATATATGGTTAAGTGTCATTGATTGAGGTTGAATTCATTGGCTCAGTTGTGAATCAAAGCCACTCATTTGTGTTGGAGATATAAAGAGTAGTCTTCCTAGCAGAGTTCCCCCCCCCCCGGAAGGGAGAGGGAGAGAGAAAGGGAGAGGTGGTGGGGAAAGAGAATGAGGGAAGAGAGTGAAAGAAGAGAGAGAAAAGGGGGAGAGGGATATATATATATATATATATATATATATATATACAGAGAGAGAGAGACAGAGATAGAGAAAGAGTGACGGGGGGGGGGGAAGAGAGAGAGAGAGAGAGAGAGAGAGAGAGAGAGAGAGAGAGAGAGAGAGAGAGAGAGAGAGAAAGCTGCTCATGTCCCCAAATCCTGAAAGCTCCTGAAGAGAAGCTTTACCTTGAGACAGTTCCACCCAGGAGCAATTGATCTTTGTCTTTTCTTTCCTGCAACTCTAGAGACCTAAGGGTGCTAGCCTTTATGCCCAAGAGATAGTAGGGCCAGTGGTGAAGTATCAAGGATTCATGACCCACAAGTTCCTGAACCCAGTCATGGAGAAGTAGTAGAGGCATATTGTGTTGGAGAATACTTGCAACCACATAGCTTTAGTGGAAGGAGACCAAGGGGCATGATTGCTGATCTTTAGCCTCCTAGAAAGTGGGGAGGGGGAACATTTCCTAAAAAATGTTAAATTCCTAGAGAATTTAGGAACTTAATTTTTTTTTACAGAGAGGATAAGGGAGGTCAATTGGGGTTAAGTGTCTGAGGCCGAATTTGAACTGAGGTTCTCCTGACTCTAGGGCCAGTGCTCTATTCACCACACCAAATAGCTGCCCCAAGGGACTTAGTTGTTTTAGACTGAGCAGGAAAAAAAGGCTTAGACAACACTAGAATGTTGAAGAAAGGATTATTCATGGCTCCTGGAAAAAGAGGAGCTATAAGAGACTGAACCATGATAAAAGGCAATGAAGGACCTGGACTTTGCCCTTTTCTTGTACCATGAGTCACTTAGTGCAGACCTAAAGGTAAGAAAGTTGCCTTTTCAGCACCCCCAGTTTTGTTTCCCTTCCAGGAAGAGTCTAAGCCCTTGGACTAGTGCCATATTTAGAGGCCTATTTGCCTCCTGAGGTGAAGGAACTCAATGGAATGTTGAGGGTTCACTTCTCCAACAATCCCATGTTTATTTTCATCCTCAGGGGAGGTCAAGCCACACGGTGATGCTATGAGTCTAGGGAACTCCATATGATTATGGGAGGAAGGTGAGACTCCCTGAAAAGGGAGGACAATTGGATCGGTTCTTTATGCGCTATTATGAATCCTTTGTATTTTCTGCATTCTGTCTTTAGGGTAAACAAGAGGCTATCTTAAGCAATGGTAGATATTGTTTCCTAAGTGCCTGCATAGGGGTTGGGGGCCTTTTATCCCCCACATGTGTGGAGAACTAAAGTTAGGTTATATTTAAGTTGTATGTTGAGATTTCCCGTAGATGACTCTGGATGGAAGCTATCAATCCAAAGAGTTAGGATTTTCGGAACCATTCCAAAGGCCAAACCCAATTCATTTAAGTCAGTAACTTGGGGTATTGGGTCATAGGTCACACAAATATCACTATATCTGGAATCTAGTATCATTCTTTCAAGGAATGTAAAGGAAAACTCAATTTATTATATCACCCACACAACACCTTAGTGAGATAGATTGGGACATGTATTATTCCACCTACTTTATAGATGGAAAAAAATCTACTATATCAGGCAGCTGGGTCTTCTCTTCAAACTAACTCTAGTAAATTCCTTTCCTTAGTATGTTATCATTTGCAAACACACTTAAAAACATCACCAATACTTTGCAAATCAACCAATAAGGCTCAGAGGTGGCAGAGAAAAAGTCTGGTAATATGTCTCCTCATATAAACTTGTATACCTTAGTAAAATTGTAGGGTTTGATTTAAGGTATGTGACCAAAGGGCTCAAGTAACATCAAATTCTTTTTTATAATAGTTCTTTATGCCTATTATTGTTATTTTGTCTCCATTTGTGAATATATCTCTTCTCCCTCCCTTATCCATTTTTAGCCATCCTAAATAGCAATGTATAAAAAAGGAAGGGGAAGAGGGAGGGGGAGAAGAAATATAGTTCAATGAAATCAACCAACACATTGATTTTGTCTTAGAGCATATGTTCCATACCAATATCCCTCGCTGCTACACAGAAGGGTGTGTGTGTGTGTGTGTGTGTGTGTGTGTGTGTGTGTGTGATTTCTTATCTTTTCCCTGGGATCAAAGTTGAACATTATAACTTTACAGAGCAGAATACCTTTTAAGCAAAGAATCCTTTCCAAAGAGATGTACCCCCCCCCCCAGGGAAGGACCATAAAGTTCTACTGGAATTGAGAATTTGATGTCTGAGTGGAGAGAGTAGTGAGGACCCTTACAAAATGGAAAAGAAGCATTTGACTAGTACTCCTAGCTATCTCAGATGCATTACTAATTATAGTATGAAGGTCTTTGTGTCTAAGGAAGTGATACTCCATAAATCCTCACTAGGAGCTCTGGGGAGCTGTTGCCTCAAATGACCTAACCCCTTCTTATACCCCCTTCTTTGTGCTCTAGGATCCAGTGATAGAGTGAACAATAGTTCCTTACATACAACACTCCATCTCTCAAGTCTTAGCACTTTTTACTGGTTATTCCCAAAGCATGTAATTCTGTCTCTCCTCATCTTTACCTCCTGGCTTCTCTGGCTTATAAAATCCTACCTTTTGTATAAAGGCTTTCTCACCTTCCTTAATGCTAATGTATTCCCTCTGAAATTACCTTCAATGTTCTCTAAAGATGATCTGTGGATTCTTTTTTTTTCTTTTTAAAGAAAATATATTTCATTAAATATTTCCCAATTACATGTACATTTTTTAACATTCATTTTAGAAAATTTTGATTTCCAAATTCTCTCCCTCCCTCCCCCACTCACTGAGAAGGAAAGCAATATTATATCAATTATAATGTAAAGTCATATGAAATGTATTTGCATTTTAGTCATGTTGCAAGAAGACATTTTCAGCATTTTATTTTCCACAGTTACATGTAAAAAATTTTTTTAACATTTGTTTTTAAAACTTTGAGTTCCAAATTCTCTCCCTCCCTCCCTCTCCATATCCCCTCATTGAGATGGCAAGCAATTTGATATAGGATATGTCATATATCATATTGATTTAACCATGAGCAACTGATATTTTCCCAATTATTTATATCTGACTCTATTTGTGTGAAAAGTGTTTTATAATTTTGTTTATATAGTTCCTGGGTTTGTTTTGGCAAGTAGACTCCCAAATATTTTATAATGTCTACAGTAACTTTAAATGGAATTTCTCTTTCCATTTATTGTTATTAGGCTTTGTTAGAAATATGTAGGATGGGGCGGCTAGGTGGCTCAGTGAATAGAGCACCAGCCCTGGAGTCAGGAGTACCTGAGTTCAAATCCGGCCTCAGACACTTAACACACACACACAAAAACTAGCCGTGTGACCTTGGGCAAGTCACTTAACCCCAACTGCCCTCCAAAAAGCAAAAAAAAAAAAAAGAAATATGTAGAATGCTGAGGATTTAAGTGGCTTTGTTTTATATTCTGCTAAATTTATTTATTATCTCAAATAGTTTTTTACTTGATTCTTTAGGATTCTCTATATTATCATATCATGTGCAAAGAGTGATAGCTTAGTCTCTTCTTCGCCTAATCTAATTCCTTCTATTTCTTTTTCTTCTCTTATTGCTATAGCTAGCATTTCTACTACCAAATTGAATAAGGACTTGCAATTCTTTTTCTTTTCTTTTTGGAGGGGGGAAAGGCAGGGCAATTGGGGTTAATTGACTTGCCCAAGGTCACGTGGCTAGTAAGTGTTAAATGTCTGAGGCCAGATTTGAACTCAGGTCCTTCTGACTCCAGGGCTGGTGCTCTATTCACTGTGCCACCTTGTTGCCCAGGACTTAAAATTATTGAATAATCTCTATGTATACATACTAACTTTGAGATAAATACATTTTGCTTGGATAAGATTGAAAAGATGGGACTAAAACTTGGGAAAGAGATTGGGATCTGAAATATAGGTTTGAGTGTGACAGTTGAAGCTCTATAACTCTTCATTGTAGTATGGAGGTGAGCCTGAGTTATCAAAAACTATCCCTTCAGGGCTTTGGCAGAGCTTATCAAACTAAAAATGCTTTAAATATGGGCTTTGTGATTAATATTTAATCCTATTACCAAAGGACAAGCTTAGTTAAATTTGGAATAATAATAATAATAATGTCTAGAATTTATATTATGCTTTAAAGTTTGCAAAACACTTTATATATTTTATATCATTTGACAGCATATGTAAATATATACACATTTAGAGACATTCATAAGTAGATTAGACCCAAGGTGAAAAATATTTCAGTCACAGAAATTGTCAAAGATCTTCTCCTAGGTTGTAGGTGAATTGTAATCCTTGAACTTTTGAAGTATTTAATAGGTAAGATCACTGGGGGAAAGAGTGTAGAGATGAGAGAATCAGGCCAAGGAGAAAACTTTGGAGAACAGTCATATTTAGGGAGAAGTAAAAGGTGATGAGATATTGAAGAAACAGAGGAAGAATAGTCAGAGACAAAGGAGAAGAAACACAGTAATTCCATGTCCCAGAAACTAAAGAAAGGGAAAATTACCAGAAGACAGAGTTTTTGAAAAGTACCACATATTGTAGAGAAATTTAATTAGGATCAGGATCTGGGGGCAAAAGGTCGATATGTTTGTCAGATAGGAAGTCATTGATGATGTTTGAGAGAAATGTTTCAGGAGTGTAGTGTGAGCTGAAACTAGATTATTAGAGATTAAGTGATTAGTGAATATGGGCAGAAGAAGAAGTCAGTGAACCTGGACTATTTTTTCTGGAAGTTTGATGGCGAAAGGAAAGACAAAGACAGGGTAGATAACAGTAAGGTTAAAGAAAGGCACTAAAGGATGGTAGAGACCTGAGCATGTTTATAAGAAGGATTAAGACAGTAAATACGGAGAGATGAAAGGTGCTATAGAGTATATAATTGACAGGGAAGGTTTTTAAAGAGGTAGGAAGAGATGGGAATAAGACCATGGGTAAAGGAGTGAGTCTAAGAAAGATCATTCACTTATTTCTCTCAGAAAGGGAGGGAGGAGCAGAGGATAGGTCATATAATTTTAGAATTGGAAAAGATCTTAAAAAGCTAAGTGTCTCACTTATAAATGAAGAAGCTACAGATGATAAATAAAATGACTTGTCCAAGGTCACAGAGTAAGTGGCAGAGGTGGGACTCAAAGACAGGTAATCAAAGCTGTTCACCTCTTTGGGGCTCGGTTTCTGAATCTCACAGCCAAGACAAGTGCTCTTTCAGTTATAAATTGAGAAGATTCAGATAAATTTTGAATTGGGTAAGAGGAAAGTTGAGGAAACTCACTTGAGATGGCCTCAATCAACCTCAATAAGTGAGGTTATTTGCTGAGAGCAAGAAGGTGGGCATGGGAGCTTGAAGAGTAGAGGAATGGTTTGGAGTAGCTCTTCTGAGGAATTTGATATAGTAAATGAAAGGACCCAAGTAAGATTAGTTAGCTTTGATCTGTAGTAGGTCCACTCAGCATATTTTCTGAACTTTAAACAGTAATGCCTAGGAAACTGCAAGTGGGAGCAGAGAAACAGGGAGAATGAGAATCACATCTGATTGGGGACTGGCATATTGTAGACAGTCATAGGACTTTTGGAGGTTATTAAGGTCAGAGTTTTCTATGGGTTGCGTGGGATAGATTGGAGTATGTAGTTCTGTCTGTCATTCTGAATTTATATTCACACGAATACTCTTTAATAAATAAAATTAATAGATCTTCATTCTAGCTTTTTCCCTTATAAGCTCCTTGAAATATATTTAGATGCCATGTTTGGTCAATTCAATAGATTATCTACTTTGTGGATCACTGGCCTCTGTTATTTTTCCTCTCTTTTCTTACTGCAGTGTGCTTTTTAAGCATTTCACTGTTCTTAGTACCTCTGTGAGTGAGTAAGAAAAGGGAGAGGAGGAATGCAGGTGAGTCATCTCTGTTTCTTATTAACAGCTCTGGTAAAAGGTTTGTTGTGGGAGAAAAGTTCATTTGTTATGTTTCATTTGTAGCTTATGTTGGTAAGTGCTGAGAATACTGAGGTTTGCACAGGACTAGAGAAAACAGCAGCATACCAGTCCCTAAAGAATTTATAACCTAAGGAAAGATTAAGACACCTATTATTGACCTAAATGACATCTATAGATTTTTTTTACCCATGTTATCCAGTAGGGATATTGTAGAGAGGGTATTCTGAGTAACCGTAGGATGTAATGAATAAGGTATCTCATTTCAGTTTAGAAGATTGAGGGCTAGAGTCCTAGAGGAAGTGTGGTACAGTGGAAAGGGCTCTGGATTTAGAGTTAAAGGACCTGAGTTCAAGTCTTGGCCTTTCCATTTACTTTTGCCTGTATGACTTGTCACTCTTTGGATCTGTTTTCTCATCTTTAAAAAAGGGGGAGGAATTGGACTAAGAGTCTATAATTTAATTACTAGATGATCTAGTCCTTCGGGCTCTAAAGTCATGAGCTGGTAAATTTATGGGATGCCTTCTTCAGGTCTGAGATAATGGACTTGGTATCAGGAATGAATCTTGGCCTTGTCATTTATGAAGTAATTCAGCTCGATTTTCCTTCTTTGTACTTCATTTTCTTCATCATATGTCAAAACTGGTCTCACTCTTCTCACTTGAACTTTAACTACTAGGTTGGGCCCCTAGAGCAACAAGTACACTTTGTGTTCTAGGGGCAAACCTGTGAGTTAGGACCTACTCCTAACACTATATTTCACAAACTTCTTTGGAGTGCTTCCCATTAACAGTCAGCCAGTAGCCTAAATTACCTCTTAGAAAAGAATTTACTCAAATGCCTTAAAAGGTTATAAAACAATATAAAACATAAAACAATAGTCATAAAATAATAGTTTTAATATAATATATGACAAGTTATAATTATAACACACATACTATTAATAATATATTATATATAATATATAAGTTATAATAATAGTTATAAAATATTGTTCACCCCCCCCCCAAATCAACCTGACTCTACTCCCCAAGTACACGCAGAATTGAGGCAGGGGATGGTAGATACAGACTTAAAGAATAATGGTAGGGAGGTGCATGCAAACACATATGGCCAGAGAAACTTTTGATTCTGGAACTGACTGGCCTTAATAACCATTCTTTCTCCATAGAGTTCCCACAAAGTTCCCCATGTGTTATAATGTCTGTGCCAGTCATGGAGCAGACACTGCTGCTAGGCTGAGCTGGCTCCTCACAGATCACAGCATCTTAGCTAGAAGGGTGGTTCAGTTTTGCTTGCTCCTTATAGGGCATGGCATCTTTTCTGGGCAGGTCAACCTAGACAGGTCATCTGGACATTGAATTGACACCTCACAGGGCACGGCTGCTATAGGGTTGGGTTGGGTTGGTCTGGTTGTCTCTTCATATTCTGTTGAGATGCTCAGTCTTACACTCCCTTCTAAGTTGTAGAAAACTTCATTGGTAACGACAAAGGATCTCACCTTTACCTTATGTTTTATTGTCTCTGTTTTTGCCCCTTCTGCATTTTAACTTTGCTCGAGTATTTAACAGTGTAGTTACCTATAAAACAAGGAGGCCAAACTGAGTTATCTCTAAGGGACTCCCCAGCTCTGACTCCTATTGCCCTCTCAGAAGGTGACTTCACTTTTCCTCCTCATTGAAAATAATTTATTTTCCTCTTGTCTGTCTCAGTTTCTCTAAATTTTCACATTGTCATAAAAAGAATTTGTAACTTGTATACAAGTCTGAAATTCTGTGATTCTCTGATTTTATTCTTCAGCACCCCTGGCAATTGAGTGCTGGGTAAATATTGATGTCTAGTTCATTGGAAACTCGTATGTTATAAACTTCAATAAAAATCCCTATATAAACACCATGACCTTTTTGTTCCAAGTATGGTCATGAAGGGAAGGGAAAGAGTTCACCAGATTTTTTCACACACCCTTCATAACAGTTAACTATGGCCCTGGGGTTCCATTTGGGGTCCTTGAGCCTGTCCCTGTAGATCTGGTTTTTTCTTCTGCCCAGATACTATTTTATGGATTTATTTAGGCTTTTACTCATTTCCCCTCTCACTCCTCTGTTCTCTCTGTCATATAGCTAATATTTGCTTTGTGTTTTTTCCCCTCAGGATCTCTTCCCTTCCCTCTTGTTGGCTTTTATCTTTTTTATTTAAACCATTTAAAATCATAATAAATCAAAAAGCTTCCATGACACCCTTAAGCCATCCCAATTCTTGCTTCTCTTACAAATGAGGAACTCTGAAGTCTTTTGTTATACTAAAATCCAGAATCTTAGCTATTGACTTTTGTCCCTGGGGCAGCTAGCAGTAGCAGAGGCCCTATTGAATCACTTGTGGTGTATAATCAGTCAATAAACATTCATTAAGCACCTAAGGTGCTCTAGGTCCTATGCTAAGTTATGTGTAGTAGGGGATGGAACAGTAGATTGAGTAGAGTATGGATTGAGTAGATTGAGGAAGTATGTCCCAGACAATAACAAGACTTCTGAGCATCTGAAGGAAGATAATGTATCCTGGAATGACTTTGGGCAGCTGGGTGGCTCAGTAAATAGAGAACTAGCCCTGGAGTCAGGAGGACCTGAGTTCAAATATGAGCATAGACACTAGCTGTGTGACCCTGGGCAAGTCACTTAACCCAGTCTGCCTCAGTTCCTCATCTATAAAATGAGCTGGAAAAGAAAATGACAAAGCACTCCAGTATCTTTGCCAAAAAACCTCAAGGGGGTCAGAAGAGTCTAGCATGACTAAATTGACATAACAGCACAACAAAGGAATAACTTTAGGGGAGTGAGGGGAAGTGCCGAGTACGCAAGGAAGTTCCTCCTCTAAATTTCTTGCTTTGGGGCACAGCCATAGTGGCTTCACCTTAGCTATGGCTCTTGGGAATATCCAACAGTTATTTGACTCCCCCTCTCTAGAGATTCATTAGGTTCCATCTAGTTTCTAGGAACACTTCCATCTTAATTTTAAAATATCTCCCACCAATGGACCAGGGGACTCTTGCCTGCCTTCATTTTCAACATTTTTTGATGTGTATGTGTGTGAATGTGAAGTATTGTCTTTAAAAAAACATTGAAGTTTCAAAGCAGGTGGGGTGTGGGTTAAACACCGTTCTAAATGGCAGGCCTGCTGTTCATGGGGAGGAAGAGTGGCCTGGAAGTTTAAAAATAACCTGAACATTATAGACTCCTGTGAGTTCTACAGCCCAGAGCATTATGAGTCTGTGGGTGTTTTACCTGCTGGAGTGCAGGCAAGAAAACAAGTTGAGAAGCAGGAGGATTTGGGTTTGCTAGATCCTTCCATGGCATATGCATTGAAAGCAGTTACCCACCCACCCACCTCCCACTTCTCTCCTTCCCTCCCCCCCATCCCTCTACAGCCATGTTTGATTTTCTGAATCAATGTTCTTGAATGGTAGAATAGCAATGTTTTTTGATTTCCTGAGCCTAAAGGCATAACAGAATAATACTGAAGATTCTAGAGGTCACCTACTGCTCTCTTTTGACTACTCCATCCTAAACTCAAACACACACTTCTGTTGAAGTCATTTGCCTCAGGAGGTAGTGAGTTCCAAAATACGGGAGCTGCTCAACAAAATTTGGTTGGCCATTCTGAGGGATGTTAAAGAAGTAATTCATGTGTTAGCTGTTGGTTGAACTAGATGATCCCTTACAGGTTTAAGAATAAAATCTATGCATCAGATTTGTACTCTGCCAACACAATTGACTAAATGCTGAATTGAAACTTGGTAAAGTGGCTTGCTTCTTGTATGTATGTACATTTGCATGTATGCATGTATACTCCCCACTGCCACTCCAAAACTCGTATCACTGATATGTGCAGCAGAAAGCTAACAATCAGAGAACTCATAAATGATTGTATTTTAGTAGAGAATGAATGGAAAAATAGCATAGTAGGGAGCTTTAGTGTTCCTTGTCAGTATTTTGATTCAAGTTGTTCTTCTTGGTTCCAGAGGAGGGAACTAAGAATAAGGGGTGGAAGTTATAGAAAAACAGATTTTTGTTTAGCATAAAGGAAAAACTTCATAACAGCTAGAGCTTTTCGAAAGTGGAGTGGGCTGATTCAAGTGGTAGTGAGTTCCCCATCACATAATACATCTGGCACATTGCTCTGAAGAATGTCCAATGAAAGGGGGTATGTGTGTTTGTGTAGGGTGGTGGGAGTGATGGTTAGGTAGGAGGGATTGTTTTCTTTTGAGAAATGTCTCAGTGTTTTCTTTTCTTTTCTCTCCACATTCTTTTCTTCCCCATGCTCTTGTCTTGTTCTATCTAGTCTTGGCTCCTGTCGGCTCATCTCCTCTTCTCTTCTCTTTTCTTCTTTGTCTTTTTCCTCACCTTCCCTTTCTCCCTTTCTACCCATTCTTTTGCATTCTTCAGGCTGTGGACCTAAAAGGTTTCAGTGCTCCCAAAGTTGTCTAATCCAGGGAAAAGTCTGAACCTTATCCTCCTACTCTGGGCTCTGCACATTACTGATCTGAGTTTGGGTCTGAGCAGTGTCCATAGGCTTACCAGGGTTGGAGTTTTAGTAGTCTGTTGCTGGACTCAGCCCATTAGCTATCTGGAAAACTCTGCTGATTCACAGTGATAGAACTGCAGGCTCCTTTTTAGGGGCCTTTTTAAGTTTAGAATTCCTACTTTGGCTGTTTTGTCATAGAGTTCAGATTGGGTTGTTGGCTAGAATTGATATTGCTCTGCTTCTAGGTTAAAGACAAATAATACCTTTTTGTGCTTTTTTTTTGAGGGGAGAAGGTAGGGCATTTGGGGTTAAGTAACTTGCCCAAGGTCATGTGGCTAGTTTTTGTGTTAAGTGTCTGAGGCCAGATTTGAACTCAGGTCCTCCTGAGTTCCAGGGCCAGTGCTGTATTCACTGTGCCACCTAGCTAAATAATAATAATAATAATTGATAATAATACTTCCTATAAATAATACTTCTAAATAATAATACTCCTAAATAATACTTCTTAACTTGCTCTGCGCTCAGCACACAGCCCAAAGTTAACAACCACTCCTTATCCTGGAAGGCTTCGGTCCAATCTTTAATCTTACCTGGATCTGTGATTCAGAATTGTATAGTAAGAGAGAGAACTGCTAGTTTGCAGCTGTGTAAGAGGTTATATTCCTCTATTTGACTCTAGGACATTTCTTGCCTTGGTACAGGCCTTGCTTTATGATTATTATGGATATGTTTTATATCACTACATATATATATATATATGTATGTATGTATGTATAGAAGCTATAATGCATTGCTTGCTTTCTCAATGTGGTGGGTTGGGAAGGGAGGGATGGAATTTGAAACTCAACATTTTAAAAATGAATATTAAAAGCTATTTTTATAAGTAACTGGGGAAAATAAAATACTAAATTAAAACAAAAAAAACCAAGCCTTTCCTTGCACTGGAACGTTCCTCATTGCCATTCTTGGTTAGACTCCATCCTAAAGGTCCTCTCTCTTTGTCTCTCTTGGCTCACCTGCACTGGAGAACTGATTCACTCTGACATTTATTGAATTTACGAATTAGGACTAGATTTAATGCATTGTTTAGATCTGTTTGAAGTAGTTGTTGGAGGGGCAACTCAAGTCTCTTTCTTCTTGCTCCCTAACAAGCATCTGTTAAGTACCTGCTATGTCCCTAGAACTGTACTATGTTCTGGATGTACAAAGAAATGGGGAAAAAATAGTCCCTGACCTTAACTCTAGTGGACTTGACTAAAATATTGTACAAACATAACATATGCAGGATAACTTAGCAATCCTGATCAGAGGGAAAGAATTAGCATTGACTCCTGACCTTCTTGTGGAAGATAGGATTTTGACTGGTACTTTAAGGAAGCCAGGGAAGTCAGGAATCTGGGGTGAGGAGAGACAGAATTCCAGGCTAGAAGGCTATAAAGCTAGGAAGTTAGTTTCTCTCTCCCCTTACCACAGTTTCAAGATAGATTGAGATGGATTTTGCAGGTCAGGCTAAGGAACTTTGATATTATTCAGTAGGCATTGATAAATTATTGAATATTTTGGTGCAGGGAAATCATATTATGAGCATATTTTAAAATATTTTTTTATGGATCTAGAAGGGATTTTAGGTATCATCTTATCTAGACCCCACACATACTAAAAAGAAAACTGAGATGTATAGTTATTAAAAACTTTGCTCAAAGTCATACAAGTAGTCACTGGCAGTGCTGGGCCTTGAAATCACATCTATTGAACTTTTGGCTCTCTTTTTTTTCCACTGGGCTAACTGATGGACAGTGATCTAGACCCGGATTAGAAGACAATGGAGAGAACAGGTTGGATTACGTTTGAGAAATCGTACAGTGGTTTTAATGATCCTAAATTGCTTTGCGAAGCATAAAATAGTCTTCCTCCCAATATTCTTCCAAACATATAAATATGAATAGCCTTGGAAGGAGGGAAACATTGTCAATAACACTAGGGTAAGTCCATCCATTTGAATGTGAATATCTTGAGGGAGGGGATCATGTTTTTGCTTTTCTTTGGATACCTAGTGTTTTTCTTAGTGCTAGGAAAACAGTAAGTACTTAATAAATTTGTATTAACTGATTGGTGAGAAGCATTGTGGTAGAGCAGAGAGAGTACTGGATTCAGAGTCAGAAAGACCTGGGTTCAAATTCTTACTGTGATGCATGCTACGTGGACCTGTAGAAGTCACTTCATTTTTTAATGCTCCAGGAAACCCTATTAATTGCAGAACAGTTGCCACTTGTCATGGGTAGAAGGGATTTACTTACTAGCAATTCTCTATACCAGTGAAATTACAGGTTTAGTCCAAAAGTGAAATCAAACAAACCAGCATCTTCTGGTGATGTCATATCAATGGAAATCTTGGAACACAATAACCTCTAAAGGATGAAAACTTCAGGTGATCCAAAGGGAAACAGAGTGATGATTTTAGGGTATCAGTAACCTATAGCCTACCATCAAGGCTATTATCCAGGAAATATTTTATTGGAAAAAGAGGTAGACTGACCATAAAACAAGAGTGATGGATATCAGGCCCCAGACTGGAAAATATCTGAAAGGTTATCTAGTGCAATCCCCTGATTTTACAGGTGGAGAAACTGAAGCCTAAAGGAGTAGTGATTCAACCAAGGTCAAAAGGGAGTCAGTGACAGGACTTAGATCAAAATCTAGCTGTGACAACTGGAAGGTCCAGTGAACAGAACACTAGGCCTAGAGTCATGAAGACTTTAGTTTAAATCTGGCTTAGACTCTTGTTAGCTATGTGACTCTTTTTTTTTTTTATTTTTTTTATTTTTTTTTTATTTTTATTTTTTTTTTAATTTTAATTTATTTTCTTGGTTACATCATTCATTTCCACAAGGTTTTGAGTTACAAATTTTCTCCCCTTTTTGTCCCTACCCCCCAGCCCAGAACATTGAT
>CM053593.1:62174093-62200695 GCA_028646575.1 Pseudocheirus occidentalis
CTGCCCGTAGTGCTTTCTGTCTTGTGAAGAGTTTTGGAGCTTGAAAATCTGTTTAGCGTCCCATTTTATGAGTTTTTTAGCATGTTTGTGTGGGAGCTGCGGTGCTTTGCTGCTTCTACGCCGCCATCTTGGCTCCGCCCCCTCTAGCTATGTGACTCTTGGCAATTCACTTAACCTTTTTCTGCCCTCAGTTTCTTACACAGTAAAATGAACATTTCAGAGTTGTTGTGAGTATCAAATAAGATAATATTTGTAATACGCTTAGCACAATTTCTGGCACAGAGTAGGCATTATTTAAATACTTATCCTCTTCCTATGTCCAGTGTCTTTTTGTTTGTTTGTTTGTTTTGTACCGTCCTTCAAGAGCCCATGGAATTGTAGAAATTCTGGATAAAGATCTTCAGCACCTTGGATAGATACACTATGGAAGACATAGATGGAATTTTTGTTGTTCGGTCATGTCCTACTCTTTGTGACCCCATTTAGGGTTTTCTTGGCAGAGAAATGAGATTGGTTTGCCATTTCATTCTCCAGCTCATTTTACAGATGAGGAAACTTGGGGCAAACAGAGTTAAGTGACTTACCCAAGGTCGCACAGCTAGTGTCTGAGGTTGGATTTGAACTCACAAAAAGATGAATCTTCCTTATTCCAGACCTGACACTCTATCTACTATGGAACCTAGCTGTCCGCATAGGATATAATGTCATATGTAAGACTAAGATTATGTCATGGATAATAATAACACAGGATGAGAAAGTCTAGATATGTAACAAAAGCAAGAGTACCTACCTCCTGAAACCACAGATTAAGTAATCTCACTGTGGTAGGATGGATTAGAAGCTGGTAGGTAGCAAGAGACTGGAGACAGGAGGATCACCTAAAAAAAAAAAAAGTTGTTGAAATAATCTCTGCAATTGATAGCTTTAGTTGCTTAGAGCATTGAGTAATTGGCACATGCCCAGGGGTCACAAAACTAGTATGTGTCAGAGATGACACTTGAACCCAGTTGTTCCTAGTTCTGAGGTCAGCTCTCCAACCACTCTACAAGACTTTATCTCTCTACACATTCTTATACAAAGTAATTTGAATATAAAGAAAGACATAACAGTTGGGGAGAAGAAGGGAGGTCAAGAAAGGCCCCACCTCAGAGGCGGTACCTAAATCATGTCAATGAGTTTTACAAGAAAGGTCAAGCCTGTGACTACAGATTTGTGAATCATTTTTCAAAGAGGTGATAAGAAGAGTCACTGAAACTGTGGAAGTGGAAAAGTTGTTTGAGGTAAAAATGCCTAAAGAGAGAAAATCAGAAGGCTGCCCATTGAACCATGGGGAGACCCAAGAGAGTGAGGGGAGGAAAAAGAACCAGGGACCAATGGTTAGAGGAGTAGGGGAAGAGCTAAGATAATATAGTGCCAAGACCAAAGAAAAGACCTTCTAAGGATCTTGCAGAAAAATCAAGGAGAGTTAAGACCAAGAAAGGGAAATTTAAAAGTCACTGGTGAGCTCAGAGAATAGCAGAGAGGAGCTGAAGACAGCAATCAATGAGTCATCAAATGACCTGTCTCTCATTTACATCTAGAAAGGTATATTTTTTTGAAATGAGTGTCAAGCTCTTATTATCATATGGAGATGTCCTTTTCACTCTAATTTATTTTATATCAGGGGAGTGTAAGTAGATGTTTACTTTAAGAAAAGGAAAACAGGAGAGAAAGGGGGAGATGTGGACAAGTGGTAGCTCAATCAATCTTATGATTCTATACCACAGTCCTTGGAAGGATGCCAAGCAAGTAGCTGTTTAGTTTCATTATCTAGAGTTTCAGGTTTCCATTCATCTTTATTTTATCTAGTAAAGGGCTGCATTTATTATAAGTCTCCAAAGAAATGACTACCTCGAATTGAGGTAGTTGAGGTGTTGTCCTGAAATATGAAGTATGGTATGGATCAATCAATGCCTTTATTGGGCAAAAATTTAAAATAGAAACTTTTTTCCTCCTTAAAGCTTTCCCTGATCTTCCCTTCCTCTCAGGCAAGGAGTGATCATTTTTCTTTTTTGAACTCTCTTAGTACTTATTTTTATCTCTTTCTTATTACTCTTTTCTGTTGTTTATATAATTGTATTTACTTTCCTAGATAGATTTTGCCTGCTTTTATAGAGGACAGAAACTGGACTCTTAGCTCATTCTACTTTGCTTCTGATGCTTTGCCTAGTTTTAATTCTATGGGACAAAATGCCAAGTCAGGTACCCCTTAATGTCCACCACCCACCCCCTTTTTCTTGACTTTTTTTGTGTGTTGTCTGTCCTTTTGGATTGTAAGCTAGTGGAGGGTAGGGACCCTTTTAAAAATTATATCACCAGTGCTTGGTACAGTGCCTAATACATAGTAGGTGCTTCATAAATGTTAATTTGATTGAATTTTTGAATTGGATTAGCTTTGTAAGTATCTTCTCTCTTGTATTCAGTCCATGCTGGGACTTGATCTTTTTTTGTCTTCCTCAAGATATCACAACAGCAACACAGCAAATGTTAAACAAATGTTTGCTTGATGAATCTTTAACTTGATTTCCCAGAGCTATGGAATTTTCATCCATAAGACAGGCTTATGGATCACATGCTTGGTGTCAATGTGATGTTGTGGTGATAGGATCCAATGTAATGAGTTGCTTATTGAGCAATTATTATGTGCCCAGCATAAGAATGCAAAGCCTGAAATAAAAAAAGGCCCTTCCTTTAAAGAGCTCACATTTTACTGGGGAAAATAGTGTATGCAAATAAGTAAAACAGTAATAATGCTAATAAAAATAACTTTAAAATTGTCACAAAGTAAAGGCAAAATTGTTTTGTGGAGAGCACTAACAAATGAGGAAATGCCTCTTGAGTCAGACTTCAGCAGCTAGGGGATTTCAACAATCAGGTTAATAGGGAGAGTATTCTAGGCATGGGAGATAGCCTTCTTTGGGAAGGCTATAGAGGTAAAGTGTGGAGATAAGAAATGGAGTGTTATGTATAGGGAACAGTAGAGTAGGCTAATTTGGCTAGAATGTAGAGTGGATAAAAGGGAGGAATAAGAAGTCAATCTGGAAGAGAGCTGACAACCAGATTGTATAAAGCTTTGAATGGCAAATGGTAGAATTTGCATTTTGTCCTAAAGGCAATAGGAAGTCACTGAAGCTTTTTGACTTCAGGGGAGTAATATGCTCAGACGTGCATATTAGGAATATCAATTTGGGCTCAAATTGACTTTGGAAATCACTTAGCACAATCTCCTCATTTTACTCCTAAGGAAACTGAACCCCATAAAGAGTATGTGACTTCTACAAAGTTACATGGGGAGTAAATAGAAGAATCAATATTTGGATCTAGTTTTGGAGATCTCTGATTCTAAGATCTCTTCATCAGAGTGTTGATTCAATGCCTATATGTGCACTTTCTTTTTCAAGGCACCACAGACCCAATTTATTTAATAGATATGTTTCCTTTTATCTCAAAGTTCATAATCTGAAACATTGTTGTGGTTGTATAAAGGACTAGCAACCAAATTGTACTAAATGTCATAATCAGAGAACCTTCTACATCAGTGGTTCTCAACTTGTGGGTTATGTTCAATTTGTAACGATGAAAATACATCCTGCATATCAGATATTTACATTAGGATTCATAACAGTAGCAAAATTACAGTTATGAAGTATTAACGAAAATAGTTTTATGGTTGGGGGTCACCACAACATAAGGAACTGTACTAAAGGGTTGCAGCATTAGGAAGGTTGAGAACCACTGCTCTACATGCATGTCCACAATGTGCTAGATTGCATACATCTAAGAGAAGGCACGGTCCTTGCCCTCTTCTTGCTTCTAAGAACATAACATCTTGGACATTCAGTTCAATTGACCAAAAGCTTATGGAGCACCATTCACTGAAAGGCATTGGGTTAAAATCTGGTGATATAAAGATAAAACATATGACAGTCCCAGACTTTAAGGAATTTACATTCTGATGAAGCTCACGTTTTACTGACTTCTTGTATTTGGGAAAGGACACAAGGCTTTTTTGACCATCCCAAATTTCTCTTTCATTCAAAGACCCATCTTTTTGACTCATATACTAACTAGACAAGAAAAACGCTAGTATCACGTTCTGTTTCCTCCACCTCTTCAGACTAATTCTATACTAGGAAGAACTACCTTAGCCTGGTGGATAATGTGCTGAACTTAGAGTTGTGAAGACCAGAGTTTGAATCCTGCCTTATATAAATATTTATGGACTATGAGGTCCTGGTCATATCACTTAATCTCGCTAAAGTCTTAGTTGGCTCCTTTGCAAAATGGTCCCTCCTTGTGAGGATCAAATAACGTAATGTATGGATCTATTGGTGCCAGGGCAAATGTAATTTTGGGCAGCTTGGTGATGCACTGGATAGAGTGCTGGGCCTGTGATCAGGAAGACTCATCTCTCTAAGCCCACATCTGGCCTCAGACACTAGATGTGTTACCCTGAGCAAGCCATTTAACTCGGTTTGCTGCAGTTTCCTCATCTGTAAAATGAACTGGAGAAAGAAATCGCAAACCACTCCAGTATCTCTACCAAGAAAACCCCAAATAGAATCATGAAGAGCTGGACATGACTGAAAATGATTGAACAACAACTATAATGTAAAGAACTTTGCAAACCTTTAAGTGCTATCTCATGTGATGGTTCTGATTAGCTGGTAATATGTGATTAATATTTCCCAGAGTGAGCATCAGGGTTTTTTCTGATTGAAAAAAATAAAGGGGATGCAGCTGAGCAGTGCAGTGGATAGAATGCTAGATTTAGAATAAAAAAGACCCAAGTTCAAATACAGTTTCAGACATTTATTGGCTGTGTGACTCTAGGCAAGTCACTTAACCTCTCTATATGCCTAATTTCTTTGTCTATAAAATGGGGATAATAATAGTACCTACCTCTTAGAATTATTGTGAGGATAAAATGAGATCATACTTGCACAACATCTTGCTAACCTCCAAACTCTATAAATATGCAGTAGTTACCGCCACTACCACCGCCCTGCCGCCACCACCACCGCCACCCCCACCCCCCCCCACCACTACCACCACCACCAAAAACAACAACAACAACAACAAACAACAACAACAACAACAACAACAACAACATTACCAAGACAGATAAAAGCATGGATGGAAAATGGATCAGAAAATGAGACTTACCTGTATTTGATCCAACCACATCCATATAAAATTGATCCAGTACCCATGACAATTAGGGCATAAATGTTTGACTTTGCAGGGTTGCCTACCATGACCTATGCATCATAATGCAGGCCAATAGTCACATCAAAGAGCAGAAACTTGAACTTAATCATTGTGTAATGAAAAGAATGATATGTAATAATTCCGTATAGGCTGCTGATGCTGAATGAAGACCTCTGCTGAAGGTTGGGGTGTCAGATAGAATAGAAGCAGTCTCATCATCATCCATTGTAATTGTCATCATCATTGTAATTTCGGTTCACCTCTAGTTAGACCTTCACAGTTTGGCTAAGGCATTCCTCACAGTAACCAGGGTGGTGGTGGTGGTAGTTGGGTAGTTGGTGGAGCTTAGCATTACCTTTCCTACTTCTGTGCTTTTTTTGGACAAAGTGTTGCCCATTCCTGGAATTCATGTCTTTCTTGCTTCTACCTTTTAGAAACCTAGGCTTTCCTTAAGTCCCAACTTGGGTGCCACCTCCTACAAGGTATCCTTCTTGATTCCCCTAATTTTTAGTGCTCTGTCTTTTTTCAAATTATTTTTCATGTACTTTTCCATGTGCACGTTATGACCTCCTAAGTGGGATAGAAGGTCCTGGAGGACACAGATCATTTGTTGCATTGTTTTTATATTCCCTGTGTCTAGCATCATACCTTTCACGTAGTAGGCAACAAATAAGTATTTGTTGGATGAATGAAAATGTGCATTCTCTGTCATCCTCACTTTACAGATAAAGAAACTTGGGTTCAGAGTAATTAAGTGACTTTCTCTTGATCATCTAGCAAGTAATGGAGCTAGGTCTCAAACCCAATTCTTTTAACTCAAAGTTTAATAATTGTTGCTTTCTATTGTATTATATAAAATATACTATGCTAGTCACAAACCAAGGATGATAGACAATAAATGAATTCACTAACTAATAGATTGAAATTATGGAGGCATAAATAGCTAATTGGGAGGATACAGATTTGTTAAGACCATCTATCTAATTGATTGGAGCAATGATGGAATCATCAAGTGAAGGATTATAGTTTCTGGTGTTGATTAGCTCTGGACTCAACCTATGACAAGTAATGGCAGGTTTGTATATAAAGTTCATGTTGGAGGTTACAGTTGGGATAAGGGTGGAGTCAAGAAACCAAATAAGACAGATGAATGTGTATGTTTTCCTGGATGGTCCTACTTCTCTTTCCTGTGTTCCCACTTCTCTTGTCTTCCCATGTTAGCAGCAAGAACTTGCTGACTTAGAGTCAGAAGATCAAACCCCAGTTCTGACACTTACTATGTGACCATGGTCAAGTTGCTATCCAAATCTTTCTGAATCTAAGTTTCCTTATGTATAAAATGAGATTAATACTTATACTACCTAGCCTAGAGGAGTGTTGTGAGGAAATAAGCCCTGAAGCACTTTATAAATATGAAATATTGTCTTGACAGATTGGCATGCTGGGTCAAATTCAAGGAGATGAAGATGAATAGGAATAACTGTAAAGCCTTGCATGGGCTCAAAAGACAAACTTCATACATACCAAACGAGGAAGTTATGGCTACTTGACAGTTTGTCTAAAAAAAGAAATATATAGGATTTTAGTGAAATGCATGCTCCCACATATATACTCTAGCTAAAACCTGAAAGTTCACAGAAGACTGAATAATGGTCAAGAAATTGAATGAGAAACTATAGTAAGTGAATTTTTCTACTGCAGTACTACATAGAAAGTCAGCCAGAAGTTGGTAGACAATAAATAGGACTTGGGCCCACCCGTAAAGCTAGTGTCAACACAGGGTAGCTTCACAGTGTGATGTGAAATGGAGGAAGGATATTTTATATATATAAATATAAATATATATTTATATGCACATGTATGTATGTATGTATGTATGCATGTATGTATGTATGTTATTCTTAGCTTTGCGTTTGGAGGCACCAAGACTGGAAGGCTCCCTTGAGAAACTTCCAGAATAGTCAGAAAGCCCAGGGTGGAAATTTTGAAAGCTCTGGGCATCCAGTAAGGTATAGCAGTGCTCAGATCAGGACACCACAGGTTCAGGGGCTCCAAGGTCTTTAAAACTGTGTCTTAAGATGCCAGAAAAAGTCTTTCAAGCATTTCTGTTGAAAACACCATAGCTGAATAATAACTTCACATTATAAACACAAGAGTCAAAGGAAACCTAGAAAGGTAAATATATTTGCCTAATCGGAAGAAGCTATATATTATATTTCTAATATTTTAATAGGGGGAGAATTAAATAAATATCTCTTTAGAACCTGTCTTCAAAAGGTATTAATGGAGAAAAATACAGGTCCTAAGGGTGGATTGGTTCTGTTCTGAGGGATTGAAGAAGGAAAAAAGAGAAGATAAAAAGAAACTACTATTTCTCATAATTAGGTTGTATAAAAATAAAAGTATACAAATAGGGATCAAGGGATAGGGTGAGCAGGCATAAGATGAACCTCACTTTTATCTAAAACAGACAAAAAAAGGTTAGATATGCATATACACAATTTTATGTAGAAATATCAAACTAAAAGAAACAAGGGTATTAAGAAACAGGATTATACTAGAAAGGGAATAGTCACAATGATGATTCTAGAATCTAAGGGAGTTTTTTAGGTTGCTTCTTAAATGGTTGAGGAATGTCTGAATAAATTGTGATATATAAATGCAATTTAATATTGCACCATAAGAAATGATAAGGCAATTTCAGAGAATCCTGATTAATATAACAGATGCAGAGTGAAGTGAGTAGAACCAAGATCACAATTTATTCAAGAACATTGTACATAACAAACAAATTTGCAAAATTAAAAAATTCTGATCAATGCGACGACCAACTTATGCTTATAGAGAATCTATGATCAATCATGTTCTTCAATTCCTGACAAAGAGGTGATGAACACAAGGTATTGAGTTATATATTTTTGGACAAGGCCATTGAATCTATTCGTTTTGATTGACTATGTTTATTTGTTACAAAGGACTTTTTTCCCTTCCTTTTTCTTGGTTTTCATTGTGGGGATGTGGTTCAGAGTTAGAGGAGTTATTGACAGTGATGCAAAGAAAATGTAGATTCCTGTGGCATTTTAAAAATGAATAAACAAAAATGGGGAAGTTCAGAAGGAAACAGACAAGAAGGAAAGATTGCAGCAGACCTTGGATGCCAGGCCATAGAGTTCAGCCTTTACTGAGTAGACAAGGAGGAGCCATTGGAGATTCTTTTGGGTGAAGGGATGAGATCAGCCAGTGGGCACCATATAGTTACAGAGGTCAGTTCTGCAATTCTATGAAATAATTTTTGGAGTTTAGGCATTGTCATCTTCATTTGCTTTCTTTTTTCTCCTACTTTTTCTATATGGATGAAGCAGCTCTATTCCCTGAATGCCCTGAAGTAATTTTCTGAATGTATTTCAGATTAGCCTACAATTCCTCCTCTCAGGAACCTGCTTTCTTTTTGGAAAAAAGTGCTGATATCTTGCATTTTTTTTTTTACCAATTTCTTTTATTAGTATATCCTTCATCTTCCCCAGCAAGCTACTCTTATAATAAAGAAAAAAAGAGAAAAAAATCAGAATTGCCAAATAACACATATACAATGTCTGATAATATATATACCCCATCTACAGAGAAAGTCCAGTTTCTCAACTCTTTTCTAGGATCAGATGTGGCCATTAAATTATACATCATTTAGTTAAAAAAAATCTTTCTATTTATACTGTCATGATATTATTAATACATGCTTTTCCTGGTTCTGCTAACTTCACTTTGCATTAATTCATAGTGTCCTTTCATGTTTCTTTGAATTCTTTCTGTTTATTGTTTCTTTTGGCACAATGATGCTCCATTCTAATTCATGTATCACAGTTTGTTTAGCTGGGCATCTGTTTTGTACCCATTTCTTTGATACAATTGAAAGTACTGCTATGAATACTTTTTGGTGTCCTTTCTATCAGGAATCCACTTTCAAAACCACAGAACCTCCTCCAGAATAAGTGTGTGTGTATGTGATATATCTCCTTTGTCCAATAGCATGCCCAGTATTTCCCACCCATACTCTCCCACTTTTCCAGTAAAAGGAGAGAGGTGCATTTTCTCATTTCTTTTCCACGTTTGCTCTTTGACCCTAGTTTCTTGGAAGCTGTAGAATGTAAATTCTGGTAAACCAGAAAGGCTTGGAGACCAGCTCAGGTCAATGTAGCTCAGCTCTGAAAGACTGGCCAGGAGTTGATTAGATTTTGGTTCACAAAAACTCAGACTGTCACATACCAAATTGCCAAGGGGTTGCAATCTATTTTTGCTTGTTGTGGGGGGGGGGAGCTGAACATTGATAGGATAACAAATGTTTTCAAACTTGAAAATATTTTTAAAGTCAGCAATATGTAGGCTCTTATTGTGTGTTATATATGTGGTGTATATGCAAAATAAGGGATATATATATATATATATATATATATGTATATATATGCACACACACACAATTTAAAATCATTCTTTTAGCAAATCCTATAGATTTGAAAATATCATCTAGCTTATAAGATGTTTGATATGCTGAGGATTTGGCCTGACTGTTAGGATTTTGAAGATGCTCATACCAGAGTGTATACCATATATAGATGTCTCTGTCGCTGTAATGCTTTATCTGGGTTATATCTTGAACCTATTTAGGGATTGTGAAAGTGATTAGACAATTGGGATAGGAATGCTCATTATTGAGAATAGTAACCTCTCAACATCTTTTCTTCTTAAGACTATCTTTCCCCCGCCTTGCCTCTGGCCTCTCTCTCAATCACAAATTCCTTTATCTGCATTCTGTTCCTTTGCTTTGTGTGAGAGTCTGGTTCTTGGAAAAACATGAAGGGGGAAATAGAGCTATATAAGAAAGCAAATTCGAAGGGTTGGAGGAGTTCCTGGAGGTGAGGAGGAGGGATATAGCAAAGGAGTAGGATGTGTATTCAGTTGGATATGATACCATTAGCCACATATTCTGCATCTTTGTGGAGTGTAGAGACCTTAGAGAGATTTCAAAAGAAGGAGATGTAGCTAAGTGATGTTCTGACCTTATCACAATTTTATTTTAGTTATAGTCGGTTAGTCAACAAGCATTTATTAGACACCTACTACATACTGGGTACTGTACCAAGCATCATGCAGCTCCAACATGACCTACTCAGTGTGGGAGAGAGATAATGCTCCTTACTTACCCCAGTTCTCCTGTGTGATTTTAGAGAAGTCATTAATATTTCTAGATTTCAACTTCCTTATCAACAACATGGAGGAGACACACTAAATGACCTCCAATGTCCTTTCTCCTGCTAAATTCTATGTTCTTTGTCCCATGCATCTAGGAAGGACTCTTCTACACTTGAGAACTGCTTCTCTTACCTCTCCTCACTAACCTCCAATAGGCATGTACACACATGGCACTCCTCTCAGAAATCAGTTTGAGAGGGATGAGATGGGGACATTGAGTGTTCTGGCTGGAAGATGGCTACATTGTCTTGGGTCCACTTTATCCCTGTGGTATCATCCTTAGCTGGTTTCCTTAGTTGCTCTGAGGGGGCTACTACTTTCAGTGCTGTATGGGTTGGGAGGGAGTATGGGTTCATCGACAACCAGTGGCTCACTGGGGAGGGCAAGATAATGTGATCCTGTGTGAATAGAAACGGGAGTTTTTGAAGCAAGGAGCTTGGTTCCATTGGCTGCTAGCCAGATATTCTTTATAGAGATGTAACACATTACCAGTAGATGGTGCTCTGACAACAGGGAAGCCATAAATCTAATCTTGTACTTTTCTCAAAGAAAAAAGAATACAGAAAAAAAATATCCCCAAACCAAAAAGCTTCTTTCTTTTTTCCTCACAGAATATGTGAGCTAGAAGGGGCCTTAGCAATCATTTCATCCAATTGTCTCATTTTACTTGCTTGGGAAGAATAGGAATTTCATATTGGGATCAGAGCCAGGAAGCAGCAAGAGTTTACCACTCTCCACTTTCCCCCCACCCCTTCCTTTTGTGAATGATTAAGATGGAAATAGAATTGGAGAGACTGGAGTTTGCAGAAATACCAGACAGAATTATTAAAGTATCCACAGATTCTTGTCCTGCAGGACAGGGCTTTTCCAGCCTTCCAACACAGTTCAGTTTCTGTTTATGAAGAGGATATCCATTGGTGGTTTCCCCTTGAATTGTCCTGAGGGTCACTGAATTCATGTGTGCCACAGTACAGAGATCACTTTGTCTTCCTTACCAGCTCTGAGGTGTCTGAACTTTAACCAACTGCATTGATATTCATCTTCTGTAGAGAATCTTGTATCTCTACTTTTGTGTCCATTCATCTTTTATCCTCCTGCTTTCCTTTACAGAGTAATTTTTTTCCAATTAAAAAAAAATTCAGTTCTACTTTTTTTAAATTTTGAGTTCTGAATTTTCTTTTTCCCTCCCTCACCTCCTCCCTCTCTGAGACAGTAAGCAATTTGACACAGGTTATACATGTTTAATCATGCAAAACCGATTACCGTATTAGTCATGTTGTAAAAGATGACACAGACACAAAGTAAAAAAAAAACATACCATAAAAAAGATACAGACAGTGAAAACAGTATACTTCAATTGCATTCAAACTCCATCAGTTCCTTCTCTGGAGGTGGATAGAATTTTTCATTATGAGACCTTTGGAATTGCCTTGGATCATTGTATTGCTGAGAACATTGAATTCATTCACAGTTGATCATTGTACAGTATTTCTGTTACTGTGTACAATGTTCTCCTGGTTCTTTTCACTTCACTTTGCATCTGTTTTTATAAATCTTTGCAGGTTTTTCTGACATCTGCCAACTTATCATTTCTAATAGTCCAGTAATATTCTGTTACAATCATATACTACAGCTTACTTATTCCCCAATTGATCAGTACTCCTTCAGTTTCCAATACTATGCCACAACAAAAAGAGCTGCTATGAATATTTTTATACATCGAGGTCCCTTTTCCTTTGAAGGGGAGATCTCTTTGGGATACAGACCTAGGAGTGATATTTCTGGATCAAAGGGTATGCATAGTTTGATAGCTGTTTAGGCCAAATTTCTGGTAACTTTCAATTCCAAATTGTATTGTTGTCTTTAAGGGCAGCTTGGTCTCATGGAAAGAATGTTGAACTAGGTGGCAGAAGATGTGTGTTCAGTTCCCAACCTAGACTACATTATGCTAAGCAAGTCACTTCACTTCTCTAAAATTCAAAATTCTTTCTGTAAAATGAAGATAATGTTAGAAACCTGTCTGGGGACAGGATAGAGAATAGAACAAGTGGGGGAGGGTGGGATTGGAAGGAGGGACATATAATCAGTCTCTCAAAATATGTCCATTGTGGAGATGCTCTGCATAACTACACATGTACAGCCTGTATTGAACTGCTTGTCTTTCTAGTGGGAGTGGGTAACAAGGGAGGAAGGGAAAGAATCTAGAATTTAAAGTTCTATAATCAAATGTTAGAAATATATATGTATATATAATAATAATAATTATTATTAACTACATACAACTGGGAATTAAGATATACAGGCACTGGGGTAGGGAGACCCATCCTGCCCTACTGGAAACCCAGAGGGATGATGGGCGAGGACATAGGAGAGAGCAGAGAGCAGATTGGGGGAAGGGCTATACAGTGGAATGTTTGTTTTGAGGTGGTGGGTAGGAGAAAGATGGGGAGAAAAGTTGTAACTCAAAATCTACTGGAAATTAGTGATGTAAACAAGAAAATAAATCAATTAATTAAAATAAAGAAAAAATACTTTATTTTATTAAATATTTCAAAAATATATGAAAACAAAATTTTAACAATAACTTTTAAAAATTTTGAATTCCAAATCACTTATTTCTCTCACTCTACCTTGAGAAGACAGGCATTTTGAATTTATTAAACATGTGAGGTCTTGCCAACATTCCCATATTTGCCATGTTGTAAAAGAAAACACAAGCAAACAAAAATCCAAAATAAAGTTTAAAAATGAAAAAAAAGAAACCTGTCTGGAAGGGTTTTGTGAGGATCACGAGTTATTGTTTGTGAAGGCAATTTGAAAATTGTATATCTTAAGGGTCTTCTACTAAAGTCCTTCTCTGTTACATTCTTGTGGTTTAGAGGTAACCATACTGGCCTTAAAGGCTATTCCAGCAGATCTCAGGTAGGGTCTACTAAACTAGGAATATTTTGAGCATAGATCTAGTGACAAATACTTCTACACACACACACACACACACACACACACACACACACACTCTGATGCACACTCTGTTATCCATGTTTCTTAACCTGGGGTCTGTTGGTAGATTTCAAGGTAGATTTCATAATGAACTTGAATGGGAAAACATCACATATTTATTTTCACTATCTTCTAAAATTGAACATTTCCTTTGTATAATTTAAAAACATGATTCCAAGGCTGCCAAAGGAGTCTAGAGTCTACAACACAAAAAATTAAAAAACCCTTTCATTAAAAAATCTCCTAAGACATAGAGAAGGTTTATTTGGTGTGAGAACAAGGAGTACCCAGGACAATTAAATCTTAAATCCTTGAAGTACTGATATCTATGTGTATGTGTGTATATACTCATACACACATATTTGCACACATCTCCAGATGAGGGAGGTGTGGGGCGTGGAATGTTCAGAGTAACCAGAAATTTATTCTGGGGTGAAAAATGAACTACATTCACTTTAGAGACTATGAAGGAAGGACATCAGTCCATAGAGTGCTGGACCTGGAGTCAGGAAGACCTAAGTTTAATCTGGTCATCACATGCTTTCTAGCTGTGTGACCGAGGGCAAACCACTTAACTTATCCTTGCCTCAGTTTCCTTATCTGTAAAATGGGGATAACAATGGCTCCTCCCTCCCAAGGTGGTTGTGAGGATAAAATAAAATAATATTGTAAAGTGCTTTGCAGTCTTTAGAGCACTATATGAATGCTAGCTAACATCATAATGATTATCTCTGAGATGGCAGCAGGATTTAAGGCATGGTAATAATATTGGGGGAGATGGAAAGAGATATGAGGGGCAGGGAGTGAGTGCACTTGAAGCAGTGCTTTCCTTTAACCCTGATGCCTTCTTAACACCAAGCTAGAGAACTTCACAGTGCACTGCTTGCCTAGTTCCTTTCTGCATCGGAACTTCAGCCAGCTGGGGTTGTCACACACTCTAGGAAGAAGCCTGTGTCTCCTCCCCCTACCAGACGCACCCACGCCTCCTTCCTTTTTTGCAGGGTTGTCCTTATCCAACTTGTTTATATACCAGTTTATCCCAGATTGCCCCTTAACTTATAAAACGTTGACTCTTTTGGAGATTCTATTCCCAATCCTTCCCATGGTTTCAAAGAAGCCCTAATCCCACTGGGCCCCCAAATCTCACTGGGTCCTCGCCATCAGAACTCTCTAACCCAATAAAAGCACATAAGGAACAATCCATTTCTCTAAATTGATTAAGGTTGAAGAATTACATCAAACTCTAGTTGGAGGTCCCCAGACAGGAAATAGAATGCGAAAACCATGCCTCTTTACCCAAGATAGCCTTTTCTCCCATGAGTCCAATAGAAATGTCAGACCGTTACTTATACTCTTAAGCTGGAGAGGGAAGGGAGAGATTTAATCTTGCATTCCTGCTCTAGGTAATATTGAGAAGAGGTAGTAGAGAATCCTTCTTCTTCCATGTACCACCTTAAGAAGGTCAAACTATTGAAAAGTAAGCTCTACACACAGTAGGCACTTAATATTTGCCTGAGGGAAAAGAGCTGATTTGGAATCCAGAGGGCTTGTACTGCCCCTTCTACCTGTGTGATCTTGAGCATGAGGCTTAATTTCACCTAGGCTCAGTTTCCTCATTTGGTAAGTGAGGAAATTTTACTAGATGGACTGCAGGGCCCTGTTCAGGTCCAAAGCTATGATTCTATGACTCGGCTAACAAACATTTGGTTGATTGATGGGTATATTTGGAATTATTTAGGGAGAAGAGAAGAAATTAGTATGAAAATACAATTGAAGTATTTGAAACTAAATTAGAGAAGGATCAGATGCTTCTCAAATGAGGAAGGAATGTAAGACCAATTGCAAAATTGTAGCATATGGGACTTGGGATAGATATAAGGAAACATTTCCTGAGAATTTGGATTGTTAAACATTCTAGCCAAAGATTTGTCAGAATTCACTCTGTTGGGCATATTTAAGAAGATAATTTATTCCCTCTCTGGGGTGTGTCTCTGTTGGAACACAAAGGAAATGACTAAAGAGCTTCTCAAAACTTCTCAAAAATCTTCCAAATCTATGACCCTCATGGAGTTAGAGATGGACGTGACCATTGAGTTCATCTAGTCCAGCTCCACCCCTCCCCCCATTTTGCAGTTGAAGAGAGTGAGTCCCAAATAGGTTGTGACTTGACCAGGGCCACACAGGTGGTAAGTAGCTGAATTAGAATTTGAATCCTGGTCCTCTGATTTCATAACCAATGTGCTTCCATTTTTGCCATGATGATACTAGGATGGTTATAGGAGTCCTTTGTTACTAGTAAGCAGGCTGCATGTTGGTGGGGCCCCAGCAAACACCAGACTGCATTCTTTCATACTTGCTGCTGCCTTGGTAAAAGGACAGAAGAAGCTCCCTTTATAAGGAAGGAAAGGAGAGAGGGAGTGAAAAGAAAGGACCAATTACAGCTGTCTTTCTTTGTGCAGCAACCTGGTTTAAAGTGAACTTTACTTAATCATCAGGTCAACTATTTTATGTCCGAGATATGGCTATCAGCAATGAGGATGCTGAATTCATTCCTGCAGATCTCCCAGCCTTCTTCTGCAATAGACACACATATATGTGCACATGATGAAGCAATGCAGGGCATACAGGTATACACATACATGTACATGCACCCATGCAATTCATATATGTGTACACATGTAAAGGCATTCAATGCACATGTGTATATACAATTGCACACATAACATACGTGTGCACATCTGTATACATACTCACACACATAGATACATATGTATATATACTCATGTGCATATATATGTATACGTATATTCTTCCATGGCAGAATAGATAATCTGCTCACACACCCATTTCCCATTATTCATTCACATACACATTCCCTCACCTTGTACACACATAGAATAGACACAATTTCAAAGGCACGCTGGTGTTTTCTTCATTTATGGCCTTTCTGGCCTTTTTTTTTATCCATTAGAATTTAGAACCAGAGCCATAGCTATGCTTCAGCCCAACACCCTCATTTTCCAGCACTCCTGCTATATATACTATAGTGTTTGGGTGATTTAGAAAAGGAAGTGGCAACCTGGGACAAAGCAGGAAGAAGCAAAGATGAAAAGTCTTCCTGAAGTAGAGAGCAGATGGAGGAGGGATAGAGGGTGCTGACATCTGTCTGCAAGAGAGGTGACATCAGAGAGCTCCAAGAAGCCTGAAGAGAAAGCAGCTAGACCAGGGCATCCATCTACTGTTTCCCTGCTTTACTCTTGATTTTGTCTGTGCACTAATGCCAAGTGCCCAGGCTCTTTCAGTGGGACTTTCTCCACTTCTTAGTCCTGATATTCTCCAGGAGTGATGTGTATGGGAGAGAATAGAACTCCAACCTGGGGTACCTGCCATATTAGGTGGAAAGTGGGCCAGAGATAGCAACCTTCTCAAGGGTGGGCGGGGAGATACCTGCCTTTCTACCTTACCTCTGCCACCTGGCTACCTGTTCTATTTTATTTCTCCCTTCTAAGAGGGAGTTGTTGAAAAAGGCAATCGAGACTGCTTGAGGAGGATTGAAGAATAAAGGGCGTGAGACACTCTTCAAAGAAGTAAAAAATATAGAAATGATCAGTTTCCCCCAAACACTCTCATCAAATGTCCAGGTGACCTCAGAGCAGAGGAAGCTAGGAGGCCAAGAACTCTTCAGGAGTACTCGAAGGATGGTTAGACAGAAACTATTTCCCAAGGGGGCTGGCCTGTGGCCAAGAGGCTGCTCCGGAGTCTCCCGAGTTGAAGAGGCAGAAGTTTCCTTCAGATGCATTCTCAAGTATCTGAGAGGATAGGGTCTCAAGAGGTTCTTCCTTCTCCCATCTGCCTCCTCCCCAGGAGGACACCTCACTTGTAGACTTCCGGTTAGGGAGACCCTTCCGTGGAGAAACCTTAGCTATTCATTAGACTAGCCTTCGAGGGGCGGAGGAGATGCTCTGGGGTTTCCGACGGGCTGAGCAAAGAGAGAGAAGAAGGAGGTCTGGAGCCGCGAACGCAGGGCCGGGGAGGGAAGAATAGAGAGGTAGGGGGCGATATGCGCACAACTCCCTGCTCCGGAGGCTCCCCAAGAACTTGGCTCCGAGCCTCTGAGCTAGCTCGTTATAGGCATTTGGGAAAGGGAGAGGCGCGTGCATGTGCGCCCCCAGCCCCGGCCGTGCCGCCAGCTGCGCGGGTTCTTTTGGACTCATCCTTTGGGGAGATTCTTGCCTAGGAAGGGATACGAAGACTGCATGCTGCAGTTTTGCTTTAGCGGAAAAAAATTAACCACAAAACAGGTCCTCCTCCTCCCCCCCCCCCCCCCGCACAACCATTATTGCCCGAGATTCTTCCTGATTATACCCCGCCCACTCCTCTTCACGTCCTCCTACCCCCATCCTCATTCTCTCCAGGTCTGCCTGTGAGTGGAGAGCTGCTGAGCTTGCCCCCCCCTCACTTCTTGCTCTTCCCCTCTCCTGTCTCTCCCCCTCCCCTCGCTCTCCCAGCCTCCTTACACCCTCTCCTTCTCCTTCTCTCCCCTTTCCTGTCTCCTCCTCCTCTCCCTGGAGAGAGGATGTTTAGGTTGCTGGGGAAGACTGAGTCGTTCAGGAGGAAGTTCAGTCCTTGGACCCCTCCCGCGTAGGGCTGAAGCCAGCCTGAACGCAGCAACCTGTTTCCTCGCCGAAGTCCTCGCCCCCGGAGGAGGTGCAGACGAGCGTTTGGGCTGCCTGCTGATCGGTGGCATTGAACTGGGCTCCGGCAAGGACTTGGGGACCGCCTTTGCTTTCTCCAGGCTTAACTTTTAAGTCAGACAGACTATCGGGAAATGATTTCCTTTTCCTGAGGGAGCAGCTCCTTTTTTTGGGGGGGGGGAGGAGATTGTGCTGACAGCAAGAAGGAACCTTGATTTATCTATTTTCCTTCTCCTTCTCATCCCTCCACTGGTTTGCGTCTGTACTGGCAGATTTAAAGACCCAAGGCTGTCCCTGTGGAATTTAGGGCTGATTCCTTAAACTGCCTTTCAGGGACAAAGCTTCAAAAAGACTCACCGTTCCCAGTTCAACATCCTTTTCAAAGTTTTTTTTTTTCTTCATTCTTCCTCCCTCCAACCAGTCGACCACCAAACTGTTACCTACGAACTGAGGCCAGTGACAGCCTGTCTCTCTGAACTGGGGTGTGTGTGTGCGTGTGTGTGTCTCAGAAGAGCGATGTTTGAAGGGCAAACCACCCCACCCGCATCCCTCCCTGGTCCCAAGCGCCAACATGTCCTGACTCTTTGAAGGAAAAGACATTGCCTCTAGGATCTGAGCCCCTTTTCTCTTCTCCCTCTTCCCTCCTCTTCCTGAGGGATGGAGCTTCACAGCAGTCGCCTTTAGACTGAACAGTCCAGAGTGGTGGTGCCGCTGCCAGCTGCTGCCTCTGGCTCTCAGCGACTGCAGTCGCTGCCTCTCCATTTCGGTGCCTGTTTCTCGTTGCCTCTGTCTGTCTGTCTTTGCTTATCGCTAGGTGTGGGGCATTCGGCTCGGATCACCTTTGTGTGTGTTTTGTTTGTTTAAACTTCCAGGATGGCTCGCTTTGGGGAGGCTGTGGTTGGCAGGCCAGGATCCGGAGACGGAGACTCGGAGCAGAGCAGGAACCGGCAAGGAACACCAGTGCAGTCCGCGGGGGCAGCGGCCGCCTACAAGCAATCCAAAGCCCAGAGGGCCAGGACTATGGCTTTATACAATCCCATTCCGGTCAGGCAGAACTGTTTCACCGTCAACAGATCCCTGTTTATCTTCGGAGAAGATAACATTGTCAGGAAATATGCCAAGAAGCTCATCGATTGGCCATATCCTTTCTCCCGCACCCTACCCTTCCTCTCCCTCTTTTCATTTTCCCTCGTGAGGAAAAAAAAATGCTCATGGATGGGATTATTGTTTCCCATTCTGGTTCCAATTTGCATCTTTCCTAAAGTGCACCCTACGCTTCGGTGTGTTTAAGGAGCTATTTTGATGTGGTAGCGACCAGCGTGTGCACTAGTGTTTTTCAAGGTAAGACTTTTGGTTTCTGACCCTCCCCCCCCCCCTTCCCCACTGTGGATAGCCAAGGAACTCGTGGACTAGGGAGCCTGATGTGTGTGCCAAGTTTTTCAGGCTTTGTCTGATTTTCACACCCTCCCACTCCCATTCCCTTCTTGCGGTTCACTCTTTGCAGATTTTTTTTTCTTTTCTGAGAATCTCACTCTTAGATAGAAATCAGTTCCCTTCTCTCCCCACTGCTCCACCTGCTCTCCCTGAAACGAGTTTGGAAGACGCCAGTACTGCTTCTGCCTGTTGGGAAATGAGGCCCATGGATTATTGGATCTGTCAGGTTCTAAGTCCCCAAAGCTCAGTGCCAGAAATCAAGGAGCAAACAAAAATAAAGAGAGCCCCTTCCCAGCGGGGTCCCAACAGTTTTCCGGGGACTATTTCAGGTCAGCTGTTAGAGTGTCCTCCTGAGGAGGTGACTGGCATCTGTAAGGCCACCGCCCCAAAGCACCTGGAAGTTAGAAGTTCCAGCCGGTCAATGGGGGGAAAGCTCAGACTCTTTCCTTTCTGAGTCGGAGTTTTTTAGTCCCGTTCTCCCCTTTAACTATTTGACACAGTTTGGCTTCTTAACTGGTCCCTAGAGATAAATCGGGCGGGCTTGTATTGAGCAGTTAAGAAAACAGGTGTGTTATCAATCTTCTAGTGCTCCTAATGCACTACACTCCATAAAAGGGGGGGGGGGGCGGAGGCGGAGGCAGCAACAGCAACAGCAGCGTCAGGCAAGGGGAAGAGTCTTTGCAGGTTTAGTCAAATGCACCAAATGCTTGATGTTGATTAGACGTCTTATTGTAATAATATTCCTCAAGAATTAGGGTGCCCTATTAGGCTTTGGGGACAGAGAAGGCCCTGAAAATAGAAAGCAATTGAGTGGTTTTGTATTAAATGGGGAGTAGGCTTAGAAACACTCGATATGCATGCTTGGGTGAGGTTTACTGACAAGGTTGCAACAATGCCCCTCCTTCAGTCTCCCTCCCCCATTTCCCTCCTTCTGCTCCTTGGCAGGTGTGCATCAGCAGGACAGCTGTTGGTTGCATTGGGGTCCTGGTATCTGCCAGACACGAGGCAGGTTTCCCTTGGGCTTCCACATCTCCACCAGCTCTTGGGTTTCTCTCTCCTTTCTCTCTCTGTGGTGCTCTCTGCACTACCCCCTCCCCCCTTCTTCCTTCGATCCCTCTTCTCTCCACTCTCCAGCAACACTGCTATTAGCTAGTGTGTGGCACTTCTCGACAGCACCCCTCATTAGAGCAGAGCATCTCTAAGCAGATATTCTTCCTGATGCTTGAACCCACCCACTACCAACCCTGTCTGGGCTTCTCCCTACCCACCCTTCCCCACTCCCCCAAGCAGCAGGACAGCGCTCTCTCTCTCTCTCTCTCTCGCTCTCTCTCTTTCTCTCTCTCTCTTCCTCCCTCCCTCCCTCCCTCACTCCGTCTCACTCCCTCTCTCCTCTGCGGGGTGTGTGTGTATCCTAGTTGAGTTTCAAATGCTGGCCCCCCTTTGGGGGCTCAGCGCCGTGAGAATCCCCTACGCTCCCTTCCCCCATCCTTCCTCCCTCCTCTTAACACCATATTCAGTTGTCTTTGTGTTGAGCTCTATGGGTGCAGCCTTCCTATTATGCAGCTAGCCCCTCCCTGTTCAATCAGCATAGGCATCCCAAAGACCAGAGAGGATGTACTCTTCCACCTTTAAAATTATCTAAAATTTTCACAGGTCTCAAAGACCTGCCTTGTTGTCTGTACCTCTTCTCTTACGGTGTGTTTACTCCGACAGGCTCCTTCTCGTTTTCATTCAATAGACAAAAGGCACCCAACCACCATGTGGTAAGCATGCCCGCAGTCATAGCTGGTACCTCGGACAGCGCCACCGAAACTCCTAGCTGTGCCCCTTAAAGACACAGCGAGCCTGCTACTTCTCATCACCTTGGTCACATATTTCTCCACTTTCCGTCCTTTGGGCTACTGCGCCCTTGCTTCTCTAGGCTGTGCTAAGTAAAGTACACTTCAGAGACCATGTGGCTGACCCAGCCATGCTTTTTCTTTCTCTGTAAAGGCAAGACTTTTTCGTAAGGCATTGGCAGGCAACTATACTGTCTGTACCATTTGTGTCTCCCTTCCTTTTACTCGGCCAAAATGCACTCCTGAGGAAGAAAGGTATATTGGTAGGCAAAGGATTAAATTGGCTTCAGCATCTTGTCCTGCTCTGTGGCAGGGGTGGTGAAAGGGAGCATGACCCTCATCTAAATGGTCCTTTGAATCTCTGGTAATGAGGTGGACCTTTTGGCAGTTTCATGTTACACTAGAGCTGTGCTGCTTTCCCAGTGTTCAGATAATCTCTAAGGAGGTATACAGAGCTGCCCAGTTGGGAAGGTTAAAATACACCACATTCTTTCTCCTGACTTCACATTTTAGGTGTCAAATGCATTATATAAATGAAAATTATGTATGTAGTAGCATTTTGAAAATCTTAAAATAATATGTAAATATAATTGTTTTGCTATTATTGCATGCAAATTCTATTGGGGTTTTGGGTGCTGTAATCCTTATCATTATTGTTTTATGTAGGTGATGGATATTTGGCAACCTTCAGCTTCTGATGATAATCCATGTCCTATAAAATCTCCCCGTTTCCCCCAGTCTTCTCCTACTTATCTACCCCCATCCCATCCTCATTCATCTAAGCCACTCGAGCTCCCAACATTCCCAAAGTTCTTTCTCTTTCCTAATTGATTCTCATAGAATCATTAGTATGCATAAAAGAAGGGAGATTTGACTTTAGCTAAAATCATATAGAAAATTTATCCTTTGAAATTTTTTTTGAAAAAGAAAACAGGTCAAGAAGATATTTTGGTGTAGGTAGCAGAGTTAACTTCTTCATTGTTGGTGCCTGTGGTTGGGAATGATTGCTATTTGTGTGAGAATCACCTCTCTTTCTCCCTGGGAGAAACGTAAATCCCCTACCTCTTCTGAAAAAAGATAGTCGCTGTAGGATTAAGTGGCTAGTGTGTACTTGTATGTAATACCTTAACATTGCTTATAAGATATGTTTCAAATCTTTTCAATTTGGCCTTCAAGGTCTATTCACATAAAAGAATAGCATTTTATCTTTGCTCTGCAGAAACTTCCAACTTGAGGGTGGCTTTGTACCTGAAGGTAGAAGTCTCATTTTCAGAGGAGAGGTGCTTAAGGGAACAAAAAAATCGACGTATCAGATGGAGTTAGGAGAAGAGATCATCGTAGAATGTGTCTTTTTTCTCTTGAAAGCTACAGTTGTATCAGTAAAGATATTCTTCATGACATTGTCTCCTGCCCTTTCAAAAATGTTAATTCCATTTGGGGCATTAATTTTCAGTTCAGCAAAGAAAATGCTTCTTTCTTTGAAGTTACTATAATGAAAATCAGATTCTTCAGGTAGTTGTTCAGTGATAGTTTGTGCACAGGATATGACAGTTGACCTGAGAGGAATAGTACATTTTTATGATGGTCTGTGGCTCCATATGCATTTTTAAAATACTTCCCTAGGGGTAAGAGAAAGCAACACTCTTGTAGGAAATCTCTGCCCAGTGGCTTAGCTTTATTGGAATTTCCCCAACCTGCTTAGGATAATTCATCCAACCAAGTGAAATATATGTTTTGATATAGAGAAAATGGGAATAATGATGATGATGTTGATAATAGATGAATTGTATTACAGTGGAAAAGCCATTCATAACTGCTATGGTGTCATAGGTTGGATCTCATTACCATGATCTCCATGGACATCCTAATGTTTTGCTGTTGCAGTAGCGAGAGTTTCTTTGTAGCTTGATGGCATTCTCACCCTCAGCTATCAAATGGGACCTGGAAACATTTTTCCTATTGTGAATTTTTCACTTGTAATGACATTAATTCATTGACATTTGAATTTTCCTATCTCTTGACCTGGTATACACTTCTTTCCCCCTTAGATCTTATAATGCAGGAAGAAGGTCAGAATGTCAGTATTAGGACTTAATAAGAAAGGAAGGGACTCTTTAACCATCTACTGCATTGAATAATGCACACATTCTTGGCATTTTCATGGAATATTTGCATGATGATACAGATAGTGATTGAAGGTTGTGATTTCTACCAGCATGGAGACTTCAAGGAACTAGGATAATATCTCAGCTTTCTTGGGTTCTTGGGACATTCTATTAACTGGTGAACTTAACATAAGGTGTGGGTAATATTTACTCCAAGGAATTAAACAATATTTTGCTATGAGTATTGGTTATAATTGGGATAATACACAGAAAACTGGAAGATGGGTTGGAGTGAAGGATTCTGTATGACAATTTAAATGATTGGGAAGGAGATAAAAATAACTTGAAAATGATACTTTTGCCATTATTTCCTTACTTTTTTCTGCTTCTTTCCCCCTGTAAATATTCAAGAGGAGAATAATGAAAATAGGACTTCTGAAAGATCCAGACTCTTGAAATCATTAGATTTCTCTGAAATTGTGTGTACTTTTTTTATCATTGCTGTGTACAATGCAGGATTTTAAAAAATGGATCTGCTGCTTTAAATTTTTTGTTGTTGAAGGAACAGCTGGTTTCTTTCAACTGTCTTATTTTACAATTAAAATCCAATTCAAATTTTACTTAAAAAATCAGGTATCTTGCAAGACCCTTTGACTCTACATATTTGATCAGCAGATTAGTAATCCTTGCCCAGCTAGTCTGTATTCCTTTCATTTGCATGACTGCCTGGAGAGCCGCAATTCACTTCAGCCAGAGAGATGGGATCTGACTGATCAGATTCTACTCCATTGATCCTATCTTGTTTCCATATGACCACAATAAAAGACATAAAAGAGACAGTCCAAACCATTCTGTAATGAATGGCCTTTTATTCAATGAGAGACTCTGAATCTTTCTCCCAAGATCCCTTTACCCTCCCAGTCCTCTCCACTCTACTTTTCATCTTTCTATATTTCTCCTTCCCTTTCATTTTTAGGTCTGCCTTTGTGAATAATTCATCATACATGTGGGTTTTCCTAGGATTTCCAGAAAAGCACTGCTCCTTGTCTTCTTTTTGGATGTACTTGAGGGCGTCTGCCAAAAAGGGTCAGTTCCAGAAAAGGATTCTTTATCCAAAAGCATTGCATACAATGCTTTTGACCTCTGTTTATGGCAATCCTTTTATTGCAACCTTTCTCCTAATGAATGCTTCTTCCCCAGTATTCATCATCACATTGGAGGTGCTCAATAAATATTAAACAACCTCAGCCACTAGCCAACAGGTATAAATAGCTCAAGGATATTTATGTGCCTAAGTGTCTGTTACCCCAAGTCCCCAGGCTGATGAGATGCTGCTGACAGACTAGGCTAAAAAAACAGATAACTATTACACAGTTTCTTCCTCTTCTAAAATTCCTGTTCTAATTCACAGATTAATCAATTGTGGGTGGGTGGGGAATAGCCTCATTTTAATTGTTGTGGAAAGCACCTTATTCAGCCTATTTCTCCATTCCATGAATTCTAAAGCAACTCTTTTCAGAGGACAGAATGTCAGGGGCTTTAACATAGCCTGTGTCTTCCCAAGCATTATAATTCTATACAGAGCAGAATTAAGTGTGGGCTTACCAATAACATTTTCAGCATTCCTCATTAGGGACAGAAAGTACAGCCTGAAGTTTCTTCATTGCTTTTAACCTAGGAATTGCTTGTATTTCTAAACTTATTCAAATTTCAGGGGTTTTTGCTGAGTGAGTGACAGAATTATGTTTAATTTCTTGTTCTCTTTATCTTTAACTTTATCTTCTATCTACAAATGGGCACTCTGCCAAGGTCTCTTATCATTGCCTCTAGAAAGCAAGGAGCAGCTAGAATAGGTCTCTGCCAAAGGTGGTAGATTATGGAGGACAGCACTGAATGACTTTTGTAAGTGGCAAGCATCTCTGTGTGTGTGCACATGCACATGTGTGTATGCATGCATGTATGTATGCATTCACTCACGTGTGTGTGATGCTTTGTGTGCATTCTTTTTGATGTCACTTTGAGATCCAAATCCAAAGGGCTAAGCAATTGCCCTCCCTATCTGGAGGATAAAAAGAAGGAAACCTTCAATGAAAAGCTTGGGGGGGTGGCGGTACAGATCACTTGAATTACCTATAGATGGAGGAGGCCTACAGTTCATGATCTTCCCAAATGGAACTGCATTTACTCTTTGCCAAATATGTTAGGGTAAGTTGCTTCTATAGCTTGTACTTTAGAATTTCAATGTAAACAGTGCCCTTGGAAATGTTACCTTACCTATCTTTAGCATTATAGGATGATAGAATTTAGAAGGACATTCTTAACATGAGACCCATGAATTTGTTTGTAAACATATTTTGATAATTATATTTTAATACAGTTTAGTTTCCTTAGTAATCCAATGTATTTTATTTATTTTAAAATGTTATTCTGAAAAGGGGTTCAAAAAGGGTTAAGAACCCTTGATATAGAGTTAGATTCTAACCTTGGAGATTACAACTTTGAGCTGAGGTCACATATATCTTCTATATCTTCTTATTATTTTATACCTTGAGGTTCTTCTTGGCATTTCATTTGGGATTCTTCAGAGAATTTGGAAAAATCCCCAAGAAGCTGACAACTTCTTTGTCCAGTGATCTATGTTATCTCGATCTGTCCAAACTCACATATTTATTTGGTCTTGGACCTTAAAGCTAGAGATTACCTTTACTACCTTTAAAATGAATCTATTCTTGCTTTTTCCTCCTTAGAACACATTAAGGAGCCATACAGTTAGTCGTGAAGCATTAGTAAATGTTTATCATTTATCAGGCATTGTGTTAAGTTCTAGGGATACAAAAAAAGAAGGTAAAATCACAGTCTCTGCCCCAAAAACATACATTCTAAGGGAGAGAGTATATTTAGTAACTTAGTATGTAGTATATACAAAGTAGACAAAGTATATTTAGTAACTTAGTATGTAGTATATACAAAGTAGACAAAGTATATTTAGTAACTTAGTATGTAGTATATACAAAGTAGACAAAGTATATTTAGTAAC
>CM053593.1:62207797-62228801 GCA_028646575.1 Pseudocheirus occidentalis
GGTCTAGGGTTTTTTGTTTTGTTTTAAAAAAAGAAAAGAGGTTTGGTTTTTAAATCTGAAAAAAAAGTTAAAGGAGGTTGTATGGTGAGAAAGATTGCAAGAAGTCAACTGCCTAGATAATAAAGTGGGAGCACGTGAAAGCTGCACATCCTTCCACAGCATTTTTCTGCTCATTATCAGATTATCAGTATCTTCCTGATGTGTTGTGTGTATTTCCAGATATGTCCATCAGAGCTGTGACTCAGTACTCTGTGTGTGTGTGTGTGTGTGTAAGTGCAAAGGAAGGTAGTATGTTTTTGGAGTAGACACCCATAGGCAATCTTATGGTTCTACTACTATCCCCCCTCTGCCTCCTCTCCTTTGTTGTCTTGATGCAGTTCAAGAAATGTTTAGTAAAGATTGAGGCTGAGACCCTGAAAGCACTGAGTGACTAAGAGGGGAATTAGACTTTAAGAGAAACCACAACTGATCTTAGTGGAGAGAGAACCCTGAAATTTAGGAGATTTTCATCTGGCTTCAAGAGTGGATAGTACTGCACTGTAGTTATCTGACATATCCAGAAAGAGTATATTTTGTTTGTTCCCTTCTCCAGGTTCTCTCAGTAGACTCATGTTATCAGGTCAATGGTAATGAGGTATGTGGAGAAGGTCTCAGGATATGTGTTGGGGCACACACAGAGATGGAAGCATCTTCCCATGATAAATGACTACAGGCTTACCTTACAAAAATTAGCCCGTTCACAGGGGAAGCAAGAACTAATGGTATCACCTGAAGATTTTCAAAAACATCCACCTGAGAACCTTCCTTCTGCCTTTATTTATCCCCCAGGAATCACTTCCCTGCACAATTTTGTGAAGTCCAGGGGCTGGAAGCAAAGTGTAGAGTCTCTTCCAGGTATGAAACAGCTACTTCCAGAACTGGCTAAAGGCCTGTTAGAAATGCACTATGGAACAAAATTTCTGTTTCAGTTCTGAGATAGGAGGGATAGATGAGGTTCTGACTTGTTTGGAATCTGAAAGTAGGATGCTTCATGATGACTGGGAGTCAAGGTGGGAAAAATATGAGGAATTCAATATAACTGTGTCTTCCTCAGACCCTTTGGATCAAGATCAAAGACATCCCACTGAACTGATGGGAATGACCCTGTCTGGGTTTTAGGTCCTGCTGTTATTCTTCAGATCACTTTTGTCCTCTAGACCAGCTATATCTTTTGACATTGGCTTAGGACAGAGGGGGGACATGATCTCACCATAATGATCTCACTGCTTTTCCATCATGGGGCTGGTGCCTGGATTCTATGTGGGCTCAGGCTTATGCTGTCTTCAGTCCTGGCCTTGGGTGTGATTAATGTCCCCTCTGATCACATAGGGGAGATTACGTCAGTGCCATCAGGATCATAAATCCTCCTCTTGGGCTTGGTGTTTGAACATGTTTTTCCATGTTTCCTGCTTTCCCAATAAGTCTTGGGCCAAATGACTGTATTTGATTTTTTACTTGATTCTATGATACACACGCATACACATATACATATACATGCGTATGCATATATATACACACATATTTCTTCTTTTGATAATATGCATTCCTATTTTACCTAGGCTAGAAATGTAGTGGCCACTCATGGACTTGATCCATATCCTGACTGGCATGGAAGCTTTAATCTTTTCTGTTTTTTTTTTCCAACATGGACCAGTCTATTCCTCCTTAGGTAGCCTCATAGCCCTTTGCTCTTAGGGGCTCCCATGTTGGTATTGGGCTTGGTACAGGCACAGGATTGTCTTTAGCCCTCTTGTAGCTCACAACTCCTGAACTCAAACAATCCATCAGCCTCAGCCTCTCCAAGAAGAAGTCACAAGTAGGTATCACCACAACCAGCTTTAAAAAAATAGCCAGAATTAGGGTGTGTCTTCATTGACAATCTCTAGAGTCTCATTCAGCCATCTCAGCCCTTGGTTCTTTCAGGGCATTACCTTCAGTCTTTTAATGAGCACCAGCACCTTGAGCCCTCTTCTATGATCATAATAACAGCAAAAATTATGATATTAATAAAACCTTACATTTGTATATATGTTATAGTGAGTGAAGTGCTTTCATAGATTCAGGCATGGCTAGATAGTAGTTTTATGAAAAGGGCCTCTACATTTCAGTCATAAGCTAATATGACTGTGTGACATGTCAAACAAAAAAATTAAGGTAATCTTAAAACTGCATTACTAGAAGCAACAAAATGTTTAGGGCTTGGGAGGTATTAGTCTTATTATGTGTACTTCTCCCTAAATTGGCCACAGGACAGTTAGTTGGATCAGTGGATAGGGCGCCAGGCCTAGAGTCAGGAAGACTCATCTTCCTGATTTCAAATCTGACCTCAGATAATTACTAGCTGTGTGACCCTGGACAAGTCACTTAGCCCTATCTGCCTTGGTTTCCTCATGAGCTAGAGAAGGAAATGGCAAACCATTCCAGTACCTCTGCCAAGTAAACCCCAAATGGGGTCATGAAGAATTAGACGCAACTAAAAAAGACTGAACAACAATGAACTGGCCACATCTGGCGAGCTGTTGCGTTCAGTTTTAAAGGCCACATCTTAGGAAGGACAAAGATAGGTTATGGTGCAGTACAGATATCGGCTACAAGAGAAGGTGAGATTTTGCCTATAGAAAAGAAAAGAGGTAGCAGGGGTTGCTTAAGGCACCCCACCCCAACTGCTCTTCTTTTTCATTCAGTTCCATATTCAATGTGTCACCAAGTCCCAAGGATTCTACTTTATTTTATTTATTCTTGCTTTTTAGTGGGCATTTGGGGTTAAGTGACTTGCCCAAGGTCACATGGCTCGTTTTTGTGTTAAGTGTCTGAGGATAGATTTGAACTCAGGTCCTCTTGACTCTAGGGCCGGTGCTCTATTCACTGTACTACCTAGCCTCACTGAGATTCTACTTTAATGCCATCTCTCATATAGACCCCCTTCTCTTCTCTGACCCTGCCACAACTCTGGGACAGGCTCTCCTCACCTCACACCTGGGCTACTGAGAGAGCCTGCTGAGGGGTCTGCCTGCCTCAAGTCTGCTCTCCACTTAGCTGTCAAATGACCTTCCTAAAGTGCAGGTCTGATCATGTCATCCCATTTCCTATTCAACCAGCTCAAGTGCTTCTCTTAGACCTCCAGAATCAAATGTAAAGTCATCTGGAATTCAAAGCACTTTGTAAAGTGGCACCCTCCTGCATTTCCAGTCTTTTTATATATTTTTCTTCTTCCCCCCGCCCCTTTTCCTCAGATACTCTCTGATCCTGTGTCACCGACTTCCTTGCTGTTGCTCATACAAGGTGCTCCATTTCCTGACTCTGAATGTTTTCACTGGCTGTCCCCCCATGCCTGGAATGCTTTCTCTCCTTGTCTGCACCTCCCAGCTTTCCAAGCATCCTTCAGTTATGGTTAAAATATAACTAACTCAGTTCCTACCTTCTTCAAGAAAGTCTTCTCAATCCCTCTTAACGCTTAGTGTCTTTCCTCTATTGATTATCTCCAGCTTATTCTTACTCTGTCTTATTTGTATCTGGTGACTCGTTTCCTCCTGCAGATCATGGGATCGTTTGCATTTCTTTGTATCCTCAGTGCTTAGTACCTGGCACATCCCCATTCAGTTGTCTGAATGACGTCCAACTGTTGGTGACCCTGTTGGGGGTTTTCTTGGAGAAGATATGGAGGTGATTTGCTGTTTCCTTCTCCATCTCATTTTACATATGAGAAAACTGAGGCAGACAGGGTTAAATGACTTGCCCAAGATCACACAGCTAGTAAGTATCTGAAGCCAGATTTGAACTCTGGTTTTCTTGACTCCAGGCCTGGCGCTCTACCCACTGTGATACCTTGCTTCCCTCTACCTAGCATGCAGTAGATGCTTAATAGATGTTTGTTGACTTAGGGAAATTATATTTATCTTTAAGTAGTTGAAGGACTGTCATGTGGAAAGAGTGTTTTTCTTGTTTAGTTTGCCTCTAAAGGCAAAATTAGGAATAATGATTTCACATTTCATCCCACATAAAGAATATCTATTAATGATTGGAGATGTCCAAAAGAGGAGTGGTCTGCCTCATTCAGTAGTGAGTTCCCCATCATTATTAGGGGGCAGTCAGGTAGTGACTGGATAGCCACTTGGGAATACTGTAAAGGAGATTCTTGTTCAAGCACGGTTTGGAATTAAAGGCCTCCAAGGTTCTTTCCAACTTTGAGCTGCGATCCTGACAACAACCTTCTAAGACTGTCTCCTAAAAACATGAATAATAATATCTAGTATTAATATAGCACTTTGTTTGCAAAGCACTTTATATATATTATACATACATATATGTATATATATCGTCTCATTTGATCCAGTAAAGTAAATGTTATTATTATCCCAATTTACAGATGAGGAAAACTGAGACTGGGAGATGTTAAATAATTTTTCCAAGGGTTCTACTATAAATAAGCATCTTAGGTATGATTTGAATTCAGTTCTTTTTGATTCAAAGTCCAACTCTCCAACCAGTAAGCCAACCATCTTCTTCATCTGTTAATAAAAGGGGACAGAGAATAATAATTTCTGTCACTTACAGGATTTTTATAAGGATTAAATGAAATAATATGAAATTCTTAGAAATTGTAGAGCCCTGTATAATAATACTGTAAAATAAGACTGGTATCTTTCTCCCTAAGGCACTACATTGAGTTTATTATGTTTAAGGTCTTGAGGAATGTTCTAGTTGCTGAAGATATTTCTGTTTGTAACACATACAAAAAGAGTTTGGATGTGTTATTGTTATCACTTATCACTGTTATTTAAAATATCTGACTATAGATTGTTTTGATTTCTTCACTGGAAAACTGCCTGTTCATGTCCTGTGATGATTGTCAATTGGGGAATGACTTGTATTCTTATTCTTATAGGTTTGACGAAGTTCTTTATATATTTGAGATATGAGACCTTTATCTGAGAAATTGTCTATAAAATTTTCTACAGTTTTCTGTTTTCCTTCTGGTTTTGGCTACATTTGTTTTATTTGTACAAACTCTTTCTAATTTAATGTAATTGAAATGATCCATTTTACACCCCCCCCTCTCCTTTCTCTTGTTTTTCATAAAATTTTCACCTATCCATAAGTCTGATAAGTAGTATGTTCCATGTTCTTCAGTTGTTTTTTGCAATCTCTCTCTTTATATCTAGGTTATATATCCATCTTGACCTTATCTTGGTAAATATTGGTCTATGCCCAATTTCTGCCAGATTGCTGTCCGACTTTTCCAACAGTTTTTACCAGATAATAAATAGATGCTTACCCTCCAAATGTAAGTTTTCATACTTGTCAAACACAAGGTTACTGTAGTCATTTGCTGCTGTAAGTTGTGTGTCTGATCTGTTTCACTGATTTACCTTTCTATTTTTTAACCAGTACCAGATAGTTATGTTAATTACTGCCTTATAATATAGTTTTAGATTTGGTACTGCTAAATCTTCTTTCTTTATGTTTTTTTAGTTTCTTTGATATTCTTGACCTTTTGTTCTTCCAAATGAGTTATCATTTTAGATTTATCAGATTGGCAAAAATAATTGAAGGAGAAAGTGATGAATGTTGGAGGAGTTGTGAAAAAATTGAGACATTAATTCACTGTTGGTAGAACTGTGAAGTGATCAAACCATTTTGGAGAGCAATGTAGAATTATACCCAAGAATTAGTAAACTGTCTATACTCTTTAACCCAGTAATACCACTACTAGGTCTGTTTTTCAAGATGATTAGGGAAAGAGAGAGAGAGCAGAGAGAGGTATAAAATGGATTAAGGAAACCATAGGAAGAGCACCTATATGTTCCATGTTCTTCAATTTTTTTTTTGCAGTCTCTCTCTTTATATCTAGGTTATATATCCATCTTAACCTTATCTTGGTAAATATTGGTCTATGACCAATTTCTGCCAGATTGCTGTCCAAATTTCCCAACAGTTTTTTTTTTGTTTACCAGATAATAGATGCTTAACCCCAAACATACGTTTTCATACTTGTCAAACATCTGTATAAAATGGATCAGGGAAACCATAGGAAGAGCACCTATATATTCTAAGACATTTATGGCAGCTCTCTTTCTTTGTGGTGGCAAAGAACCAGAAATTGTGGGGATGCCTGTCAATTTGGAAATGGCAGAACAAGTTGTAATATATGATCATGATGGAATACTACAGTACTATAAGAAATGGTAAGCTCAGTGATTTTGGAAAAACATGAACAGACTTGCACAAAAAGAACAAAATAAGTAAAACCAAGAGAAGGTTGTATACAGTAACAGAAGCATTATTCCCCCCACATTAATTTATTTTTAATTTATGAAATAAAACAAGCATTTCTATAACATAGCACAATAAAAGATATGATTGCACATGAAAGTGCAAATCTATTATGTACAACTTGCTATTCCTTTTAAGCATATAATAAAGTTATGATGTAAATTTATTTTTTCATTTTCTTCCTTTCATCTCCCCACCCTAAAGATAGCTACCATTACACACAAGTAGGTATATAAATATGTACAATTATTCTATATAAACTTCTATTTATCAGTTCTTTCTGTGGATGCAGATGGCTTATTCCTTCATATACCCTTTATAGTTAATTTGTATTTTATAATAGTCAAAATGACTTACTTGTTCAATGTCGTTCTTAAAATGATATTACTTTAAGAACAACTTTGAGGGTCTAAGTAATTTTGGCTATTATAAATACCCAAATTAACCTGAAAAGACGTATGGAGGAAGATGCTATGTGCATCTGGAATACTGATAAATAGATGTATGAAGTGTTACACACACACACACAAGTTACATGATAACTTTATTATATATTTAAAAGGAATTACAAGTTGTAAAGAATTGATTTGAAGTTTCATAGGCAATCTTTTTATTCTTTTTTTATGGAAATACTTGTTAAAGAAAGAAAGCAAACTTAAGTTCAGAATAAAATAAATAAAATAAAAATATAAGAGGCAAAAAAATCTCAGGACAGTGTGGAGAATTGGCTAGACATTACAGAGGCTTCCCAGTCCCTTAACCTACTAATGATCTTAGAATCTATGTCCCAGAAGCAGCCTGTGTGAATGAGTAGAGAAGATGGGAATATATAAAGGAGAAATAACCCCTTAAGGTCTTAGAAGACAATCCTGAAAGACAGGATGCTAGAGAAGGAAGTAAGGAAGGGTAGGAGAGGTCATTCCAGATGAATAATGGGAGATTGTTCTAAATCCATGGCAGAATTTACGAAAGTGGGATGAGGGTTCCTAGCTTGACTTTCAAGTCTGTTTTGGGGATGTAGGCAGCACCTAGTTGATTGATGACTGGCTGCTTTCCCACAAAACCCTGTAGCCATTAGACTAAAAGTGGAGAAACAGCTGAGTGTTTCTCATGTCTGTCTCTGCCTATCCAGGAGCCCCTAAGTTCTCTAGGGGAGTTCAATCTCTTTAGTGCTATGATGCGATTTGACACTGGGATGAAAACAGAGAGCAGAGAAGTGGTACCACAGCGGCACCAAAGCTCTGAAGATTGATTTCTTTTTCATCTGGGGCCTGTTGTAGTGGCCTTAAGATCTGGCTAAATTCCTCCTGGTTTCCATAATGAGACCCTCTTACCTGAGAGACTGTGATGAGAGAGAGCTTTGCTGGTCAGACTCGGGCCTTGGGGAGGGCCAGGGGAGCCACCCGGGAGCCTGATGACAACCAGCTGCATTGTAGATGGACCTTCTCCCCTTCTGTGGGCTCTATTCTCTGAATAGGAAATGAACAATGGCAGGTGTATGGGCTCAAATTAGCTGTGTTGCCAAGGAAACAAGTCAACTATTCAAGGGAAAGAGCATTGGGTAAAAGAGATAAATCAATAAGTGATCCTATTTTTATCATTTCCCTAATGATTCTCTTAAATCTGCTAGATGGGCAGGGTAAAGTCTGAGTGACACAGGTCCTCATTACCAGTCTCAGAAGGAGACAGGAGTAATGGTGCACTTGGGGCGACTGCCAGGAAAGTTTATATAATTAGGCACCTAGCGAGGATAAAAGGAACAGAAGGGAAAGAGGTACCTTCTCTTTGGACTTTCATCTGCTTCAGGATTGTCATTTTAATTGTAAATGGTCCATGGTCTTTACAACCTGGAACATTTCCACCTTTGAGTGTTGTCTCATTTGGACACATAAGATACATATAGTTCATTATTGAAGGAGAACCTGGGCTACAAACTGAGTTTCCCCTGTGTTGCTTCCTTGTCCAACAAATGTTTCCCTTGGGCACCTATAAGGTGAGGAGGAGCCCTGGGCTTGAGGTATAGCCAATGAAAGGATAGGGAGGGAGGTCCTGATTGAAACCACCAGAAGCCCCAGCACTGTCCAAGATCAATGCTGAGATGTCCTTGGAGTTATATTGTGGAGGTGGTGCCCCGATTTTGCTCTTCACCCCAAATAGAATATAAGCTCTTGGAGGGCAGAGACTCTTTCTTTTGTGTCTTTGTGCCCTCTCTGCCTACCACAGTGACTAGCATGTAATAGATGATCAGTAAATATATGTTGATTGACTGATTGAAGATGGAATTCTAGGGAAGAAAAGGTAGATGAGAGCAATCAAGGAGCTGGGCTTTACTGAATACAAAATTGTCATTTTTTCCCACTTTTGCTCTTGCTCCAGTCTCAGCAGCCTCTTTTATTTTGTTCCTTCTTTCCTCTATGTAGTTTCTTTCAAAAGCTGTACTCTGATTTTTCAATCAGGGACAGGGGATTATAACAGATACAGCTTACAGTGGTCTCTCTCCCAGTGAGCTATGTATATTTTTATGTAGGGATCAAAGCTTTAAGTCAAAGAGATCAGTTGGAAGAAATGGGATGGGCAGCATAGTTTAGGGCCCCTGGGACTTCTTAGAACCACTGAAATTACACCTAGAACCTACTGGTCTGTGGACAGTAGCCAGTTATCAGGACACAGAGCAGAAAATTGGCTCTTTTTGCCCGTAGGCACCTGGCCCACTCATAGAAAGTCTGATGCTTCAGCACCTTGGGTGCCAGCTTCAGTTTTCTGTGCCTCTGTGGCCCAGTCCAGGTTACCCACTATCCATCCCTGAGTCCATCTCAAATCCTGTCTTTGGGATTTTCATCTGGGTTTTTAATATTATGGGTTAATCAAGTTTAAAGATCTGGGTAGGGAGCAATCTACCGTAATTATTTGGCTGGAAAAGTAGGTGAGCAGGAGCAAGATGCTGGTGCAACAATCAGGGAGCTATGGCAAGATGTAACCAGAGCTAGGAGTTGGCTAGGGCTCTGTATCCAAGAATGCTGCCAGGCAGTCTTGCAATTACCATTTAAGCAAATGAATCTTCTGCCTAGGGAATCTGCCTTGCCTGCAGCATCAGCACCAGGGAGGCATTTACTTTTGAGCCTGTGTATAATTGCTTGCAGATTTGCAAGGGGAAAAAGAAAACCCAACTCTACCCAAATAGAACCTTAGTCCTTAACCAGGCCAGTGAGAGCCAGGGAGGGTTTTGGCTTACCTGACAAACTGGAAACTGACCTGGATTGCTATCTCAGCCCTTGTGGCAAAGTATTACACTCCTGAGACTCCCATGTTGGTTTGGCATCTTTGCCATTCATTTTCCTGGTCTCTGGCTAGGTTCTAGGGATAAGCAATGGGAAAAAACTGACCAGAAAAGGAAGAAAGGGGTAAGAGAAAGAGAAGAAAAGGGAAAATGAATACATTTTATTTTTTGCTTTTTGGAGGGGGAAAGGAAGGGAAATTGGGGTTGTGACTTGCCCAAGGTCACACATCTAGTACGTGTCAAGTGTCTGAAGCTGGATTTGAACTCAGGTTCTCCTGACTTCAGGGCTGGTGCTCTCTATTCATTGAGCCACCTAACTGCCCCTAGAATGAACACATTTAGCCCAAGTGACTCACTCCATACTTCTAATGACCTCCAAGCTGCCTATAACTGAGTGTTCTAGTCTAGGACTAATATGTAGGCCAACTGCTCCAGGCACTCTCCTTCCTCCCTTCCTCCTTTAATGGATGCCGCTGTCTTTGAATATCAGCTTCCAAGCCCTCTCTTCATCTTCATACCCTTAGTGTTCACTCATAAAACAAGTGATATATGAGGATCTAGTCATCGCTACCCCTTCCCATAACAGAATTAATTTCTGAAGGGATGTTAAAGAGCATTCATTCCCTTTATTTTTACAGATGGAGAAACTGAGGCTTAGAGAAATGAAATGGCTTGTTCTAGGTCACATAGTTAATGAGTAACAGAACTGAGCTTCTTATTCCAAGTATAGTGTTATTTAAATTCAGTTTAAACATTCATTTATTAAGAGCCAACTATCTTCAAGGCACTTTGTTATACTAACACCTACATGCTTTATGAGATGAGGACCTCACATAACCAAGTTTGTTTTTCAGCCCTTGGTGTATTTAGCAGCGTGGCTTCAATTGAGTGGGGGAATCTTATAGACAACACTGATAACATGTCTCAGCCTCAGTCTTCTCCAGAAGGCATCCCAGGCTCAACATGGATGCCCTGGGAAATTACTGACAAGTTTTTTTTTGTTTGTTTTTTAATTAGGTCAGGGTCTTGAACTGGAGCCAATAGGGTACAGAGTAGCTCTAATCATTGATCTCTAGGAGAGTTAGATTGGAGGGAATGAGTCATGGGATACTAGGCATGTGGGAGGGGTCAGAATTATTAGGGGTAGTGTGCTTAACCCTGCATTCTGGCCCTTCATTTCTATCTAGGACAGTGTGTCCATTCAGAGAAAAGTAAGACGTGACCAGGAATGCTGTGGTATGTTCATTCCCAAGAGGTCAGAAGCAAATTCCCATCTATACGGAGGAATTTAAGCACAGTATAGTGTAGAAGCAGGAAAATGGATTGGATGTCTTTTGGGAAACATTGAAAAGCTCTGATTTGATGATTTAGCACAAGTGCTGTAGTGAGTGAATTAACTATTGAGATCTCATATTTTGAGGAATCTCCATCAGTACCTGGGAAAGGAGCCAGTGGGACAGAAGAAGGTAGCTGTTCGCTGTTGATTTGTAACAGCAGCAGCAACAGCAGTAACAATTTAGGCTTCAACTCTTAGTCAAAGATAGGCACTTATGTATGTATGCATATAACACCATGGCAATGGAGTTAGACTCCTTCTCTCCCCCCAAGCTGCATTTTTATGACTTCTGCTCCCTTTTAAGACTTCCTTTGCTGTACTGATTTCACCTAGATTCAAAATGTTGGGGAGAATTGAAGGAGCTCCAGGCAGACACTTGGTACCTGAGTGGAGAAGCTGCTGGTATCCGGGGGAGGATGGAAGACCAGTCTTTCCTCCTTCCCTTTTGTCTAGCCAGCAGCTGCGGCCTCTTTCTTTCCTGGATTACAGAGTCAAGCCAGCACTCAGGGCTGTTCTGCAACACCAATGGCAACTCCTAGCTTCTGTTTGTCATAACAATGGTTCCAATAGAAAATCAAATGTACAAAATGACTTAGCCCAGGGAGCATGTGCTTCCTTCTTTTTTCTCTGTTTAATATGCCCCCTACTGCCTCCCCCTGAGCTCTTAGCAAAAATATTCTACAAGAATCAGATTGTTGGCACCTGAGTCATAACCTTGTTTTTCAGAAAAGACACAGGGAGCCCCCTCACCTGTCTTCATCTTTAAGGGGGAAAAAGTGAAGTACAATAAAGCTTAACTTCATTATCCATTCATTTATATTTTGTTAATTTGTGGAGGCACTGACTCCATTGTCCTGGCATCAACTGAGTGATCTGTTCTCCAGATTGATTCAGGAGGCAGCTCTGTGCCACTTGTCATATGAGTTGGGGTAGGGAGTGGGGGGTGTGATAGGGAAGGAGAAAGTTCACCTGCCTTATTCTTTTTGAATTGTTTTTTTTTATTTGGATGCTATGATGGAATGGAGCCCAAGTTGGTTAAATTGTTGCTTGTGCCTGAGGGTTCTGGATCCTTCCATTTCTTGGTTAGAGGGGAGGCGTCTGACCAAAGGAGGGAATTTTCCATATGATACCCAGAGGGGGCAACAGAACAAACTTGTTCTAAAAGCCCCAATTGTGTGTGTCTGTTAAATCATCTTTGAATTGTTTAATGATTGTAGACTGCTGAGACCAAGAGTTGCCAGAGCTGTACTCCTTCCTCTTTCTTCTGAATTTCATCCCTTCTTTCCTTATCTCCTCTCCCATTTTTATTCCCTGCAATTCAACCAATATCTAGTGGGAACCTGATGTGGGCTCAGCACTGTACTGGTTATGTTTTTTTTTTTGTTTCCGAGGAACATCTAAGGCAGTATGGTGCAGTGAAGAGAGTTTGAAACTGGAGAGCAGAGGACTCAGGTTCACATCTTGCTTCTGCTACTTAAATCCCATGTGATTATGAGGAAATCACTTAAAGTCTCTGGGCATTAGGCTCCTCATCTGTAAAAGGAGAAATGGACAATCTCTGAGGCCCCTATAATCTTAAAGTCCTTCATCCTATAGAGCCACATCTGTGTATATACATCTAGATGGATATATGCATATACATTCATATATATGTATGTGTGTATACTTATATAAACTGTACTTAACAAAGTTTTAAGCTGATTAAAAAAAATGAAGCTAAAACTTTTGGAACACCCTATATATGTATATATGTATATGCATGTATTTTATATATCTGTATACTTACACACATACATTTGGGAGACCATACATATGCATACATGTGCATGCACACACATGTATACATATATGTATACATCAATATGCATATGAATACATGCATATATTCAATCAATACACCTATGTACGCATCTATATTTTGGGGATACTATCTACACACACATACAAATGTGTATGGATACATACAGGGTGTCCCAAAAGTCTTAGTGTAGTTTTAAGCTTTAATGGCTTAAAAGCGAACTAAGACTTTTGAGACATCCTTTATGGATATATGTGTATATGTATGTGTGTACATATATGTATGTGTGTAAGTATGTATGTAGATGTGTATGTACATATAGATGTATACTGGGGAACTGATGAAGTCTGTGCATGAATCTGCAAGACTGACTTAGAAATTGCTTCTCTCCCCATGGTGGCTTTGTTCCTTAACTTTCTCCTTTCCACGCCATTTGAGTACATGATTCTGGCCACAATCATTGCCAACTGCATCGTCTTGGCATTGGAGCAACATCTTCCAGAGGATGACAAGACTCCTATGTCCAGAAGATTGGTAAGTGATTTTCTGTCTTTCACCTTTTCTTCTTCCCCTTCTTTCCTTCTCAGGCTTTCTCGTCCTTCCTCCTTTTCTCCCTCACCCCCTACAGTTTTTCTTTTTCCTGTAAGAGAAAAGTCTCTGACAACCCCAATGGGAGTCACCAGTGAAGAGGAATATGGATCTTTTTATTTGAGATTCCAGAGGATTGTTGAAGTGGTTTATTGTCTAGTATTTAAAGCCAGCAATATGCTTTACATAGTCTGTGGTAGCTAGATACAGGAAAATGATGGGGATGTTATGAAAGTTTTCTAGCTTTCTTTCTCTGGGGGACCTTTGAGGTGGGGATGAAAAGAAATAAGAGGTTAAAAAGGAGAGAAGTAAGGTGGAGTTGGGAGGAGTAAGATTATATCCCTTATTAAAATATGAATTTGCTAATTTTCCTAATATTCACATAAGAAATGCATAAATCTATATACTTTTAAAGTGATTTAGATTCCTGGTCAGAGGGGTAGATCTCTCTATTTCTAACTGTATTGATCTCTTTGAAGAAAACAAGTTGCTGTAGGAAGTCTAAGAATGTGAAAAAAAGTGTTTTAGTTATATAAGTCTTAGTACACCACAATGAGATCCATGGGCAGACAGTCCTTTCAATCCTACTTCCTGGACAAGCTAACTGCTCTTTAAACTGCTCTATCTAAAGGGTAGATATGCAAATGCTAACTCTAGGGTAAAACTGAGCTGCAAGTGAGCTCCTATAAGTCCTGTATAGCCCATTAATATATTGCCAGGCAGGGCTTAACTGTGTCTTACTCATGTCTCTGTATGAATTTAGTATATTACCAGAATGGGAGTTGCTGAAATTGGTTCCTGTATCTCTCCCTTTTGAAATCACAAAAAAATCTGATGGCTAGAGGACTCCCCCTAACCCAACCCCCAGTATGTCCTATCTTCCAATCTACATACACAAATGACTCTCAAAGTCTTCTCTGTGGGTGTCATCAATGGGCATTTCTTTGGTCTCCCTGGAAAGATCATCAGTAGTGTGGGGGCAAAGCAAACATCCAGGGTTTGTTCTTATCTGTGCTGCTGGCTAATCAGTCCCTTCCCATTACTACTATATTTGCTTTTTACCCTGCAGGAGAAGACAGAACCATATTTCATTGGGATTTTTTGCTTTGAAGCTGGGATTAAAATTGTAGCCCTGGGTTTTATCTTCCACAAGGGCTCCTATCTCCGCAATGGCTGGAATGTCATGGACTTCATTGTAGTTCTCAGTGGGTAAGTTTTTTTCCTTCCTTTTCCCTTTTCTTTTTATGGACCAATGATGACATGAAAAGATTAGGAATGTAGTAAGGAAGAGAGGGAGAGAGACCACCCAGATTTGAAGCTCAAATGTGATTGGAGGGGAAATGACCCACCATTTTACCTGAAATGGTGATAACTTATTCTAAATAGATTTGATCTGTTTGTTCCCAGAAGACAAAACTAGAAACTTTGGATAGAAATTGCAAATAGATCAATCTACCTTGATAGAAAGAAAAACAACTCTTTAAAAAAATAATCAGTACTATCCTCAAATGGGGTATTTTAGCACATAATGTGTCAATCTCCCCTTCTACTCTCATGGAAGATCTTCAAATAATGGCTGGATTGTTTGTCAGAAGTGTTATAGTTGGAATTCTTTCCAGGTGAACACTGGACTAGATGATTGCTGAAGTCTCTTCTACTTCTGAAACCTAGACAGTTGGCAGTGAGTTTTCAAGAGAAGCATGAAGGAGCATGCATGTTATGCTGGTTCTGAGGTCTTGGAAAAAGTGAAAATGTCGTTTGGTATGGTTTATCTGCTCTCTCTAACCTACGTTCAATAGATACTCCTTTATGAGGGAGATAGTAATTTCCCTTGGCATCTCCTACCTCTTCAGAAGTGGCCTGCAATTCCCTCAGAAGTGCTTGGGGGGAATGTAGCTGAATGTGTCTAGGGATCTGGTGTGGTGTATAGGGTGTTTGTGAGATGTAGCCACAATCTTTTGAATGCGGTGGTAGTGACTGTGTTATAGAAGAACTAATTTGTTCTCCATTAAAGACATTGGTCCTTCCTGGAAGCATTGCTGTGTAATTGGATGAAGGATATAAGAGTGGGCACCCTGGATATCCCATTCATCTTGATGGCCTTTTTTTTGGAGGGGTGAAGGCAGAGCAAGTGGGGTCAAATGACTTGCCCTAGGACACACAGCTAGTAAGTGTTAAATGTCTGAGGTCACATCTGAACTCAGATCCTCCTGACTCCAGGGCAGATGCTCTATTCACTGCACGACCTAACTCCCTCCTTGATGGCCTTTTGAGATTAACTGATACTTGGAGAAGATGGAAAAGACAGAAGAATCTAAAGGAGAAAATATTGAACCAGTTATACAGAAAATAAAGAACCAGTTAACTGCAATAAAGAATGACGAGATGGCAATATCAAAACAGCTAGAACGGGACTGATTGAACCATTTAGTCCAGTAGACAAGAGTAGAGTGACTGTAAATAGAATAATATTGTCTCTAAAGGAAATGACCTGGAAGGTGGAAATAAGTAAAACTCCAAGAAGGGCGTGAACTTGCTAAACTTATCATGGACTGTGACTATTTTAGCTTGTAGATTTGAAAATAATTTTTATTAAAGGAATAAAAAGAATTCATTTGAAAAAATAAAAAAGTAAAAGGTTTCATGATCTGGAAATGTGAGAGTGGAAGTTGGTATGCAATAATTTTGTATAATTAACTATAAAATTTTGCTCCTGCAACAAACTTCCAAAATATTTAAGCTAGTGTACATGTTAATTATTCTTATTACAGATTTTTAAAAATGAACCTGCCTATTGCATTTGCATTTTCATTAAATTAAAAAAAAGCTGATTTAGAGCCTTTTTCTGGAAGACATCTGTTTTTATCAAGTGCTGTATACTTGGGCAAAGTTTTGAATGTTTCTTAATACATATATATATATATATATATACACACATATATATGTAAATATAGTGTATATATATATATAGTCCTAATAAAGAATTTGATGAGAAACATCTATATAAAAGTCATATGTGCAAATCTTTTGAGCCTTTTTGTAGGAAAAAGCTCAAAAGTAGGCAAAAAAATAGGAAAAAAAAGTACTTTGCTAGTAGGCACAGTGGATAGAGTTCTGGACCTGGAATCAGGAAGATCTGAGTTTAACCCAATCTCAAGCACTTACTAGCTGTGTGACCTTACGAAAGTCAATTAATCTCTGCCTCAGTTTCTTCTTCTGTAAAATAGGGATAAACAATGGCACCTACTATGCATTGCTGCATAAGTTGCAAACCTGTAAGTGATATATAAATGCTGGCTATGATGATGATGTTAATGACTATGATGATCTCTAATCACATCATATGGGGATCAGTTCAAAGATTTGGATATAGTTAGCCCAGAGAAGACTTTGTTCAATTACTTTTCAGGAGTGTCTGACTGTTTTTGACCCCATTTGGTTTTTTTTATTAGCAGAGATACTGAAATAGTTTGCTATTTCTTTCTCCAGCCCATTTTACGGGTGAGGAAACTGAGGCAAACAAGGTTAAGTGACTTGTCCAGGGTCGCATAGTTAGTAAGTGTCTGAGGCTAGATTTGAACTCAGCAGTCTTCTTGACTCTAAGCCCTGGACCATATCTATTGAACCACCTCACTGCCCATATAGAAATCTTGGGGAAGACAGAATCACTCTTTTAACATAAGGGTTGTTATGGTACAACGCAAAGAATGTTGGACTTGGAGTCAGAGGTCCTGGTTTAAATTCTAATGTTGCCATGTGGAAGCTGTGTGAACTTAGGCAATTTGTTAACCTATCAATAAGCATTTATTAAACCTCTACGATGAGCCAGGCATTGAGGTTTTGGGAATTCAAGGACAAAGAATGAAACAATCCTTATTCTCAAGGAGTTTCCATTCTAATGGAGGTGACAGCCACTTATACAAGTTGGTTACTTGTTGTTCTTCATCTCAGAAGAGGACCAAAATGACATCATTATGCTAGCTAGGGTCAAATTTCAGTGTGTCCAACTGTGACTGATCAGCCCATATGAGCTTAGAATGCTCTACCATAGGTTGGGCACAAGTAGTCTATGTGAATTTGGGGTGGATTCTCTAAATTTGTGCATCCTGTGTTTCCTTTGAGCTGTTTCAACAGAATAAATATAAAGCAATTAAATGAAAATAAATACAAAGTAATTAAAGACAAGGTATGTTATGTGAGAGAGACTTTATATGCAGAATGAAGGGACAGGGTGGGGGCCAGTGCCTGTAGTTGGAAGGCTGAGGATAGCCTTTGAGTGTTGGAGTTCTTAACTACAGTAATATTAAAGTCGATCACTTGTCTTCACTAAGTTTGACACCAACGTCAGGAGACTTAAGGAGCAGTGAACTGGCCTAAGCTGAAGTAACAGAGCAGGATTAAATTTCCAGGCCAAAGAGCATTGGGATCAGACTGTTAGAGGCCACTATACTTCCAACCTGGGAAAGATAGGGAGATTGTAGTCTCAAAAAAAAAAAAGGATTGGACTCAGCAATCTTAGCTTTAACACTAATTTACTGCTGCAAATTCATAGTCACATACAAAAGAGGAGTAAATGTTTTTCTAGAGGCCCATCTAAAACTAGTGAGTTCAAGACACAAAGATGGATTTTGTCTCGAGAGTCAAGAAGAATTTTCCTTAATTTTTTTTAAATTTCATTTTTTTTATAACTTTTTAGGGGAGCTGTCCAGCAGTGAAATAGACTGGCCCAGAAGCTAGTGAACTGTCTTTCATTGAGACATTTAAGCATAGGATGAATGGCATCTATCAAGATCTATACAGAAGGGATTTCTCATTGAGTGAGAGTTTAGAGTAGGTGACCTCCAGGTTTCCTTGTAATTCCATGATTCTAGAGTTTTGTTGGTATCACTACAATGCAGGGAGGCCCTTCATATCCAAGCATATATGTATGGATGGGAGTGCGTATTAGTCAGGGAAAGCATTGGAAATTTTGATGAATCTCCTGGTGATTCTGTTTTCTTTTCACCTGAGCTGTAAATCTTAATTATGCAGATGAGCCTACTCTTTGTAAGTTCACAGTAAAGGACATTAAGATAGGGCTACTCTCCCTCTAATCCTCCTTCTCTAAACTCTCAAACTGCTGAACTGGCTTTTTTCCTGGAGTGTAGTATGGTATAAAGGATGGAAGATTTTGAATTAGAAAAACTGGCTCCAGGTTCACTACTGGTGCTCTCACATACACTGATATGATTTTGAACAAGGCAAATTACCTTTTTGAGCTTTCTGAGTTCCTCCATCTAAAAATGCATAAATGTGTACAGGTTTACATATATACACATGTATGACATAATGAATATGAAAGCGATTTGTTAACTTAGAGCACTATTTGATATAATACTATATTATCCTCATTTCCCTGAATGCTGATCCTCTTTCCTCTCTTAACCACAAGAAGAAAATTCTATGATCCTTGGAATCTTGGGAGTGAGTTCTAAGGGTATCTGTCACATGAAAACACCTGACATTTCTGAGCCTTAGGATATTCTTGCTGCCCTGCCTTTCTGTTTTTCCCTGATGCACATTGCAGCTGTCCTTGTTGACAGCTGTTAGGTCTCACCTGGTCTCCAGGTGTCATTTGACATTTTCCTCCTGTGAACAGGAGGCAACCCAGGTGCCAGAACGTGATACACTGCCCAAGGGACTGAGGTGTTACAACTCACTGCTCATTGTGTGACAGAAAGGGAGAAGGAAGGAGAGAGGTATTCAGAGGTGCTAGACAGCTGGCTCAGTGTAAGAAATCATTACCTAGAAACTCCTCATGATACAGAAAATTTGTTTCATCCTATTAGAATATTTAGATTTGTTGTTGTGAATCATTATAATATATTAACCACACATAATGATCATCTTCCACAAAGATCTTCCTTCAAAACCTCATTGATATGTGGAAGTGACCCTGGCCTATGCCAGAGGAGTTCAAGTCCTAATCAATTATCTCAAGATGCAATTCGAATAAGGACATAGATCTGCTACAAGAACAACATGTATTGCCTAAGAATTAACTAGTTAGTTATGATGTTGTTCAGTCTTTTCAGTTGTGTCTAACTCTTCATGATCCAATTTGGGGTTTTCTTATCAAAGGTAGTGTGATGGTTTGCCATTTCCTTCTCCAGCTTATTTTACAGATGAGGAAACTGAGGCAAACAGGGTTAAGTGACTTGATGAGGGCCAGATTTGAACTCAAGCCTTCCTGACTCTAGTTAGTACTGGTGCTCTATCCATTGTGCCACCTAGCTGTCTTAGTAGCTGAGTACAGAGGAGTGTATAACTAGAAGACTGGCTTACAGGTAATGAATTTTTAAGTATCATGGTGATCCATGAAATGGACAATTTTTTAAAAAATGGCTCTCAGTCCTATGTTCCTTCTTTTTGTTTCTATAATGATGGGAGCATAATGTCAGACAAGAGGCAAAGGGCATTATGCACCACACAAATTCTAGACCTTCTACAAATGCTAATTTAACTGTAGATGTTGAATAGAAAATATTTGTCCAAATGAGCAATTAATTGACACACAAGTGTAGGACTTAAGCTGTATCTATATTGAAGCAGCCACTGTAGATGATACCAGAAGTCATAGTAAAGTTCCAGTGATATGGAAGAATAGAGATATTCTCCCAGTAAAATAAGTAAAGGACTTTGTGTAGTTGGTTTTCTTATATACTCAAAGGCAATAAGAAGCATCATTTCATGACATGCACAGTCATCTTATTGTTTAGCGTATGTGATGAATACAGACCATCTTGAAGCTAAATAGAATCAACACATTGAACGAAGCCAAGAGAAATTAATCCATGCATACCTTGATGATCTGTGACCTCAGTGACAAAGTAGACAGAGAAGAAGATGAAACTTGCAATGTTGGAGAAGATGGTCTATGATCTAGACATGAAAGAATCCAAAGGTTTGTAGACTATTTAGGAGCTTCACATAGCTGCACAACAGGGACAAATAAGAAGAAAAAGTGAAGAGTCTTGGTGTGTCAGATATTGAATGCCTTCATTAAAATGAGATTGACTTCTTTTTAGGAGACAGGACACAGACAATTCCAGAAATAGTACTTGTTTCAGAATTAGTTGCCTGGGTTCAGTTAGAGCATCAGTTGGTTAGAGCAAAGGGTGAATTTCAAGTTAGAAGAAAGGATACTGTGAGAAAATGACATTGCTTCCAGTTAAGCAAGACGAATATGACCTATTGAAATAAGCCATGGACTGAAAAATTGGAAATGTATGAAAGTAAAGACACTGGCTCTGTTCCTCAGAGTTGTTTAACAGTGATGTTTATATGACACTGTAATGGTAATCAATTTGTTTGATATTTAGGGCTAAGTAGATCAGATACTTAGGGCTAAGTAGATCATATACTTAGGGTTAAGTAGATCCTAGTGACTTAGGGCCAAGTATAGAACTCTGTCCATTGGTGAAAAGGTGTGAATTCCCCTGTTGACATGGAAGAATGCTATTGGCTGAGACACTCCCCTGTTGACTTGGGAGAAGGCCAGGGCTTATAAGCAGGAGAATTTTAGAGACAGATAGATTTTGGATTTGGCTCCTCAGTGATGCTGACTGAAGACATGAACAGGATGGGACTTTGTTTGTTGGTGGCCTGGCTGATCCTTGAGTTCCAGGCAAGAGAAGTCCTGAAGGGTTTGAGG
>CM053593.1:62229301-62248188 GCA_028646575.1 Pseudocheirus occidentalis
CAACTCCCTCTTAGGGAAACTAGGTCATTCCTTTTGTTAATTGATTGATTGAATCCCTCTTAGGGAAACTAGGCCATTCCTTTTGTTAACTGATTGATTGAATTCTTAGCTGGATTGATTGAATCTTTAAAATTTGAAGCTGGTTTCTCCCTTAGGGAAACCAGCTGATTTTTCTCTTGTTCCTTGTTCCTTTCTGTAATAAGATATAATATTGACACTCTCCTTGTTCTTAAGATTGTATATAATATTGTGAATTGTTGATACTATGAACATTGTACTGAATCTGATTTTGTAATGGAATAAACAGAGTATTCACTAGTACTGTGTAATCTGAATCTTAAAAGCTCTTCACAGTAGCATTCTCTTAGGAATCTACTGCTGATTGGCTTTACAGACACCTTTATTATAATGTAAAATATTACGAGGTTAATAATGGAAGACCATGAGCAGTATTATGTCACAATGCACTATAAGGTAATTGACCGGAAAACAAGTTGCCAGAGCTTGATATGATATTGAACTGAGACAAATCATTCCAGAACCTCTATAGATTGAATTAGAGAGAAGCGCAACAAGCAGAGGTAAACTCTAACAGATCTATAGATATTTTATAGTGATCTATTTTCATTCACTACAATGGTGGTACCATAGAAAGAAGTAATGACAGTTAAGATGAAATAGCAAGGATGATTGAATAGGACTAAATACATATAGAAGCAGTTTGTATTGGAGGCTACACCATTTTAAAAACACTGAGAAATCAATTTTCAAGAAATCTCAAGGGAACTTTTGAAAAGAATGGAAAGAAAAAAATAGTATTTCTCCTAAAGGAAAAAAATACATTAATAACAATAATATCTAGTACTTATATGGCACTTAAAGGTTTACAAAATGTTACAAGTGTCTTGGAAGCATTTGGTGTGGGAGTTCTGACTGGGTTGTCTTCTTCCCGTTCCATGCTTTGATCCTTTTTGTCCACAAAAAAAGGATTCTAGAGTTTTATTGCTGTTCTTATTTTGCTTCCTTTTCCTCATGCTGGCCAGTCAATTACTTGGTTGGTTTTTTTTAGCTTTGTGAAACTCTGTTTCCAGGGGGGAAAGCTTTGTTCCAAACTACTGGGGTTTTCCCAGCTGCTGGAGCTATTAGGGGGGTGTTGCAGCCCCCCCAGCTTTGGCTTGCTGAAAGCACTCCCCAGGACTACCACCCAAGACCATGATCCAGATCCAGGTCGCTCAACACAAGAGCACTTGGCCCTGATCAATTTACTCAGTCCCCCTGAGGGATCCACAAGCCAGGGGCTCTGAAGCAGCCCAGTGGAGGCAGCCGTGGGTTACAGCAGTTCCTGCCCTTCCCCCACTGCTTCCTTGCCATGGGTGTAGATTGGCCAAACTGCTTTTCCTCCCCCAAATTTCACTTGAAAGCTTTACTCACTTTCACTAACCTCTAATCCTGGCTTAATAGATGTGAAGATTGCTCCAGGTGCTTTAGATCTTCTCTGAAGTAGACTCATGCTGTGGGCTCCTCCAGGCTGCCCTGGATCCTGGCTGCATGGTGATTTCAGGCTGGGCTGGTCTCGGCTCCCAGCCTGCAGGCCTGCGGGATGAGCCTCTCCTGCCGAGCTGCCTTTCTCTAATCCCTATTTTTCATGCCTTGCTAGATGTGGAGTTGCTGGAGGCTGTAGATCTTCTCTCTTGTAGACTGGCGGCAGCGTGGCTGGGCTCGGCTCCTTCCTACCACCCTGGGCCTGGCCACAGTTTGGTTTCAGGTTGGGCTGGCCTCGGTCCTGCCAAGATGATCCCCTGCTGCCGAGCTGCCTTCCACAAGAGATGTGTTTTCTGTATTTTTGTGAGTTTGAGAGCCCTAGAATTTGTCCAGAGTCATATTTTATGGATGTTTAGGGTGTCTGTGTGGGAGCTATGGGACCTTGCTGCTTCTATGCTGCCATCTTGGCTCCACCCCCCATCCCTACAAAATGTTACAAATATTATCTTATTTGATCCTTACAATAATTCTATGAGGTAAATGCTTTTAGAATTCCCATTTTATAAATGAGGAAACTGAGGCAGACAGAGATTAGTGACTTGCCCGTTGTCACACAGCTAGTAAATATCTGAGGCTGGAGCTGAACACAGGTCTTCCTGACTCTAGGTCCAATGCCCTATCTAACTGTACTACCTAAGCTTGCTTTCTTGTCTTTATAAAATCTTTATGAGAATGATCTGTGCATATACTGTGGGTATCCTTGATGACGATATGATAAAGGAACAGTCATACTTTTAGAGATAATTTTCCCTAGAAAGCAGCATTTTTACAATCAGTCATAACTAACTGGGAAATACACAGAATATAATATCCTGCTAAGTTTGTTTATTGATTTTTTAAGAAAAGCATTTGATTTGATAGAGCAAAATTCATCCTTGAAGGCCCTTTCATGCAATGAACTCCCCATTCACAAAACTGTACAAAAAGATACATGTAAGTACAGAGACTATTTTGTTTAAAAATAGATTGTGTAATGGCATCAAGTTATATGTCACTGAAAAAAAGAGAGAAACAAAGACAAACGATCACTTAATATGTTCATCAGTGTCATAGAAAATGTTCCCACAGAGCCCAAAGAGAAGGAAGTCGCTCACATATTCTTATGTAGTTGATGTGGTAATTGTATTGTGTCTTTGAACACAACTAAACCTCCTTTCTGAAATGTGAAAAAAAGATTGGTCTAACTTCCCACACAAAAGAACAAAGAGTATGAAAGATGGTTGTTTCCTTGTTGTTCAGTTGTTTTCAGTTTTGTTGGACTCTTCTTGACCCCATCTGGGGTTTTCTTTGCAGAGAGACTGGAGTAGTTTGCCATTTCCTTCTCTAGCTCATTTTACAGATGAGGAAACGGAGGCAAAGAGGGTTAAGTGACTTGCCCAAGGTCACACAGTAAGTGTCTGAGGCCAGATTTGAGCTCAGGAAAATGAGTCTTCCTGACTCCAGACCTGGCACTCTATCCACTGCTGTTCTCTCTCTCTATATATACATGGGGGCAGTCTTTGAATTAGCATCTATATCTTGGACTGGTTCTGCAGATGAACAATTAACTAGTAGCAGAGTGGTTTAAGAGAAGATTAGGCTGGTTCACATTTAGGAAATTGTGCAGAACTTTCATTAATCCAAAATCCTTAGTGTCACAAAAGTCCTTCTTTTTAACACCAATACTTTCCTAGTGATGCCATGTGACTATGAATCATGGAACACCACAGTATCTGAAAAATGGAAAGGATAAGCAAACCAGAGGTCAGTGCAAAGATGGATGGTGGGTGTAATTAAGTTGCAACAGATTGCTAACAATCACTTGTGTGAAATATGTGGCATAAAATACATTGAGAACTCAGATTGAAAAGGGTGGTCCAGTCACATAGAGAGAATGGGAAGTGATGGATGGATTGGCCAAATGGTACTTTAGTATCTCTGAGATATTAAAAGACTAAAATGAAGGCCAGAGGCACCATGGTACTTGGGTACAACACTAGCCTCTGTACAAACTTTCTGTGTGCCTCTGGTCAAGTTACTTACTCTCTCTGGGCTCTAGGCAACTCTAAAACTATGGTCTCTTTAAGATTTTAAGTTTCCTGACATTGGTAGAAAGAATTGCCTGACTAGCAGTGTCCTATGCCAATAATGTCAGGTTCAGTCCCTATCCCTATCCTAAAGGAAGATCATCAGAGGATTAAGTGGATTATATATTTATGGAAAGACAGAGATAAACACACACAAATAAACAAATAAACATACACAGATAAACACACAGGATCAGAAAGCATGGAAAGGTTAACAATATGTATCTGCAAAAGAATTACACACCCCAGTGAAAATGGGTCCATCAAGTGTGAAGACAGAGTATTTGTGGTAGGAGGACAAAGATGCAGGACAATGAGAACTCAAGTATATTACCCCAAACTTTTGGTAAGAAAAAGGAACTAGGAACAGGACTCTATTCTGTGCTATTCACTCGTTCTACCCCTACCCAGACTCTTTGAGTAGAAACTTTGTAGCTTAACCCAGATCACCCATATAAGGGGACAAGAGGAAAGACCAAAGAAGGCTGTTTGTTAGCATAGAGCTAAGAAACAGATCTTGGAATATCTGAAAACTTCCTCCTTTCCTTGGTCTGGAGGAGCTAGATAGAGAAGGCAGTGCTTGCTTGTCACTCATGTGTGAATGTGGTTACATTGGATGTGCAGAGCATGCATGCGTTATAGGCACTTTGCAAGGAAGCTGTTTGTTTTTGGAGAGCTGTGACCTCTGTTCAAGGCAACCCACTGACAGATTTGGGCCCTTCATTTCTCCTAGGTGCCAACCAGCTTACCAGTGTTACCCAGACCAGCAAGAAAGAATTAGAAAGCTATCTAACCAAGAAGAGGCATAGTGAGGGTAGGGAGACAGATGGACTGCACCTGGCATTTGCCCTGCAAAATCTCTGAGACTGGGGGTGGGGGGAGGCTTCTCAAGCTTTCTAGCAGTTATCTTCCTGCTCTCTATTCTCAGAAGAAATGAAAATTTGGATGAGGAGTAGGCTGCCCCATCCTTCCTTTCCCCCCACCACTTGTTCAATTTTATTTTCACTTACATTTGAAGATACTAATGATATCAAACCCACTTAAAACATACACAGACACACAATAGGGGCACTAGTTTTAGGTCAGAAGCTGGGGCTGTAACTACAATGGGGCATTTGTGGGTATTATACCATTCAAGGAAGTATGAGACACAGCTGGGAGTCTCATCTCTCAGTTGCATTTCAGTTGTCAAAGAAGGCATTAAACCGCAGTATGAAGATTTGGTAATGCCTGCTATTGCTCTGATGTTTCTAGAAGCTACTTTACATTCTTAAATTGCTGTTTGGGGTTGTTTTCTTATTGTGAATCAGGGTTCTTGCATGCCCTTTTATTGGCTGGTTAAACATTCAATCTATGTCAATCAACCTGATTAGAGTATAATAGCCATCAAATTAAAAACCATCACTGGTTGGTTTGTTGCATATTAATTTACCAGGAAACCAGTGACATTAATGGAAGGAAGGAAAAGAGAACACTACTCCCTTTTATAGTAAATTTAAATAGATTTTTCTAATGTATCTGATGATAATTTCTGGGTTCTTATTGGTACAAAATTACTGCACATCATTCTGATAGAAGTTGAAATATTTGTACTATGTTTTAGTGGATAATTAAGTGAATAGATAATAAATGAGTATATATAAGCTCAGAAGTCCTTGAAGAATTCCCCATCTCCCTCCCAAGGCTGGTAGCTTAAACAATCATCTTCTTCATTCCTACCATTTTCTTTGTGAGAAAGTGAGGACTAATGTTTCAGTTGTATCCTTGGTATAATTTTGGGGACAGAATTGTGTGGGTGGAGAAGAAGGATAGTACAGAAAAGTGTCCTCATGTTCCAAATTTCAATTTGAATAAAAATGTGAGAGAGAGAGAGAGAGAGAGACAGAGAGACAGAGTAAGAGAGAGAGAAAGAGAGAGAGAGGGAGGGAGGGAGAGGGAGAGAGAGGAAAGACGAGAGAAGAGAGAAAAGAGTAGAAGAGAAAAGGATAGAGAGAAGAGGAGGAAGAGGAGGCAGAAAGAAGAGAGCAGAGAAAGGCAAAGGAGAGTAGGGAGAAAGAAGAAAGAATGGGGATAGCACAAAGAGGAAAGGAAAGAGGAGAGAAAGAGGAAAAGATGAGAGGGGAGGAGGGATCCATGAGAAAAGAAGAGAGGAGAAGAGGGAAGGAGGAAAGTAAACAGGAGATGAAGGAAAGTGGAAAGGAAGAGAAAGGAGACATTGGGAGAGAAGAGAGAAAAGAAGGGAGGAGGGAAGGAAAAGAAAGCAGAAGAGAGGAGAGAAAGAAAAGAAAGAACGGGGGAAAGAGAAAAAGAAGAAGAGGGGGAGAGGAAAAGGAAAGGAAGGGGAAAGAGTCTAGAAAAGGGGAGGAGGAAAAGAGGAGAAAAGAGCTAAAAGAAGGGAAGGAGAGAAAATTGGAGAGAGAAGGTACTAGAAGAGCTGGGGGCTGTCATGGCGCCTTCACTTAGTTTCTCATCAGTGGCACATACACTCTGTATCAGCTTAAAGGCTGTTGGTAGGAGGACAATATCTAGTGCTAAATATATTTTGATAGGTATTTTTAGAGGGTTTTCTGTAAGGAGGCCACCCTAATGCATGAGTTCCCCGGGCAGCAAAAGATCGAGGAAAACACACCAGTTACCTCCCAGAGCATTGCTTCTCCTGACGTTGGGAATGTGGGGGAGGTGGTAATGCAGCCCTCAGGGCCCCAGCCCTATTTAAATATCTCATGGTGATATTATAATAACACTTTGTATTTATATCACATCTTCATGCCAGCATATCCCAGAAACATTCTAAAGACATTACTCATCGCCCACCCTAGCAGGAGGGAAGGACAAAGGGAGGGAGCAGGAAGGTTCCCCATTCTGCAGCTAGGGAGACTGAGGCTTAATGACTCAGTGCTATCCAGAGAGGTGGTGTGGGTTTGCTGGCATTTTAATGCTGAAGTTCAGAGATCTGCTTTCCCCTCATCAATTGTCCCTTGAGCTCTCCTTTAATTACTGGCTTGCATTTATTACTGGCTTTATTACTGGTTGTATTTCAGTGAATGTATCCATGTTTCTACATTCTCTCAGTCCTCTCTTCATCTGGTTGCCCAATGAATTTCTTGCACCTATTTGGGCTGTTGTTTGAAATATCTCATTTTCCTCTAACAAAATTAAAATATTCCCATCAGATTCCCTTCCCCTGGATCTTAGATCAATTCCATTACAGAAATGAAAACATGATAGGATCTTCTATTGTAAGGTGAGGTTGACAGAGAAGAGTTCAGTTTGCAAAATATTGGGGTCATAACAAAAGAGTTTATACACAAACAGCACTTTAGCTTTACAAAGCACTTCCTTCACAACAATCCTGTGGGCTTAGGTAGTACAAGTATTATCATTCCCCATTTTACAGATAGGGAAACTGGGACTCAGAGAGATCAAAATAACTTGCCTAACATCACAGAGGTAATAAGTGTCTGAGCTGGGATTTGAACACAGGTCATCAGACTTCAAGCCCAATATTCTTCTCATGACGCCACACTATTTTATTTATCCCAGTACTCTCATGCTTGTATTATGATTAAAATTTCATTCCCTGTGGCAGTGGCTTGCAGAGTGGGGGCATCACTCCTCTAGTGGACCATCACATGACTCCAAGGAAGCTGAAGTATAATCCAAATCAGATGGTGGAAAGATGAGGTTCCTCCCACCTAGCCACTGATACCCAAATACAGAGTTTGTCTGTATCCCCAGTGCATGATCCCCAGCACATAGTAAATGTTTAATAAATCTCTCAGCGCATAACCCTAGGGCCATTATCATCCAAGACCTAAGGGGGTAGAATGTCTTAATTCCATCCTTTTCTGCCACTAATCTGTGGTTGTCAAGCTCATAAACCCTTCTCTTCTGGTACAGAGGTTGTTCCTCCAGGGTGCTTATACCCTAACCATGGGAGAGTTACCTAAATGAACAACCATGAAGTCAAAATCTCCCCTGCCTTGGATTCTCTCATGGCTATGGCAGGGAGTCTTTAGGAAATTCTGTACTTCAGGTAAAAGCCCTACCCCACTCCAGACTCTTTCATTTTCTGTAGAAGAGGGTGGGTTTGCACAGAATGAGCACATGTGGATAGTCAGTAAACATTTACTAAGCACCCACTATGTGCTTGGCACTGTGCTAAGCACTGGGGATACAAAGAAACGTAAAAGACAGTTCCTACTCTTTTTTTTTTACTTTTCTGGAGGGGGAAGGCAGGGCAATTGGGGCCAAGTGACTCACCTAAGGTTACAGGGATAGTAAGTGCTAAGTATCTGAGGCTGGATTTGAATTCAGGTTATCCTGACTCCAGGACCAGTGCTCTATTCACTGCGACACCTAGCCACTCCAAACAGTTCCTACTCTTGAGGCATGTATAATGTAATGGGAGACACAACATGCATGTAACTATGTACAAAGAAGCTATATGCAGGAAAAACTGGAAATTATCAACAGGGGCAAGGTACAAGAATTCAAATGGATTGGGAAAGACTTCCTGTACAGGTGAGATTTTAGCTGAAACTTAAAGGAAGCCCAGAAGTAGTTCATGTGAGGATAATATGAGAAAATAATTGTGAAGTATTTTGCAGATCTTATAGTGCTATATAAATGCTTGTTACAGGTAGAAGTTTCGGAAAGACATATTCAGACTGGATATAAGGGGGAAGGTAGGGAGATGAGGAATGAGAGTATTCGTGAGGGACAGCCTATGGAAATGTCTCAGGTCAGGAGACAGAGTGCCTTGTTGCGATCTGGATCATAGATCTCATTACATCATCCCCCACCCCCACACTTTTCAGACTTCACAATTTCTTTTGGGGCCGTCACCATTTCTCTCATCACCCAGATCGGAAACCTTAGTGTGACATTCCTCTCTCACCTCATATATCTAGCAGTTGCCCTGACGTTGTTTGCCAAGATCTGCATCTGTGGGCAGGGATTATAATTTATCTTTGTATCTCCCTCAGTGCCTAACATGATGCCTTTCACGTAGTGGCTGTTTGATAAATGTTTTTGAATTGATGAAAGCCTGGTTTCATTTCTCAACGTGGTTTTGGTTTGGATATTGTGTGTGGTTGTGTCCAGTCAAGAGTATTAGAAGAGACATCCAGGTGATGCCTTGGCTCAGTTTCCTAAATCATGTCTACTACACATATCCTTCAGACATGAGCTTCCATTTTAAATCATGCATTCATTAATTCAACAAACACTTATTAAATTCTTGTATCTTTCTTAAGAACTTGCCATGAATTATTTTGTATAATAGTTTTATTTGTTTCTCTTTTCTTCTCTTTCTCCTTCCCCTCATCTTCTTCCTTCTCCTCATTCATTCTCCTTGTCCTCTTCCTCGATCTCCTCCTTCTTCTCTTCCTTCCTTCCTTCCTTCCTCCTCCTCCTCCTTCTCCTCCTCCTCCTCCTCCTCCTCCTCCTCCTCCTCCTCCTCCTCCTCCTTCTTCTTCTTCCTCTTCCTCCTCTTCCTCCTCTTCCTCCTCCTCCTTTCCAGAAACAGTGAATAGTCCAGCATGGCATAATCATCAAGTACATAGAAGGGAGAAGTATGACATAGGGTCAGACAGTTAGACTGCAGCCAGATTGTAGAGAGGTTTAAATGCTTAGTTGATGACTTGATACTTCTTTAGAAAATGTGAAACTATTAAAGCTTGTGGAACAGGGAGTAACGTCCTCAGAGTTGTTCAATAGGAAGATGGTTTTGATGGTGGTGTGTAGGATGGATAGACATTGGGTGAAACTGGAGGTGGGAAGCCCAGGCAGAAGCCTTCTGCAGTATTCTAGGAGATGTGTAATGATGTCCTGAAGGAGGGTTGGTGGCAGTGAGAATATAAAGAATAAGGTGAGTGGGAGAGAGATTGTGGAGGTAGAATAAACAAGATTTGGGAACTAATTCATGAAGAGATGTATGCTTTATGTATGTATGGATTGGAGCAGATGTCCTTCAAGGTCCCTTCCAACTTTCATTATATGCCAGTATGCTTTGCTTTTTTTTCTAGGTGGGGATAGGGTAGGATGGATTGGTATGCACACAGTATTCCACTGGGTCCATACGCCACCTCTTTCCAGCTTGCCAGTGCCTTCTAAACTTTGTATTGTAGCCTATTCAAGCCCAGTTATCAGCTTGCTATGATGAAGCATTGGAGTTGAAAGAACCTCTACAAGTACTATTATTACAAACTAGAATATGGAGAGAGGGATGACTTAGATGGTAAATTGGGCTCAGGAGCATGCCACATGAGGACTGATTGGTGAGACTTGCCATGGAAAAGAGAAAACTTTGGTGGGAGACATGATAAATGTCTATGGAAGTCCTGTCATGTAGAAGAGGGATTCAACTAAGCAGCTAGATGGTAGTAGATAACATGTTGAACTTTGAATAAGAAAGTCCTGATTTCAAATTCAGACTCAGATATTTGCTATTTGGGAAAGTCTCTTAATGGCTCTCTACCTCAGTTTCCTCATCTGTAAAATGGGTACAACCATAGCACCTCCCTCTCAAGGTTAATGTGAGGATAATATGAGAAAATAATTGTGAAGTATTTTGCAGATCTTATAGTACTATATAAATGCTTCTTACAGGTAGAAGTTTCAGAAAGACATATTCAGACTGGATATAAGGGGGAAAAAGCTTCCCAACATTTTGTTATCCAAATGTCATATAGGCTGCTTCAGGATCACAAGGTCATAGGATCACAGATTTGGAGCTGGAAAAGTTCTTAGAGGTCAGGGAGTCTGAACTCCTCATTTTAGAGATGGGGGAAATGAGGTCCAAGGAAGCAAAGGACTTGCCCAGGGTCACACTGAGTTAGGAAAAGTCCAAGGTAGGACTTGAACCTGAGTCTTTCTTACTCCATATTCAATATTCTGTTCACTACACTACAGTCCCCACTCATTGGACGTTTTCAAACCAAGGTTAGACGACCACTTGCCATGTCTATCAAGGGATTATTGTTTAGGCACAAATTGAATGAGATGGTTTCTGAGTTTCATTTCAGTCCTGAGGGTCTGTTAGTCTATGCATACAATAAGGATATAAAACAGATCAACCAGAGAACAAGATGACATCTGGCTTGGGCATTCAAGGAAGGGTGGATGGGGAGGTGGGAGCTGATTTCAACATTGAAGACAGGATTTTAAAAGAGAAATATATAGGATATAGTATTCCAACTCTATGTAAAGATGTAGAGGTTTGTAAGCATGGGATGTTGAGTAGGCATCGTGAGTAGTGCAGTTTGTCTGATGGCATTGGGTAGTGGGTGATAAGACTAGAACATATTTGGAGATGGCCTTGAATGTCAGGCACAAAATTCAGACAGTTGGTAGACAGCATGGAGTCATTGAAATGGAAGACTGTCAGAATCTCACAAAAGGGGTAAATGAGGGGATATGAAAGAGGACAATATTATAACATAATGTGATCATTGTATAGATTTACCAAGACAGAATTAAGGATGATGAGAATGATTTAGATTTCTATTCTTCCGGTGATAGAGAACTATCTCATCATTTAAATAGAGTTCTTCACACACACACAGAGCGACACACACACATATGAATACATTTGTGTCTGTGTTATAAATATAGTCTAAAGTTAAGTATAAATGTGTCAGTGTGAAATGTGACAATGTGACCGCACTACAATGTGCATTTTCCTAAAGCTAGAAAATAGCAAATGTAATGAATGGGAAATGGTTGCAGTGGAGAAGGCTGGAGTGGGAGTGAGTAGAGGTCTAAGGAGGTGGAAGAAGGAGGGTGTGATAGTTTAAGGGACAAAGGCAAGGAGGAGCTAAGCCTAAGATATCCTAAATCTGTGGATTTCGTTTGCCAAGACTGTCTCTGCTTTGTCAAACCCAATGGGATGACTGGGCAGAAAATGTCCCCAGCAGGGACATATTTCTTCCATTTCTTTCCATACTCCCATGTTCCTCTGATACTTAGGCCAACTAGACCCCATGGAGAAGCCAGGTTGGAAGAGCTGCCTGTGGGGATGTCCTTTTCTTCCCTTTTCCTCCTACCTTTACCCCAGGTCTCATCTGGAACATCTAGTTGGGTAGAGAAGAGTGACATGACTACTTACATTGCTTGGATGAGCCAGGAAGGCTACCACCTTTAGTAAGATCAGACCTGCACAACTTGGGGGTAGGTGGGGGCCAAAATTAAAAAAGGGTTAACTTCTTCAGGCCCCAGATAGGTTAGACTAGAGACAGACCAAAGATGATTGGTTGCCGTGGGTCACATGAGAGTGTGCAATGGCAAACCTACCTGTTTTGTGGGCTGTCCAAAATCCTATAGCGAATTGAAAGCAGCCCAAGGGCCATTTATTGTGCAGGCCTGAGTAAGATAAAGTATCCCCAGGCCTCACCATCTGCTTTGCCACTGAATTATTATTTTTTGAAAGGATGGAAGGCAGGGAAATTGGGATGTAGTGACTTACCCAAGGTCACACAGCTAGTAAGTGTCAAGTATCTGAGGCTAGGTTTGAACTCAGGTCCTCCTGACTCCAGGGCTGGTGCACTGTGATACCTAGCCACCTGGCTGCCGTACTGCTACTGAATTCTAAAGTCTATTGGGTCTTACAATTTACCATCTCAAAAACTGTTCTATCTTCCCTGGCTAATTACCAGAAGCTTGCATTCTATGTGGGTGAGGAGAGCTGTATACACATAACTACAAAATGTCTACAAACTCAACATGAAGTAACATGGGGCAGGACATGCTTTTACCAGTGTACTTCCAGTGACCAGCAAAGCACCTGGCACATAGTAGGTACTCAATTAATGCTTGTAAAATGAAGGTTAAAAGACTTATTTTAAAAATCCTTGCCTTTGAGGGATTTGTATTCTAAATCAATGCATATATGCAGCTACAAAATATATAGTCTTCAAAACAACTCCAGTCGTTTTGAACAATCAGAAGCCACTGGGTTGGATTTGCCTTTTAGCAAGAGTCTAGGGCCCAAGTCCATCTTTGCGCATGTAACATAGTATGTTGCCCTTCCACCATCCCTCCTCCCCCCATCAATAACTTCTAACACATTTGTCTAGCATTTTAAGGGTAGTAAAGTGCATTCCTTTCAACAACCCAGTGGGGTAAGGTTTGTATTTTATAGGGGCAGGAGGAAGGTCATTAAACCTTTGTATTTCCTGGGCCTAAAACACTGACTTGTATAAAGCAGGCTAACATGAGTAAATAGTAGTTGGAGGATTGGATTGCAATTACTAGTAACCCCATTTTTACACATGAGGAGACTGAGAGGTTACATATGATTTACCCATTGTCACAATGCTAGTAAGACTCAAAGGTGGAATTCAAACCCTTCTCCTCCTACTACTATATAGCTAGACCTTGGGAAGGTTGAGCTAAGCCATGGTCCCTGCCCTCAGAGAGCTCACAGTCTGGAGAGGGGCAGGGTTTAATATATATGAAAATAACAATAATTGGGGCAGCTAGGTGGTACGGTGAATAGAGTGCTAGCCCTGGAGTCAGGAGGACTTGAGTTCAAATCTGGTCTCAGACACTTGATACTAGCTGTGTGACCTTGGGCAAATGACTTAACTCCAATTACCTTGCCTCTCTCCCTCCAAAAATAAGAAAAAAAAGAAAAAGAAAGTATATTCCCCAATTAGACATGGTAAGTATAGCAATGTGACTGAGGAGAAAAGGTCACTTTTGATGGGGACCGAGGATAGTTTCCTTGGGTGATAGTTACTTTGGGTTTTCAAGGGTAGGTAGGTACTGAAAAGTAAGGAGGGGAGTGGGGTTGGCCTTTCACTTGTAAGAAATAATATAAACAAAATCATAGAGCCTGGAAATTATGAAACATATATAGGGGACAGAATACAGTGTCTGGAATGTAGACTGTATGAAGACAAGTAGTCCGAGAAAAGTCGGAAAAGGTAAGACGGAAGCTATAGCTATGGTGTGGCAGATATGAGTTTAATCCAAGATATATTCAAAATCTTGGGAGTAGGAAACGGTGAACCACGCCAGTGTTTCTGTTGAGAAAACCCCAAATGAGGTCATGAAGAGTTGGACATGACTGAACAACAAAATTCAAGCCCTGCTCTGCTTCCTGCTGGCTGTGTGATCTGGACAAGTTGCTTAACCTCTGAGTGCCCCTCTGTAGTAATACTGTCCCCTGTAAGGAATTAGACTAGTGGGTTGCAGAAGAGTTGCTCATTTGCATGGATATGACTGATTGAACGAGCATTTATGAAGCACTTAAGATAATACTAAGCAATGGGGATATGAAAACAGAAAAAAACCTGGTACGGACAATGTGATGTCTCTGAAACAAAATGGAGAGAGTATAAAGGATAGAGGAGTCAGCAGAGGAGTCAAGAGGAATGAGCTGTGGGAGACGGCCATTTCTGTGGCAATTATGAAATCATTATTGACTTTAGGGGAAAAATAGTTTCTGTAAAGTCAGGTCAAATTAAGAAACCTTTATTAAGCACTTACTATTTACTAAGCTTTGGGAATAAACAGACAGGCAAAAAAGTCCCTGTTCCCAAGGTGCTCACAATCAACTATTTACCAAAGAAAGAGATACAGAGGGCAGCTAGGTGGTGCAGTGAGTAAAGCACCTGCCCTGGAGTCAGGAGGACCTGAGTTCAAATCTGGCCTCAGACACTTGACATACTTACTAGCCATGTGACTTTGGGCAAGTCACTTAACCCCAATTGCCCTCCAAAAAACAACAAAAGAAAAAAGAAAAAAGAAAAAAAAGAAAGAGATATGGAACAAATTGGAGAATAGTCTCAGATGAAAGATGTTAGTATTAAATGGGACCAGAAAGAGGGATTTTAGCCAAGACTTGAAGCCAGGAAATGGTGAGAAGGGAGAACATTTCAGGCATGGGGACAGCCAGTGGAAATGCACTGAATTAGGGGATGGATTGCCTTGTGTAAGGAGTAGCAAGGTCAATGTCACTGGATCACAGAGTGTACAGAAGGGAGTGAAGGGAAAGGTGGGAGGGGGGCATGTTAAGAAGAGCTTTCAAAGCCAAATAGGATGTTATATTTGATCCTGGAGGTGATGGGAAGACACTGGAATTTATTAAATAAAGACATGACATGATCATCCCTGTCCCTTTGACAGCTGAGTGGAAGATGAACTGAAATGGAGAGGTGTGAAGTGGTCTATTGCAATCTGTAATCTGTTGCAATAGTCTAAGCATAAGCTTATCAGGGCCTGCATCAGGGTGGTGGCAGCATCAGAAAAGAGAAAGAGGGCATATATGAGATATATTACTAAGGTAGAATCCACAGAACTTGGTAACAAATTGACTATGGAGGAGTATGGGGCGTTGGAGTGAGGTGAAGAGCCCAGGAAGACACCTAAGTCTCAGCCTGGGTAAATGTTTGACTATAATGGAGAAGTTAGGAAGTGGGGAGGGTTTGGGGAGAAAATTAAGGAGTTCTGTTTGTTCTATTGGAAATATGAGACTGATAGTTATGACCAGATCAATAAATCTGAGAGTTATCAGGATAGAGACGAGAATTGAATCCCTGGGAGCTGATGAAGAGAAAAAAATAAAGAAAAAGAAAATGCAAGAAAGGGAAGATAAGGGGATGGATAAGGAAGGTTGTATTCAGTGAATAAGTATGTATTAAATCCCTTATATGTGCCAGACATTCTGCTAGGTACCATGAATACAAATGCAAATTATTAAACAGTCCTTCCTTTGAAAGAGCTTACAGTCTACTAGGGAAGACAATGTATACACATACAAGTCCACAAAATACAAAATCAGTTTAAGGTAGTTAGGGACGTTGGGTAATGATGATAACATTTATATTTATTACAACATTTTAAGGTTTGCAAAGTACTTTACAACTATCCCATTTTTCCCCTTGTAACAACTCTGGGAGGTAGGTGCTATTATTATCCCCATTTTACAGGTGGGGAAATTGAGGCACAGAGAGATTAAGTGACTTGCCTAGGGTCACATAGCTAGTAAGTGTCTGAAGCAAGATTCAAACTCAGGTCTTCCTTCCTCCAGGTCCAGCACGCTATCCATTGTGCCACCCAGCTACCTCTTCATTAGCAATTGAGGGGATCAGAAAATGGTTTATGTAGAAAGTGATGCTTGAGCTGTGTCTTGAAAGGAGGGATTCTATGAAGCAGAGGGGAGGAGGGAGTGCATTCCAGGCTGGGGGACAGCCTGTACAGAGTTGTTAAGATGGGAGGTTAGGTCCCTGGTGTGAGGAACAAAGGGAAGAAAAGTTTAGTTTGGTCTTAGAGTACAATAAGGGAGATAATATCCAGTGAACCTGGAAGGATGGATTGGAGCCAGATTGTGAAAGGCTTTAAATGCCAAAAGAAGAATTTGTACCGAATCCTAGAGGCAATAAGGAAGCACTATAGTTTATTGAGTAAAGGAGTGAAATTGTTGTATCTGTGCTTGAAGAAAATCACTTTGGCAGCTGAATGAAAAGTAGATTGTAGTGGGGAGAGATATAAGGCACTGAGACCAATTAGGCGACCATTGCAATAACTGAGGCAAGAGATGATGAGGGGTTGTATTATGGTAGCAGCAGTGTGAAAGAAGAGATTGAACATGAGAGCTAATGTGGGGGTAGAAACTATAAGATTTGGCAATTGATTGGATATGTGGAGGGAGAGTGAGAAATCAAGGAGTATGCTATGTTTACAAACCAAAGGCACTGAAAGAAGGCTGGTATCATCAACAGAAGTAGAGGAATATAGAAAAGGGTGGGTTTTTGGGGAAAGATAATAGCATCTGATTTGGGCATGTTGAATCTCAAGATGACTTCTCTGGTGAAATTTGTACTTGCTTAGGGGAAGGCAGACCCAAAAAACTCTTATTCTTCTTCCCCTCCTCACCTTTCATACTAGCCCTCAACCATAATTTTGTTCAACCCATTGGAGTTGTACCATAACTCAACCCACAGACCTTATTATTTATCCTTCTTTGAGTGCCAAAGATTTGTTAGGCCTTATGCTGAACACAGACATGGACCCCGCCCTCCTAGAGCACAATCTTAGTGTCTCCTGCTGGTCTAGATAATGGCTTAGTTTTGGGGGTTTGTGTGCAGATGTAGGGGGCTTTTTCTTTTATGTAGCTCAGCACAGAAGACATTTCTAAAATGGTTTGCTGAGAACATTTTGATATGATTATTATGATTTTTTTTTGATAGAACAATAGTCAAAAGATGGAGCCAACCCACAGGCTTGTTTATGGGACATTTCTCCTTTCTCTGTTCCCCAGGCCCATGACAAAACATGGGGGTGATTTTGGATTCCATCCGAATTCTATTGAATAATCATGATAAATATAACAGTTCAGATTTGTATAGGGCCATACTCTAAGGAATGCAAAGATTATACCTCCTGTCACCAGTCCTTAGGAGTACACATGGGCTGCATCACCCCTATTTTATAGTTGACAAAGTGGGTACAGAAAGCCCACATAGTAATATTTTCTTTTCTTCCAGTATCCATAGCAGAACTACAAGGTTGAGGGTAGTAGAATAGTAACCAAGGTTGATATGAGGAGTATCTGGGTGGTGTAATGGTTAGAGTGGAGTGAGGAAGAGCTGACCTTGAATCCAACCTCAACACTTACTAGCTCTGTGACCCTGGGCAAGTCCCTTACCTGTTTGCTTCAGTTTCTTCAACTGTAAAATAGTGATAATAAGAGCACCTATATCATAGGGTTGTTATGAGTATCAAATGAGTATTTGAAAAGCACTTATCATATTATCTTGGTACACAGGAAAAGATGAATAACTGCTTACACTTTTATTTCCTTCATTTCTTATTTCAAGGATCTATGATTTGCTCAGTATGGATAGTCCTTCCACCTTCCATGATAGTAGATCACCTTAACAGTTTGCTGTGGCTGAAAATAAAATAAATACCTGGTGTCCATCCTTCTGGTGATGGACATCTTAAAAGTTAGGATAATTCTTGGTCAAAAGCATAATACTGGTTGCCACCTGAAGTCTTTTTAGACTGATTAGATCTGATAAAACTTGTGCTCCTTTCAGGAGTCTATGGTCATTTCCATGCCATGAGGTATCAGAAGAGGACTTTTGTAAAAGAAAAAAAAATATTGAGGTGGGCTTTTGTTTAAGGCAGAATAAATGAAATGGGTTGGCTAGATGAAATAGTATTCATTAATTATATGCTTACCATGTGCAAATCACTATGCTAAATTCGGTATACAAATGACTCCAGTCAACAATCACTTATGAATCACTTAATATGTGCCAGGCACTGTGCCAAGAGCTGAGATTACAAACAGAAGCAAAAAAGGAAGATAGCCACTGACCTCAAGGAGCTTACTTTCTAATGGGGGAAGGTACCCCATAAAAGGGAGCTGATAATCAGGGAAACAGAAAGGAGGAGGAGTTCAAACTGTACTGTTTGTACCATTAAAACTATACATAGAACAAAGTGGTCTTATTAAATAACAAATTCCCTGTCACTGGAGGATTTCAGATCTTCATGTTCTCGTTCTCTTCTCTCCTCTCTTCTTCTTCTTCTTCTCCTTCCTCTTCTTCTCCTTCTCCTCCTCCTCCTCCTCATCCTTCTTCTTCTTCTTCTTCTTCTTCTTCTTCTTCTTCTTCTTCTTCTCTCTCTCTTATTCTAAATAGAGAGACAATCAGTGGATTAATTTCCTTAAGAAAGGGGACAGAAAGGATTGAAGAGTCAATGGATAGTAACTCAAGAACTAGAATCATTTTCAGGATCTAGAACTTTCAGCATTTGCTTGGTGTTTGCTGTCCCTACTGTGATCCATTTGAAGTGGCTCCTTATGTTGAGTCTAACTGAATGAGTTACCCAGGATTTATGTTGGACCTAACTGAATTAGTTCTCCTAAACTTGAATATAGTCCATTTCCTTTTTGTCAATCATCATCTCCAAGTCTGGGTTCAAAATTCATCACTTCTAGGAAGTCTTCCCAGAGTGACTCAAAGTTACTTCCTTATTTATTCCACAACATCCCAAAGCATTTATATAGTCAGTCTTTATAATATAGTCTTACACTTAAGAAAGTGCTTTCAAAGTATCTTATATTGGTCAACATTGATATTCTTTTCTTCTCAACTAGACTGTACATTTTTTTTGCCATTTAATTTTAATTTATTTTCTTGGTTACATCATTCATTTCCACAAGGTTTTGAGTTACAAATTTTCTCCCCTTTTTGTCCCTACTCCCCAGCCCAGAACATTGATCCCACTGTAAAACCCCTCCCACAATCTGTTCCCTTTTAT
>CM053593.1:62248688-62410955 GCA_028646575.1 Pseudocheirus occidentalis
GCCGAGGGCTCTGAAGCAGCCCAGTGGGGGCTGCTGCGGCTCTCAGACGTTCCTGCGGCTACAGCCGCCTCCCGCTGCCTCCTTGCCCTGGGAGCAGTTTGGCCGGACCCGCTCTTCTCCTCCCCAGTTAGCAAAATCCACTGACCTTTCTCTTAGCCTTTTTTTCTTCTGGCCTGATAAATGTGGTAACTGTGCCTCCAGTGCAGCTGATCTGCTCTCCTGCAGCCACAGTTCCCCGCCCGATGCCCCAGGGCTTGACCCAGCCGGGGTTTTAGCCGCGGGTCCCAGACTGCTGAGAAGAGCCTCGCCTGCTGCGCTGCCTGTAGCAACAGATGTGCTTTCTGTCTTGTGGAGAGTTTTGGAGCTTGAAAATCTGTTTAGCGTCCCATTTTATGAGTTTTTTAGCGTGTTTGTGTGGGAGCTGTGGCCCTTTGCTGCTTCTAAGCCGCCATCTTGGCTCCGCCCCCCTAGACTGTACATTTTTGAGGGACTATTAAAGTGATTTCAAAATGTATGCAAGTTCCTCTGTTACAAACAGGCTTGATACCAGCACTGTTAGTTCAGGTTCAGTCTTGGGATGAAATGGGACATTTGAAAGTGATCCGATGGTTAACAAAAGGAGGTATACTTTGCCCTTACACAGCAAAGATAAGCAACAAGGATATGGTGACAGTTAGGTTCTGTGGACTTCCCTCTTCCCCCAACTCCATATAGAAATGTATGGTAATCAGGGCAGGATATATTCTTCAGACATTCACCAAGTTAGAGGGCCTCCAATTCCATTTGGTTGAAACTTTTTACACTCTTTGGTGATTAAGAAGCTATATCAAGGGAGGAAAGAGACCAATAAGGTCCATTTGAACCTTATTGGGAATAGCTTTTTGGCTTTTTAGGGAAGACTAATAACTGTTAAAGGGAAATTGGGGGAGGGAGGGATTCTGGTCCTATCATGCCCTCTCTCCAACCATAATCACAGGAGGTCCAATACTGTGTTAAATATATGATTGGCACTCAGTAAATAGTTGTACACTGAAAGACTGATTGCTCCAGCCAGTGTGGCATTGGATACTTCTGAATATCACTATAATGATATAGTTTTTGTGTTCTTATAGCTTTCAAAGGGAAGCTAGGTGGTACAGTGGATAGAGCACAGGGCTTAGAGTCATCAAGATCTGAGTTCAAGTCTGGTCTCAAACCCTAACTAGCTGTGTGACTCTGGGCAAGTCACTTAACCCTGTTGGCTTTAGTTTCCTCACCTATAAAGTGAACTGGAGTAGGAAATGGCAAGCTGTTCCAGTATCTTTGCCAAGAAGACCTCCAAAAATCATGAAGAGTTGGACACATCTGAAATGGTTTGAAGTGGGAAACTTTTATAAGACTCTATAGGTTGATACTTTTCATACTGTCTTCTTTCCAGGGTGTGGGAGGTTGGAACAAATGCAAATTCTTTTTCCTCTCTGCATCGTATTTATTTTTTCTAGCTCTGCAGTAGTGATATGAGAGATATACAAGAAGTTAAAGGAAATGATTGCCCTTGTCCTTCAGAAGAGAAAATTTTAGGAAGGGACCTTAAAGATTCATGTAGCCTAACCCTCTCATTTGATAGATGAGAAAACTTAAGGCTGGAGAAGATATGTGACTTTGTACAAGATTACAGAAATAATATACAGCAGATTCTGAATGTGACTCCAAAGCTAGTGCTCCTCAATTTGTAAACAATTTGGGCACAATACAAGACAGTATGTAATAAAGACTAGATTGGGCAACAGTAATACAAACTCATATATTTAGCACTTCAGGATATGTCTAAGACTCTCTGGCTTCCTCTGTCTGAGGACAAGGTAGGTGACATTTGACCCTTCTCTCAGGGTTCTCTGGTACTATAAGGAAATTTGTGGCATGGAAGGATGCTAGTCCTTTCTACTGTCTCCAGCCCTCACAAATTGTGTTTCCCATGTGTAAGGGTGCTCCCGCACCCCAGTTTAATTTAGTGACCTAATAGGATAGCTTTTAAGATATAGCGAAAAAACCCCAAACAACAACATACAAACATTTCTCCACTCCTGATATCTGGGGTTATAACCCCACCACTTTTCTCTGCCTCTCAGAAGAAGAGGAAGATTAGGTTACAATTCTACTCATTTCCTATATTGTATTCGTCCCACAAAGTTCTGAGTTCAAAGACCTCCTGGGCTCTAGCTTGGCAACACTGACTTATCAGGGCTCCATTGCTAGACTGACAGCAGCAGCAGCCTTGGAACACTGGTTCCAAAGTCACTGTCTCTTGAGCTCTGGAGTCTGGGGAACCCACCCTCTGTGCTTAGAAATGAAAAGGACAAATGAAACAAGACCAAAACCCCAGAGACATTTCTTGTATCCACAGGGACTAAGAGGAAGAAGAAGGTAGACTTTCTCCACCATCTTAGCACATGGTGTCCATTCTGCAGGTGAATAAGACTTTCATCCTTAAATGTCACCAGAAAGAGAGAGACTGTCCTATTCTGGTAATTTTAAAGAGGTAGACGATTTGACTACACAGCCAGTGAAAAGAAGTTGCTCCTACTCCTGTGCCAGAGAAATGCACAATGTTTTCTCCTTGAATAAGGTGCCTGGCATCTCCTATATGGCTCCCTTTATATTAGGTGATCTGGGTATGCATGCCAAAGCTCCATTACAAAGTTTTTCCTCAAAGTAGCCCTGTCTGGGAGATAGGTAAATATTATTATATATTGTTATTATAAGGGAGATAGGGTAAATATTATTTTACGTTGTAAAGTGTTGTAAGGGAGATACGGTAGATGTTATAGTGATATTATTATCGTGCAGGTTCTTAGGTCTAGAGAGACTGAGCCATCCAGTCACGTGGCTAATCAGGGTCAGAATCGGTATCAGAAGCCAGGTCTACTTATTCTAAGTCCATTGCTCTCATCATTACATCAAGAGAAACTGCTATTCTTTTGGTTCATAGTGGCAAAGATAGAACTATCTAGTCACTTTCATCCAAGTAATTTTCCTTTGTTCAGGCTTGCTTTTTTCTGCTCCTCCTTAGAAAGATCTTCTTGTTTATTTCGATGCTACCGAAGAGAAGGACTTCCTATTCTTCTATCCCTCACCTTGAAAAGAAGATGAAAACATTTCCCCCAAACTATTTCCTTATTCATATTTGGCCTCAGTCTGAGAGAGAAAGGGCATGTGGAAAAATTGAGCTCTGAAGTGTCCCTGACCTCTGAAATTCACTTGAGATTCATAGAATTGTAGTTTTAGAAGTGGAAGAGTCTTAGAAATCAGTCAGTCCCCCCATTACATTTTATAGATGAGGAAGCTGAGGTCAGAAAGGTTAAGTGATTTGGTCTCCTAAGTTCCAGTTCAGTTAGTTCTCTCCCTACACCAGACTCTTTCCCATTCTTCTTCCTCTTCACATACACTTTATGGTCTGCCTGGAGTTGTTAGTAAGGACTTCAGATGCTACACATACTCCTGCAAAGACCAAGATCACATCCATGCTCCTGAGCTGGTTCAGGTTCACAGAGGATAAAGCATCTGTGTAATTTCCCAGAGGGAAGTATTTGGTATAGGGTGGAATGCAGCTTGGCAGCATCTTCAGGCTGATTTTTGTTATATGTTTGCATGAATAGAATTGAATCTCTTGGACTGGCAGTGTCACAATCCCCAAAACCATAATAGGCCACAAGGGTTAAATACTCCTTCTCGTAAAGCAGTTACTTCCAGGTCATGCCTGAAACCAGGCATGGCTTTGTGCATGAAATTCAAAGAGGCAATGACAAGAGTGGGCAATATATTGTACTCTTGGCATGCCTGCTCTGCATCTGAGGGGTCCTTGTTTCATGGAAAGGCAAAGGATTGGCATGCTTGTGCCAGGTTGATCCCAAGCATTATTTCTTTCCTTTCATTTAACTTTGAGAAAGGAATCCAGAAGCTTGGTCAGCCATTGTTTGTGCTACAGTTGACAGTGAGGAAAATTAGTGCTTTTGCAGGGGTGATTTCTTTATATCTGTGGCCAATACCAAAACTCTTTAGAAGCAAGCCTAAATGGAATTACTGGCTTCCCTTCTGGGTTTACTTCCTTAGTTCTCTCTTGCTTTGGAACGTTGGGTACCCTGAACCAATGCTCAAATAACTACTCTTCTTGGGGATTTTAGGGGAAATCCTAGGGGCCACTGGATTTCTAAATTTATTCCTCCCAAGCCTTGACTGGTGTTCTTTTCATTAACATCAATCAGACAGACTCAATTAACTTTTAGAAAAAAATATTTATTAAGCTGGTTTGTAAGTACAATATAGGAAAAACTTCCCCTCTAAAGTCTGCAGACACATTCTCCACTTCCTCACAAAAAGTCCTTGGGATGAGTAGGCTCAAAATTAAAGTACAATAGTAGCAAGACATGTATGTAGAGATACATAGCAAAGAGGTATCTTTCTTTTTCTTTTCTTTTGAACTTAAGAAATAAATCAAGCATTTCCATAGCATAGTAGAATAGAAAACAAAAAAGATGATTGCACATGAAACTGCATATCCATTATGTATGACTCACTGTTTCTTTTAAATATGTATTATCATGTACTTTCTTTTTTTCCCTTTTTCCCCCTGCCTCACCCTAGAGATGGGTACCATTAAACACAAACACACACACACACTCACACATGTAAAATTCTATATACACTTCGGTTTATCAGTTCTTTCTCTGGATGTAGAGAATATCTTTCTTCATATGTCATCTGTAGTTAATTTAGGTATTTATAATAGTCAAAATGACTTAGTTGCTCAAAGTTGTTTTCAAAACAACATTGCTGTTACTGTATACAATACTCTCTTGGCTCTCTCATTTTGCTCTTATTATTTCATGCAAGTTTATCCCTGTTTTTCTGAGATCGTCAAGTTCACCAGTTTTTGGTTGCTTTTTGGAGGGGGAAAGGCAGGGCATTTGGGGTTAAGTGACTTGCCCAAGGTCACATGGCTAATAAGTGTTAAGTGTCTGAGGCCAAATTTGAACTCAGGTCCTTCTGACTCCAGGGCTGGTGCTCTATTCACTGTACCACCTAGCCACTCCAGGTTCACCATTTTTTATAGCACAGTAGTATTCCATCACAACCATATGCTACAACTTGTTCAGACATAACCAGAGGGATATCTTTCAACCACTTACCTAGACTTCTTTTCTGGGATCTCAATATAGCCTTCTCAAAGTTGCTCCTCTATCACTTCCCAACTCCAATGGCTACTACTACCAAGTCCAGGGGACTCTATTACTGATCCCCACTACTGGTGAGACATCTAATGGCACCTTTGGATCCCCTAAGCTCAAAAAGTTGCTGAATAGACATGTCCACCTTAGAATATTTATTCATCTAAGCTTGGGAAAGAATAAACACATGAAGGCAGCCATGTGCTAACAGTCTGCATGGCCAGGTGGGAGTCAGAGCAATTACTGTTTTAGAACATTAGACCTTTTACTTTCCTCAGGGCATCAACCTTGAGGTTCTCAGCTTCCATTCTGGAAATGGGAGAAAAGAATTATAGCCCCTTCATTTTGGGGGAAGCCTTTTGTTTATCATTGGCATATTTTTTTCTACTTCCAGTTTGATGAGTTGTTTCCAAGTGGTCAGAATTTATCCAAAAACGTGGTCACTGGGGTATGGGTGGGGGAAGGAGAGAACTCCCCTATACCCAGGAATGGTTTCCTCTAAGCCTGGAGTCCTTAACCATTATACAAGAACAAAAATGAATAAATCATCACATGTTTATATTGCTAATTACTTGCTCTGACCAAACCCCAGTTTTACTGGGTTTTCCCCCTTCCCTTTTATTAGCTGATTTGGAGCCATCTATGTAAGTTTTGTTTGGAGAAATGGAAAAGAAAAGAATGTTTCTTTTCTTTTTGTTTGCTTGTGGGAGTTCCTCCCTAAAAGAAAACAAAACAACTTGGTAGTTCACCAAATAAATCTATTTTAAAAATGTCAATGCCGATCTGTTCCAACTTGGCCTTCCTCTCCCAACAATGTGTTAAATTGTCAGTCAGACCTTGTTTACTGACTGATGGGTTAAAAGATTTCAACTTCCCCATTATTTGTCAAGAGGATTCTCTAGGCTTAGGTAGAGGAAAGGAAAAGAGCAAGAAGGCAGCAATTTAGATGGGAACTGTAGAAAGCCACAGTGGGATTGCAACAAATGTGCATTTTCCATATGGGCATTTGGAATATGATTTGAAACTTGAAGACCTGAGTTTGACAGAGGTAAGTCACTTAATGGAACTTCAGTTTTCTTATCTGTAAAATGGGCACAGTGATGATTTGTACTACCTACTTCACAAGCTTGTTATGAGGATCAGATGAGATCATGCTTGTAATGTGCCTGCCCCCAAAAGCTATCTAAATATGAGCTGTTTTTTTTCTGATATTATAACCACAAAATCTCAGAGCCGTCAGGGACCTTCAATAAGATCTTGTCCAAACCTGGCATTTTAAAGATTAAGAAACTGAGCTCTAGGCAGAGAATTAATGATAGAACTGCCTTGTTTGACTAACTTTCTGTTGTAATTGTTAATTGAAGAATGACAGAATAAGTTGTGGTATATGAAAGTGATGGAATATTATTGTGCCATAAGAAATGAGCAAATATGTAACTTCAAAAATAATGAAAATTCTAATATGAAATAATGCCAAATGATGTGAGCGGAACTAGAAAAACTATTTATAATATAACTTCAGTATTATAAAAATGAACAATTTTGAGGACTTTGATAAACTGATGAATGAAGTGAGCAGAACCAGAAGTATAATTGATATAACAACAACAACACTGTACAAACTTTGAAAACCAAAAGAGCTGCAATCAGTAAGGATTCATGATTATAGAAGACTGCTGGTGAAATATTCTATCCATTGCAAAGAGGTGGTGGAGCTAGGGTATAGAATGATACATACACACACGTTTACACATATGTCTGTGTAATACTGTTAGTACTAGAAATAAGTAGAGAAGTAGTAATAGTAGTAGTAGTGGTAGTGGTAGTAGTAGTGGTGGTGGTGGTGGTGGTAGTAGTAGTAGCAGCAGCAGCAGCAGCAGCAGTAGTAGTAGTAGTTGTTGTAGTCATAGTCGTAGTGGTAGTAATAATAGTAGTAATAGTAACAACAATAATTTTTATCAGCTCTAACACAACATTTCTGTAAGATGGCTTGGTGTTAACTCCCAATTTTCTAATGAGACAGAGAGAAACCTTATGGATTACCTGGAGTAGCAAAGCAGACTGCCAGAGAGCTGGAATTAGAGTCAACAGTCACTCAAACATCAGTCCCCTGGATTCTCCCAAAAGGTAAAATTAGGAGCAATGAGTGAATTTGTGTAAGACAGATTTCTACTTGGCTTGAGGAAAAATTTACTGATGATCAGAGCTATTTAAAAGTGGAATGTGCTACCTCAGGAGGTAGTAGGTCCCTTTTCACTGAATTGTCTTCCATAAAGACTGAATGGCTCATGTCCAGTAAGTGTAAAATAATATTTCTGTACAGGTATGGACTGGATGAGGGGAAGAACTTGGGTTGGCTATAGATGTCCCATTCATGAACCCTTCCATCTCTGAGATTCTGTGCATTATATCAGCTATGAGTAATATCCTGCAAGTCACTCTTCCCTTTTTTTCATTGAGTAGGTGTTCCATCCTCATTTCTCCTCATGCACTCTGTGATCCATTCAAACTAGCACTCTCTTTGGCTGTCAGACTTGATACTCCATATCACAGCTCTTTGTTTTTGCAGTGGCTATCTCCTATGCCTGGAATGTACTTCCTGCTCACCACTACCTCTGAGAATCCCTCTTTTCCTGTAAGGTGCAGCTCCAGTAGCATCTTTTTGCATGATTCCCTCAACTACTAGTGTCTCCCAACTACCTTGTATTTAACTCCTTTGTGCACCTACTCATATTTATTAACTTCATATTTATGCTGCACATATATACATCACAAATATATATACACACATACATATATGCACATATAAATGTAAATATATACACACACACACATTTACACTTGTCATCTTGACCATTATTAGAATGTAAGGTCATGGTTAATAGGAATAATTTCATTCTTGGTGCTTATATCACAAGCAAACTGTCTAACCAATAGTAAGCACTTAATAATTGAAACATGATTTTTGTACCTATCATGTTGTTGGCTGACTATTAAATTAATATTTTCACCTAGACCCAGCATTATGGGCCCAACATGCTTCCTAACTGTATCAGTTTCCCCTAATGCATTGGCATTATACTGTTTATACTTGATACCCATGACATTACCCAAATTCAAATGTTTTCCTCTTCCTCTCTACAGTTTTTGCCTTCTTTTAGTGTGGATTCAAAATCTCTAGGGAAGCTCTCTAGAATCACTCCAGCCCACTTCGTTATCTGCTACTCCATATCAGCTAACTAAATCTATGTACTTATACATAAGTATAGGTAGAAATATAGACTATCTATAGAGATAAATATTTCTAGATGGATATAAAACTATATCAATGGACCTCTAGGTACAGGTATAGATGAAGATAGTTTGGCACTTGTATTTAACTTTCCAATATTTAAGATTTATTTGCTTTGTGTTCTCAATTCTGCTACTTAAAACAGCTTTTGTGATCTTTGATAATTTATTTCCTTTCTATCAACTCCAATTTTCACATTTATAAAACATGAGAGTTTTACTAGATTGTCCCTATGGGGTCTTTCTACTCAAAATCCTATAATCCTAAAATTAAAAATACTTTGTGAGCAGGGATATATCTTCTTTTTCCTTTGTATTCCTCCTCTCTCCCTACTTCTTGTGCATAGAATGCCTACTATAATACCAATGCTGGACACACAGCAGTCACTCAACAGATATTTATCAACAGACAAGACTTGGTTGCTCAGAAGAGTAGGGAAGCTTCACTGGGAAAAGTCTCTAGTGTTAATGTCTTCCACATGCTCTTTTCTTGTGGAGTCTTCTTTCTGCCCCCACCTTCTCTTAGCCTCTCTCTTCATCCTTCCCTTTTTGGTACAGTCATCAAGGCGCTTTATGCAGCTATCTATATTCAGTCTGTGGAACTGAAGAGAAATGAATCCATTAAAATTTGATGCAGCTTTTGGGGGCTGCTCAGCTGGAAGGGTGGCAGAGATAAGAAGGGAGCAGAGAAATCCTACAGTTTTGTGGGTGGGATCAGATCTTTTGGCTTCTGAGCCATATATACGTGTTTCTGAGGATCCTGGTCCTAGCTATTACTGCATGACTGTACACTGGAAGTCACACCACATACCCTTCTGCATCCATACACGTCTATGCATAGCTTGTCCTGTGAGGAGGGAGCTCTTGGATGTCAATAGTGGCAGGCCATCATTGTGTTCCCTTAGCACTTTCTCCTCTTTATCAGTGATTTGGTTAAAAGGCTTTAAAAGCCTTTTCCTTCCTTTGGAGAGAACATCTCATTTATATAAATTGCTGCAGAGCTAGATTTGTCCTTTCTCTACTTAAACAACCCTGGTGGCCTCCTTCCTTCCCTCCTACTTTCCTCTCATCCCCAGACACTGACCAATGGGTTCTTTTCCTTGCCAAGGAAATAGTTCCAGGCATTTCTTGTGAGTCAGTTTCTCCCAAATCACTAGTGCTGGTTGGTACTGTCTGTATTTTGGATGAACTCTTTAAAGTGAACCTTAAGAAGGGATACCAACCTCTCTTCTTTCTACCCAACTCCTCTTTTTTGTTTTTGGTTTGTTTGTTTTTGGAGGGGGGAAGGCAGGGAAATTGGGGTTAAATGACTTTTCCAAGATCACATGGCTAGTGTTAAGTGTCTGAGGTTAGATTTGAACTCAGATCCTCCTGACTCTAGGGCCAGTGCTCTATCAGTGTGCCACCTAGCTGCCCCTACCTAGTCCCTCTTGAATCTTCAGTCTTTTCTCCTACTTTGTTCTCTGCTTTTACTCATGCCTTCCCTTCTTACTAGGATGGCCTCTTCCCCTCAATCACCCCCATTAAAATTCTCAGAACAATGGATTTAAATGCAGAAAATGTAATAGATAGATTACAAAGGAAGCCAAGTATGTTGAAATACAGTTATCTAATTGTTTTTTTCTTTTTGGAGGGGAGAAGGCAGGGCAATTGGGGTTAAGTAACTTGCACAAAGTCACACAGCTCTTAAGTGTTAAGTATCTGAAGATGGATTTGAACTCAGGTCCTCCTGACTCCAGAGCCAGCATTCTATTCACTGAGCCACCTAGCCGCCCCCTAAATATTTTTTAAATGAATGCATGGATCCCAATTTAAGACTCATTACTCTTTGCATATAGTAAGTGATATATATATATATATATATATATAAGCTATAATTATCATCATCATCATCATCATCATCAGTAATAGTAGTTGGTAGTATCTTAGGTGGCCTCCAGACCTCTAGTTTACCAGTGTTTCTGTCCATTCTAGATACAACTTCCGTATAGTTTTTCTCAGACATCATTTTTATCTATCCCTTCTCTGCTCAAGGACTGAACACATATCACTTGTACTTAATTGATCCAATCTAAACTCTTTAGTGTTCTAATCAAGGCCTCCCACCACCAATAGCTATTCAAACTTGAGTCTTTTTCCTCCCATCAAGTATTTCTTTAGTAAGAACAATCTCCATACCATTTCTCCCTAAGAACTGTAATATTTGCCTCCATTTGCTCATGCTGTTCTCCTTGCCTTGAATGTGTTCCTACCTTATCTCCATCAATCCTGCTCCATCTAAGATGTAACTCAAAACTCACTTCTTCGTCTTTTCCAGATTATTCCATTATTTTGTATTCCCTCAGCCTTTATGATTATTTGGAGTAACTATATTATTATAATAATACTGACATATTTATATAGTACTTTAGGGTCTACAGAGTATTTTTCTCACATAGGCCCTGTGAGCTAGGGAGGAAGAATATTATTGCCCCTTTTTTTTCAGATGAAAAGAATGAGGCTAAATGCCTTGTTAAAGGAAAAAAAAGGTATTATTTAGGACTGGAACCCAAGATTCTTACTTCCAAGTTCAACTTTTTCAACTGCATAATGATGTCTTTTGTCTAATCTTGATTGCATTGTAAACTTTTTATATGCAGGGACCGTACCTTTTGTATCTCTCTTTCCCTTCTGTTTACTCCCTAGGGTGATGCCAGGAACATAGGAGATGTTCTAATGATGTTGATTGGAAGAATGAATGTGAAACAATGTTCTGAGAAGCATTTCCCTATGGAGAGAAGGAAGGAGCAGTGCAGGAGTCATTGGACTATATATAAGATTCGTGTCTATCCAGTTAAACTACACCTCTCTTAGTCCAGATTTAGTCTGAGCTTCTTCTTTTGAGTTCTAATCTATAGATCAGTAATGGAATCCCAAGATTTGGCCAAGTTTTAATCCCAGTGAAAGCATGAGAGTTGAGGAGAGTAGATAGGGCAAAAGGCAGTGAGGAGAATGGAAGATTAGGGGAAATTCTTTAATATGGGTTGGTAAGCACCTTTAGGGCAGGCACCTGGGAAAAGAAGGCATCCTTCTCCTTATACCATGAAGAACCTGAAGACATTGATTATCCTCTTAATATATGGAAAGGTTCTAAGCAAGTTTTTTTTTCTTCATCTCATTTTGAAATCAGCAAAGCACTAATGTCATTTGCCTTCATGGCTCCTCTTCCTTTCTTTTACCCCATCTTCTCTTCTTTTTCTTTCACTTTGGACAATTAGCAAAGTGTTTGGTCTTTGGTTTGGATGAATAATTAATATGGAGACTTTATGAATGATTCATGTGCCACATGCCAGGGCAACAGGATGTGTGTGTGTGTATGTGACACTGTCACCTCATAAGAAAAGTTGGTGACAACTCGCTGATTCAGGAGTGGGTGGGTGTAGGAGAAGATTGGGATAAAGGTTAGTTTCCTTTTACTCTGGTGAGAGAAAGCTTTGATTTGCTGTTCTCTCTGTACTCCCGTGTGTATCAAAGGTAACTGTGGAAAGAGGAAGCCTTCTAAACCATGTGGGCATTTGTTTCGGCTCCTTTGGTGAGATTCAGTCCCCTTGTCTCTCACCAGGAGAGTCTCAACCAGTTCACCAAGACGGGTGAATATCTGAACATTAAAGACCCCATAGGGAAGAAGCCTTACTCTCCCTTCTGGTGTTTTCCAGTGTATATACTTCCTAATGAGGAAGTATGGTATAATAGATAGAGCATCTGACTAGCTGTGAGACCCTAGGAAAGTCATTTGACCCTTTTCAGTCTAAATTTACTCATCTGTAAAATGATGATAGTGAATACACTTATTTCACGTGATTGTTGTGAGGTAACATATTTGAAGCACTTTGTAAACCTTAAAGAACTTTATAGATACTTAGATGCCTCTTCTTCCTCTTTTTCTTCCTCCTCTTTCTCTTTCTTCCCCTTATCTTTTTCCTGCTCCTTTTTCTCCTCCTCCTCCTCCTCTCTATGAAGGTAGGGTCTATGTCTTCTCTTCTTGCTGTGTCCTGAGCACCTTGTGCATTGTAGACGACCAGCAAACGTTTGTCAAATGAAAAGATGGATGTCTTCAGGAATCAAAAGTAAAATGGCCAAGTGACATAATTTGACTGCCCAGTGAAGTCATTTTCAGGGTAACCATGATCTGGAATCATGTAGGTTTTGTTTTGGTGCAAAGGATTCTAATGTTTCTTCTATATTTTGACTGTTTCTGTAGAATCTTCTTGAGGCAATGTGTCTAGAACTTCTTCAGTATCAATTTAACTGGTCTTTGTAGCCTTTCCTTGTCTCAAGATCCTACAATAAGGTCGGGATATAGGCATGAATGGAAGGGAAGAAGAGGAAAAAGTGGAGAAGAATATTCCACGTGAGAGGCAGGGAAGAATAAGGCTTATTTAAGAAACAATAAGTACTTTGATTGGGTTGGAATGGAGGGCACATGAAAGCGAATAGTTGGAGATCGGGTCAGAAAGGTACATTGGAAACCAAACCAACATGTGCAGGACCTAGAATGCCGGGTAGTGCTTATTTGGTAGATAATGGAATCATAGGGTTTAGTGATAGAAGATACCTACAAGTTCACTTAGTATATTGTCTTCATCTTACAGATGAAGGAATAGACATGCAGATTAATTAAGTGATTTAGTGTGGTGTAATGGAGTTATCTTTGAAGTTTGGAAGACCTAGGTTTAAGTCTGCCCTCTGGAAAATGCTGGTTGAGTTAAAATGGACAAGTCATTTAACCTCTCGGTATTCTTACAATTCTCTAAGACTATTAGTTGTTGAGAAGGACCCAACTTACAGTGGTAGAACTCCTGCCTTTGGAGTTTTCTATACCAGTGAAATCCTAGGTTTAGTCCCTGTTCCTGTCCATGCAGGGGCTAGAGTCAGGATTTGAACCTACATCTCTAGACTCAAGATTGAGATTTTTTCCACCTTGTAGCTGCCTAATAGTGAGGGAATAAAGCTGTTTCTGCAGGAGGGATTATGATCAGCATTGTACATTAGAAAGATAAGTCTTGTAGTGCATAGGATAGAATGAAGGAGAGGGGAGATGGGAGACAGCAATAATAGTTAAAAATCTATTATAATGGTCTAGGTGTATAGTGAGTGTCTGAACTAAGAACAATAGGCTAATAGCAAGTAGAAACAAGAAGAAAAGATAGATTGGAGAGAGATTACAGGGACAGAAAGTAGAGAACTTAACAGTTGATTGTATATAAGGAGTGAAAGAGGGGAAGAAACAGAGATGATGCTTAGATTTCAAGCCTGGAGGACAAGGAAGATGGAAGTACCATGGACAGAAATAAGGAAACCAGGAGGATAAAAATGACTGAGAGAACAGATGATCATTTCAGTCTATAGACAAGATGGAAAGCTGTGTGACCTACAGTTGTGTGGTTTTAAAACTGGTTGAATGACTGGACCCAAACAGTAGTGTTTAATGAATAGAACTATGTCAATTTGGAAAGAGCTCTCTAATGGAACACTTAGGGATTTGTCCTTGGCCTGGTTCTATTTAATTTTTTAAAATCAGCGATGTGGATAAAGGTATAGCTGTCATGTGTTTCAAATTTGAGAATGACTCAAACCTGGGAGAAATAGCTAACACATATCTTAAAAATGAAATAGTTTTCTAAGTGGATAGATTCAAATAATAGATAAAATCTAATAAGATGAAAATGTACAAGAATGAAGCTCACTCTAGCCTGGAATTCACATAATTGGAAGCACTTTCTATCCCTATGGCCTCTCTTTGATTGAATGGCTCTTCTCAGGACTTCCTTAAGGAGGATATGGAGGTTATCCTTTACTCCAGAATTTCTTTATCATGCCCCTGTCCTGGGCACCTGTGTGAAGTGACTTCCCCTTCAGATGCCTTTATGTATTGTCCTCCCTGATTAGAACAAAAGCTCCCTGAAGGCAAGAGACTGTCTTTGTTCCTACATGTATTTGTATTCCTAGCACTTAGCACAGTTCCTGGCATATAGTACTGACTAGCTTGGCCTAAAACTAAATATTAAGTGTTTTATATATAGTTTTTAAATATACTGTTTATATATATATGTATATATATATATATATATATATATATATATATAGTATACATATAAGATAGCATGGCAAGATGACAATTTTAAGTAAAAAATCTGGGAGTTTTAATGGACTTCCAGTTGAATATGATTCAACAGAGTAACATAGAAGAAAACAAAACAAAACTCATGTGATCTTAGGGTATATTATAGAACCATCTTTTTCAGGTATAAGATGATGGTTTCACTGTATTTTGTCTTGGTTATACAAATTTTGAGGATGTGATCAGTTCTGGGAACCACATTTTAGTAAAAACATTAAATGACTAGGAAGATGACCAAGATGGTGAAAGAATCATTGACTGACCAAATCATTTTTGATAAACACTTAATAAGTAGCAAACATGGACCAGGCATTGGACTAAACACTGGTGATACCCCACCTCTCGAGGTAAAAACAAAACAAAACAAACAAAAATCCAAACAAACAACTCTTGCTCTCAAAGAATTTATATTCTCCTGGTTGGGGTGGGGTAGAAAAACAACTAGTATATTGATAAGCAAATATAAAACTTGTTAAAAATGATTGGGAAGGCATTATTACTGATAACTCATGGATTCAGTGAAGTCCCCTCATAGAAGGTGGCACTCAAGTAGGGCCTTGAAGAAAACTTACTAAAAGAGAAGAAAATAAATGCCACAAAGAAGGGAGATGGAATGGTGAGTTCATGGGGAAAAGCCATGTGTTACCAAGCTTGGAAGATGGGTTTGAGTCAGAAGACCATGCCATCCTAGGATGGGTTATAGAAAGTGAGAGAAGATTTAGGAGGGACACGAAATCTGTCTTTAAGTATTTGGATGGTTGCTATGTGAAATGAAAATTAAGCCTTAAATTTTTTATTGTTGTTGTTTTATTTTTGTCCCCAGAGACCAAGAACAATAGGTGAACATTTTAGAGAGGAATATTTATTCTACTTCATTCAACTTTACTGTACTCCATTTTACTCTTTCCTTCCCTCCTTCCATTTCTGCCTTCCTCCCTCCCCCATTTACTCAAAGGAAGAGTCAGATATGGATCAGCAGATGAGTCTTATCTAAACTTTACATATCTCCAGGAACACCAAGTTCTACACACAGTTAGCTATTGTTAAATGTTTGTGTGGAGTTGAATTGAGGAAGAGATGAGAACATTCCAAGAAAACATATGCTCTCAAGGCCAAAGGAAAGAAAAATGCCACTAATCCAACCTCATTTCAATGGGAGGAAAACTAGGATTCCAAGTATTCTCTCTCAAATTTCTCTCAGTATTGGTTCCAGTTTTATCAATAATTTTATCTATGAGATTTTCGTTGTATGAGTTAATCCCAGATGTCCTATAGTGTCTGATTCCCAATAAAGCTGTACTTTGGGTGAATAAAAATTTTATGAACTAACAAATATATTTTCCTCTTACTTAATAGAAACCCTGCTGCAGAGCATCAGGCCATGAGTGCTCTATGGGAAAGTATTGCATTACTGATGAATTGCAAGTCTTGATAAAATCTTCCTCCATTTTCCCCAGAGTAGGAAGTCTGGCTTCTTACCCAGTCCTCTTGTGAAGGGAATTATAATTGTCCAGGGAGACAGAAATATTTGGCCTAGTGTGTCAACATGATATAGAGTAGTGATCTGGGAATGAGGAAAACCTAGGTTTGTGGTCCAGGCTCTCTAGTCACATCACCAGGGACAAATGTCCTGTGAGAAAGTGGATAGAGTATTAGACTTGAAATTAGGAAGGTCTTGGTTCTCATTTATGCTAATTAAATAAAATGTTGAAAATTTGATTCATTTCATTTCTTGAAAAGATGCATAGTTAATGAGATTTCCTATGTGTTCAGACTTTAGGGACACCCTGTATATAGGTTATACATATATAAGTCATGCAAAATATATTTCCATATTAATTATGTTGTGAAAGAAAACATAGACCAAAAACAACTCTCAAGAAAAATAAAGTTTAAAAAATGTATGCTTCAATCTGTATTTAGATACCATCACTTCTTTGTTTCTGGAGATGGATAGATTTTTTTCATCATAAGTCTTTCAGAGTTGTCTTGGATCATTGTATTGCCGAGAACAGTTAAGTCGTTCCGAGCTGATCATCTTACAACTTTGCTGTTACTTTGTACACAGTACATTTCTCTTTGCATCAGCCTATGTGAGTCTTTCCAGGTTTTTCTGAGAGCATCTTGTTCATCATTTCTTGCAGCACAATAGTATTCCGTCACAATCACAAAGCACAATTTGTTCGGCCGCTCTCCACTTGATGGGCATCTCCCCAATTTCTAGCTCCCTGCCACCAGAAAAGAAGAGCTATAAATATTTACATACATAGGTGTCCTTTTCCCTTTAAAAGAAAATAATGCTTTTTGGACAAAGATGTAGTAGTGACACTGCTAGGCCAAAAAAGACCTTTAGGCATAGTTTCAAATTGCTTTAAAGAATAGTTGAATCAGATCACAACTCCACAAACAATGCATTAATGTCTTATTTTTCCCACATCACCTCCAACATTTGTCATTCTCCTCTTCTGTCCTATTAGTCAATCTAATAGGTATGAGGTAGTACCTCAGAATTGTTTCAATCTGCATTCCTCCAATCAATAGCAATTTAGAGCACCTTCTCATATGGCTATAGATAGCTTTGATTATTTCATCTGAAAACCGTTCATATATCTTGATCTTTTATCAGTTGGGGAATGGCTCCTATTTTTATAAATTTGACTCAGTTCTCTATATATTTGAGAAATGATACTTTTATCAAAGAAAGGTGCTTCATTTTTTCAGTTATGACTGCTAAATGTATTTCCCTCCATCCTCTTCTCCCATGTTTTTCTATTATCTCTCTCCTTTTACCTTGTCCCTCCTCAAAAGTGGATTGCTTCTGACAACCCCCTTCCCCACTCTGCCCTCTGTTCTATAAGCCCCTGCCCTTTTCTTATCCACTTCTTCTCCTACTTTCCTATAGGGTAAGATAGATTTCTATACTAAATTGGGTATATATGTTAGTCCCTCTTTGAGCCAATTCTGATGAGAGTAAAGTTCACTCACCCCTTCCCATCTTTCCCCTCCCTGTGCACTGTAAAAGCTTTTTCTTGCCTCTTTTATGGGAGATAATTTACCCCATTCTACTCTTCCCTTTCTCTTTCTCCCAGTACATTCCTCTTTCCCATCCCTTAATTTTATTTTTTTTAGATATCATCTCTTCATATTCAACTCACACCTGTGCCCTATGTCTATATATTCTCCTAACTTCCCTACCAAGGAGAAAGTTTTTATGAGTTACAAATATCATCTTCTCATGTAAACAGTTTCACCTTATTAAGTACCTTATTATTTCCCTTTCCTATTTACCTTTTTATGCTTCTCTTGAGTCTTGTATTTGAAAGACAAATTTTTCATTTATCTCTGGTTTTTTCATCAAGAATGCTTGAAAGTCCTCTATTTCATTCAATATCCATTTTCCCCTGAAGGATTTTACTCTGGGTAGTTGATTCTTGGTTGTAATTCTAATTCCTTTGCCCTCCAAAATATCATACTACAAGCATTTCAGTCATTTAGTATAGAAGATGTTATTGTTATATATGTTATACATTGACTGTACTTCCTGAGCATTTGAATTGTTAATTTCTGGCTGCTTGCAACATTCTCTCCTTGACAATTTGGTTATAATATTTCTGGGAGTTTTCATTTTGGGATTTCTTTCAGGAGGTGGTAGGTGGATTCTTTCAATATTTATTTTACCCTTTGGTTGAGGCAGTTTTTCTTAATAATTTCTTGAAAGATGATGGCAGGTTCTTTTTTATCACAACTTTCAGATTGTCCAATGATTTTTAAATGATCTCTTTTGGATCTATTTTCCAGGTCGTTTGTTTTTACAATGAGACCTTTCACGTGGTCTTCTATTTTTTCCCATTCTTTTGGTTTTGTTTTATTGTTTCTTGATTTATTACAAAGTCATTAGCTCCCATTTCTTCAGTTCTAATGTTTAAGGAATTATTTCCATCAGTGAGCTTTTGAATTGCCTTTTCCATTTTGCCAATTCTACTTTTTAAGGAGTTTTTTTTTCTTCAGTTAATTTTTGTGCCTTTTTTCCACGTGGCCAATTTTGCTTTTCAGGCTATTCTTCTCCTCATTGACTTTTTTTTTTAAAAACCTCTTTTACCATTTGACCTAGCCTGTTTTTTAAAAATGTAATTTTCTTTAGTATTTTTGATGTCCTCTTTACAAAGCTATGACTCTTGTTTCATGATTTTCTTGCATCACTCTCATTTCTCTTCCCAATTTTTCCACTACTTCTCTTACTTGGTTTAAAAAATCCTTTTTGAGCTCTTCTGTGACCAAAGACCAATTAAAATTTTTCTTGGAGGCCTTGGATGTAGAAGCTTTGACTTTGTTGTCTTCTTCTGAGTATGTATTTTGATCCCCCTTGTCACCATAGTAACTGTCTGTAGTCAAAGATTTTTTTTTCTCATTTGCTCATTTTCCTAGCCGATTACTCGACTTTTAGCTACTTGTTAAAGTAGAACTCTGCTTCCAAGGTGGAGAGTGCACCGTCCCAAGGTTCAGGGGTTTTGTGTAGATGTTTTCAGAGATACTTCTAGAGACCTGTAAATTTTCAGTTCTTCCAAGGTGGTACAACCTAAGGAGAGGCATGTTTACTACTCTCCTGGCCTGTTCTTTGGTCTGTCAGCTAACACAAGCCATCTTTCCTGCTCTGGAACTGTGAAGAGAGTCCCTGCTCCATTGTACCCACAAGCTTCAGTGTGCTAGAGCCCCTCCTCACCCTGGGACTGCTACCCAGGACTATGACACAGATCAGAATATTGGCAAAGCAGCAATCCTTTCTCAGTGCTCGTAAAGAGACACCTGCACTCTCCTTCTGATTAGTTGTTTAACCCCTTTACCATCTGTGTGTGCTTCTGCTGATTCACAATAATCAAGGTCTCCTCCTGGTTTTCAGTGGACTGATCTGCACCAGACTGTGCTCCACCTTTCCTAGGTACCTTTTAAATTGTCTTTGACTAGAAATTATTTCACCTCATCCTTTTCTGGGTTCTAAAAGTTTGGGAGTTGTTTTTATGGCATTATTTAAAGGTATTTGGAAGGACTTTGGGGAGAACTCAGGTGAGTTGCTGTGTTTTTCTCTGCCATCTTTCTCTACCTCTTTCCACCAGGTCCTTTTAAAAAAAATTATTTTCTGTAATGAACTTAAACACCAATAAGCATGAACATTTCAACATGAAAGGAACAGAAAAGAGGACTATATATGAAACGGCAAACTTTTAGGTACTGTTTTTTTTAAGTATATATTAAATTCAACATATTAGTATCCATGCTTCCCTGCTTGTCTGTATTTCTTTCTGAACTTACCTCTTTTCTCCTCTATTTAAAACTATTTTGTTTTGTTTTCCTTCTTTCCTCCCTCCATCCCTCTCTTCTTCCTTCCTTCCTTCCTTCCTTCCTTCTCTCCTTTCCTCCATTCTTCTCCCTCCTTCCCTCCCTCCCTCTCTCTCTTTTTCTCTCTCTCCCTCTCTCTCTCCCTCCCTCCCTCTCCCTCCCTCTTTCCATCATTGTTACTATGCACCAACTTCCCCCCTCCTAACAAATAAATATACAGTCAGATCCAGATTACTGCACATAATAAATCTCATGCAGTGGAAGTATGTGTTGAATTCATACTATTTGATACTATTTATATAAGCATGGTAGCTGGTTCTAGCCCAGTGGGGATATGCAGTGTGAATTTGAATGAGAAGGATTCATTATTCACACTAACCAGGACCTAGTCATAGTCAAATAAAACAAATCAACACATTGGCCACATTAGAAAATATCTCATTCTGCACCAGGTTTAGCCTTCATCTCTGGCTCTCTCTTTCTCTGGCTCTCTTTCTCATAGGCACCCATGTTAAATGACAGGGGCTTTGGGTATTACCCTCTACAATTGCTGTGTGAAAATTGTATGATGTCTATTCAACTCACTTGTGAGGTTGCATATTGTTTTATTGGGAGGGGTGTCAGAAAATGTCGCTGTGTGTTATTTGTCATGTGATTTTACTAATAAAGTGATTTCTAGGTAAGGAATTTCTTTCACCAATACAGACTGGTACCATTTTTGTAACTTATAGTCTTGGAGAGTTGCCTGTGATAATGAGAGGTTAACATACAGCATGTGTGTGTGTGTGTGTGTGTGTGTGTGTGTCTAGAAACTGGAACCCAGGTCTTTCTGACCAAGACCAGCTTCCTATTCACTATGTCAGTATACTTCTCTTGTAGTTTTTAGGCAACAAGATTGCCTATTATCTTTCAAAAAGGGTTGAGATTTCTAAATAAAACATTTTATTGAGTGAGCAGTTACAGCATGCCTGTACCAGCCTGGACAAATCTCCAGGGAGGAGTACAAGAGACACATCTAGACCTGGCTTTCCTTTTCAGACAAGTAGTCAGAAAGGAAATATCAGAATAGGGATGGTTTCCAGTTTAGTTGTAGCAAGGCAGCTGAGAGAATAGACAAAAGTAATTTGCGCTTATCCTCCAAATTAGACAAGAACAACCTATTTTGAAGAAGTGCTAATTAGCTAATGAAAAGCCCCAGTCCATGTACCAAAGTGGCAATGTCTAGTGGAAAGCAGTACAGGGAAGCAAAAATACTGCCAGGGACATTGTGAGATATTTGACTTGCTGAGGTTGATCTCTGGAAGTTGTACATCTTTGAAAGTACATCTGGTAGTATGTTTAGACAGAATAATAGAGAGATACAGTTATACGAACTTAAGAGCTCCTATTAAAATGTATCTTGCTTAATTCTTTTGAATACACAGCTTTGAAGGATATCAGGTATTTGCATTTCTTAAAAGCTAGTTATGAAATATTACTAGTAAGAAGAAACTTGTGCTAGTGAAGAAACACTAACATAGCATTTAAATTTCTTCCTGAAGATGCCTCTAGATGCCAAGGCATGTAGATGCTACCAGTAGAGACCCATTGATGCCATCTATGAGCAAAAATGGGGAGCTATATATAAGGTGGTGTCATCTCATTATTTTGTGTATGACAAATTTACTTCATAATAATAAGGGGATTTAAACAACATGTATACATTGCATATGGTAACAAAGGTGGTAAAATGGACATTGAGAATGCAGGGCTATAACGAAGAAAATGAATCTGAAAGACTGGAAATCGTTTCCTTTGGAAAAATAATTTTAATTTTTCTCAATTTTTGAAAAAGTTATAAGAAATCTATGACTCAGAAGTATCTTTTGGAATAATAGCAATTTTGTCTAATTTTACTGGGTGGTAACTGATTGCTAATGTTTACACAGTGTTTTAAATTTTGCAAAGTGCTTTACGTATATTATCTCAATTAAGTGGCTTTACAGGGAATAAAGAGCTTTGTAACCATGACTAAAATTCTTAAACTGAAGAAAGAAGATTTGAGGAAGCAATGTGAGGCTTCTCCACTATCCTACAAAGAAAGAAATTGAGTTCATTGTATGTCATCTTGACTGACCATAAGATAAAGGTAGAAAAAGAAATAGACTTTTTTGGAAATATACCTATAAAGGTCTACACATGGATTTGAGGTAAAGAAAGGAGAAATTGACTTCAAGAATGCAAAGATGTGGGTTAAGATGGAATTGGTCAATTTGAAGCCTAGACCCAGAGAATATTACCACTGAGTTGCTGAAAATAGCAAAAGAGATCAAGCTTAACAGAAACATTTGGAGAACCAGATCCAAAATGGGGAGCAAAATAGGAGTGACTGCCATGAAGATCATCTGAAAGGAATTTGTACGTTTACATGAGGAAATGACTAGGCTTTTTTGCCATCCTTGGGGCAAGCACTTTGTTCCAGATTCTCAAAAATTTCTTGATGCTCTGTTATCCAGAAAGTTTTAGAAGGTTGGAACTTGTCAGCTAAATCAGACCAGCTTCAGTGCAAAAGTGAAGAACACATCTTCCACAGTAATCTACTAGTCTCTACTAGAATAAGCTGACTTGTGTATTGAGGATAGTGGTTTTCCTGTCTTTGGTGTCCCAAACAAGAGGGTAATTGTCTCACCTTGTGCCCAAGCTATCTGACCACTGACATCCAAATTGGCCCTTGTTCAGCTTCACCATAAGACCAATTTGAGAGGTTTCAACTGGCAATAACCTTAAATGCATCAGATTTCCCTTCCTACCCTGACTAAATATCACAGCACTGTGGAAACTAGAGTAAATGGCCATGCATCACTTAATCCCTATTGGCCAATATTTGAATACATTTTAGGTGATCCCACTAGGCAGGCATTAGGGGAAAAACCTATGGTGCTTTCTTAGTAGAGTGTTGTCAGCTCCATAAATGAGCAGTGCTGTGGTTAGGGGATTGGAGATGTTTCTGCATCATTAGCTAGAAGAGGACATAGTTTTACAGGCTAAGTTTATATCCCTCTGCTGTCAACATTCTGACAATTGTTCATGCCTTGGTTGACAGTGCATCTTCAATAAAAATTACCTGGGGATCTTAAGGCTTAGTTGCAAATCCTGAAATAACAATAGGATGCAAGGATCTTGCTCATCCATCCAGAGTTGGTCATATGTAAACTCTGCATCAGTTTTCTTAATACTGAGATATTTAGTCCGAGTAGGAAGGGGAATCTGACACATTTCAGGTTATTACAAGTTGAAACCTCTCAAGCTGGTCTTCTGGTGAAGCTTAGCAAGAGCCAATTTGGATGTCAGTGGTCAGATAGCTTGGGTGCAAGATGTGACAATTACCCTCTTGTGTGGGACAATATGAAAGCTTTTAAAGACAGGAAAACTACTGCCCTCAATAAACAAGTCACTTCATTCTAGTAGGGACTAGTTATTGAGCTGTTTCAGTCATGTCTGACTCTTTGTGACCTCGTTTGGGGGTTTCTTGGTCAAGATAGGGCAGTGGTTGGCCATTTTCTTCTCCAGCTCATTTTACAGATGAGGAAACTGAGACAAACATTATTAAATGATTTGCCCAGGATCACATTTGCCTTTTATCTTATGGTCAGTTAACTCAGTGTCTTCCTGATTCCAAGTCCGGTGTTCTATCTACTATACCACCTAGTTACCCCATAGGCATTAGTAGATTCCTACAAAAAGATTTGTTCTTCCCTTTTACACTGAAGTTGGTCTGATCTAACTCACAAAGGCCAACCTTCTAAAGCTTTCTAGACCTTAGTTGGCCTTAGATCTAAGTTGGACTTAGATCAAGCATGGAAATGTTTTTTTTTCCATTTCAGAGGCTTTCCTTTCCCCACCTATTCTATGTCCAACCATGTCTGAAGCCTTCTTACTCTCTCCCCTTCCATACTCTCAGGTGTGTATAATAAGGGGGTTCGACTAGTTGGTTCCTGAGGTACCTTCTGGGTCTAGATCTATCATTCTTTTGTAATCTTTTGATTGATTATTTTGAGAACTTTCATGCATACTAAGGTAAAGTATAGTAAAACAGAGGCTTAAGCTTCCCAGGGATGTTTGCAGGGATCAAATCTTTAAGCCAAAAAAAATTCCCTAGAATTTCATGGCTTCTTGGAGCCAGAAGTAATGACGGAGGGAGAGGGCTGTGGCCTGGAATAGGGGCCTTGCCTTGCTCCAGACATCTTATATTAAGTATAAGGTGGGTTCCTGGATTTAGCCTCAGGAAAGCATTATAAAACGCAAGCAACAGAACAGAGCAGAACAGTATGTTTGTTGAGACTCTCTTTCTAAGGAGAGTTCTATGGTTCCTGTATCTGGTTATCAGTTAGAAACAGAGGCAGAGCCTGTGTTGTCCATGGATGAGCCAAGCCTGAGGATGAGCTGTATCCATTTTACCACCAAGACTGTGGGTATAGGAGATTTGATTTCTTGTTTGCTAACACCACACCACAGCACACCACACACACACACACACACACACACACACACACACACATTTTGCCCAACTTTAACTCAAATGCTTATTCCTTTTGCAGAGAATTTCCCCCCTGACAGTTTTCTAGGCATGCACTCTCTCTTCAAATGTCTGTATCCAATATCATGAAGTAGTGTTATTGATGTGTTTCCATAGTCAAGATGCACCTCTCTGGGATGGTTTCATGGTATCGAATCATAGAATTTAGAGATGGAATGGAGAGACCTTAGGGATAACTCCCACCCATGACACAAATCCTCCCACCAGTATTTCACACATGAAGAAACTGAGGGTCAGAAAAGTAAAGTGAATTGCTGAAGATCACATAGGTAGAAAATAACAGATGGATTTTTTTCTCTTTTTTTGGTGGTGGAAAAGCAGGAAAATTGGGGTTAAGTGACTTCCCCAAGGTCACACAGCTAGTCAGTATTAAGTGTCTGAGGCTGAATTTGAGCTCAGGTCCTCATGACTCCGGGGCCACTGCTTTATTCACTGTGCCTCTTAACTACCCCAACAGATTGGATTTGAATCTAGAACTTTGGTCTCAAAATTCGGTGCTCTTAGCCTGCTAAGCTGCTTCTTAGTCAGAGATGAGTGAAACAAAGCCATTCTGAGCTTTGGAAAGCCATCACTGGGAAGGAAGGGTTGATGTAGAAGGTCCTAATGTGGAGTTCTCCTACTGTCATTTGTATTGAGAGAGGAGCCAATGCTTTTTGTGAAGGGTAGAAAGATGTGGAGGGAACCAGAATGCTGGCCCCAAACTGTTGTGTGAAGCTGTTCTCAGACCTAGGCTTGGCTGAGCATTTATGTCAAATAAGGAGGTTTTAGGATCATGTCAGGCCTGCTAAGCAAGCCCATCAACTAGTTATATCCCTGAGGAAGAAAAGCATAATTTTGTAATGTAAAGGGCTGTGAACTGGGAGTCAGGAGACCCAGGCTTTTATCAGACACTTGACTTCCCCAGCCCTCACTGACAGGGGCTGCTGAGTGGAAATAATGCCCCATACCAGCAGTCTGCCTCACAGGGATAATATGAGAATAGATTGGGGAATCCATAACAGAAACTAGGAGCCACTTAGAAGAGCAATGCTTTCTAAAGCAGCAATAGCAACCCAGTCCAGTCCAAGCCTTTGCCCGCTCCCTGTTTCCAGCAGGTAAAGTTACCTGATTTCCCAGTTACTGTTTTCCCCATCACTTCTTTGTTGTGCTCCCAGTCTCCTGCTGCTTTCTCATTAGGCTAATTCCTACCTCAGACACCTACTAGCTGTGTGACTTTGGGTGAGTCATGTAACCTCTATTTGCCTCAGTTTCTTCCACTGGGTATAATAATAGCACCTAACTCCCAGGGTTCCTGTAAGGATCGAACGAGATAGTATTTAGAAGGCACCTAGTTATTTATTTGTTGCTTTATTTATCATTACCATCTTCTTTTCTGCTAGCTATTTATTAAGGCAATTCAATTATATAAGGCAATTATTATGAGAAAGAACATTTAAAAATTACTTTGAATTTGCGAGCATTTCCATAACATAGTACAACAAAAAAGGTGATTGCACACAAAACTGCAAATCCACTATGTGCAACTTGCTGTCCCGTTCAAATATGCAATGAAATTATTATGTAAATTTCCTTTTTTTTCTTCTCTCCCCCCCACCCTATGGATAGCTACCATTAGACACAGATAGCTAGATTTCTTTGTCAATTGAAAAATGCAGCAGATATTTATTGTGCTCTTGTGGCATTGAAGACAAAGTGCTGAATTTGGAATCAGGAAGACTGATGTTAGGATCCCATTTCAGGCATATAGTGAGTTTGGGAAACTTACTCTCTTTCAGCTTCAGTTTATAATTCATTTATAAAATAAAAATAATGGCAGCCTCTGTCTCATAGGGCTGTTGTTTAGATCAGATATAATAGCATACATAAAATGCTTTGTATGCCTTAAAGTGCTACAAAAATACTAGGGAACAATATATAATTATTATGTTTATATACCACTGTGAGGATAGGACACACAGATCAATAGGACTTGGTTTCTACCCTCTAGGAACATGAGGAGATGAGCCAAATCCATTGAGTCCTATTCTGCTTTCCCATTGCTTAACCTGGCAACCTTGGGGTGATTTTCATCACCAGACAATCTAGTATTTGGAATCAGATAAAGGGTAAAGGTGGTGGGAAAATATTTTTATTTCCTTCTCTTTCTTCTTCATTCCTCACTCCAAGTCTTGTCTTAATGTCTCTCAAAATGTGTCCCTTTCTCCTCAGTCCTATGACAATCACTGTAGGTGTAATTCCTCATCGCTTCAAACTTGATTCACTGAGGTTTGGACCTGCTCTTCCTGCTTTCCTTTATTCTCCTATCCATTCACTATTGATCATTTATATTGTAGGCTGTTGCTCTTTTTTATTAGTTAATTTACTTATTTTTGGTTTTCAACATTCATTTCCCTAAGTTTTAAATTTTCTCCCCCTGATGGTATGCAATCTGACATAGACTCTACACATACATTCCTGTTAAACATATTTTCATATTAGTCACATTTCATAGATGAATTATAAATAATGGGAGAAAACACAAGAAAGAAAAGAAAACAAAATAAAAAAGAAAATTGTAATGGAAGCTTAACTGAGTATAACTCAGTAGCCTAAGGGCCAGCCTTAGGGGGTATTCTCAGGAAGGACTAAAGAGACCAGAGTCGAGTGGTGCACAGTGCACAGCAGCTGGCCTTTATTGGATTGTAGCATCCTCCTTAAATATTCTAGAGCCCTAGGAGTAGCATGATTCTCACGTACACCGGAGGGGAACTGACCAATGGAGGAGGAGCTGAGCCAGCTGTTTCAGCTTCCACTCTTCAGGCGAGTAATTTCTTGAGAAACCTCTCTGTGAGCTTAGCAACTGGGCTGTGACCCTCAGTACCACCAGTGCTTTTTGACTCACACTGATCCCTACAATTCCCCTTTTTCTGTTTAAAAAAGTGCCAAGGGAGTGTCATGTCAAGTCCCAAGAAGTTGGGCATGTATTCAGTCCCAAAAACATTATGGCAAAGGAGCTGCACAATCACATTCAAGTAACAGCTGAGTCTAAAAGCTTCCAACTCATAACTCAAAATATAATATCAATGATTCCAATACATTAATCCCACACAAAACTCCCCATCTAATATCATGTAGTGTCTCAACAGCTATAGAAACATTCTATGTAAGTCCATTAACATATTGTGCAGTTTCCTGGATCTAAGCAGAGAAACTATAGACACAGTGGTTGAAACCATCAACAAGAGTACAATAATAGTATGGTAAAGAGTCTAGGAACAAGGAATCTGACAAAGATAATAAGTCTAACAATAAGCTTGACAATAAATTAAGATTTTGACAATAATAGGACCATATCAACCATATCCCCCCCTTTAAGAGCAGAAATTTCAGGTAGTGTATATCCCTCTGACAGAAGATAACATTAGTTAGAAAAGGCAAATATACATTGAGTACAAGCACAATTAATACAAGTAATATTCCACACATAGGGATAAATGTGGGTACAATTACATAGGTTTCAAACCATCATTCTCTGCCAATTCATCTACACATTAAACAGTTCATATTTCACTCAGTAAGAAAATAAAAGAAATGGTTGTTGACATCAAGAGGGAAGCTGTGGCAATCAGTCCCATGATCAAAGTCCAGAAATCGCTTTCTTCTAAAGAGGGTGGTTCCTGTAATACATCATATAAGGGTAAGTGAAACAGGTAATAGTCCGTTGGAGGGTGGTATTATCTTGTGAAAATGTACTTCTTCTTGGGTTGTCCTTATGCAAGAGGGCTCCCAATCCTTTTTCTCTGAATTCTCTGTATCTGCAAGATGGGTCATGGAATTCTACACCTGTATTCCCATAGCGGCATCTGACAAAAGAAAATAAAGCTTCTCCCCCCAATAGTTAAAGGTCAGGCCCTACCCAGTTTTTGTAAGGGGAATTCTCCACAGGGAGTGTGCAGAAAATAGTCTGATTTGCTCTGCATTCTGATTCCATAATTCTTTCTCTGGATGTGGATGGCATTTTCCATCATGAGTCCTTTGGAATTTTTTTACATCTTTGCATTGCTGAGAAGGGTTATGTCTATCACAATCAATCATCACACACTGTGGCTGTTACTGTGTACAACGTTCTCCCAGTTTTGCTCTGCTTCTGCACTTTACTCAGCATCAGTTCATATAAGTCTGTCCAGGTCTTTCTGAAGTCTGCGTGTTCGTCATTTCTTATAGCACAGTAGTATTCCATTACATTCATATACGACAACTTGTTCAGGCATTCCTCAATTAATGGGCATCTACTCAATGTCCAGTTCTTAGCTCCCACAACAAGAGCTGTAATAGATATTTTTGGCATATGTGGGTCCTTTCCCATTTGTATGATCTCTTTGGGATACAGCCCTAGAACTGGTATTGCTGGGTCAAAGGGCATGCACATTTTTATAGCCCTTTGGGCATAGCTCCGAATTGGTCTCCAAAATGGTTGGAGCAGCTAGGCTGTTTCTTAAAACAACATTTTTATGCCATTGTCCTGATTAAGGACTAGCTGTAGTTCCCCGTTGCCTATGTTGAATCTGGAATTCTAGACCTTCTCAATCTTGCTTCATCATACAGCCTTAGGAGATTGGTTGACCTCGGAATAAGGTCAGCTCCTAGGGCTTTTGTCCCTAAATTTAAAAAAAATACTTTTGCCTTAGGTCTTAGAATGCTTGCCCACTAATAAGGACCAAAGCTATTAATTTCTACTGTGTTTCTACTCTACCAAATCGCACCAGAGAAAGTTCTGGTCTGGGGTTTGGAGGTGGAGGGAGAGCACAGTTATGTGAGAGATGAAAAAGGGGGTAACACAGGCCCATAGTATGAGAAGAGAGCCTTAGGCCCCGGAATGTTAAAGGGTATGAAGGTGAAGAAGGTATACAGCGGTTGTGAGCTACAGAAATGTTTTGCTGAAAGAGACAATTCACTTACATGATGAGTGCCCCCATTAAAGTCTACACGCAAATATGGAATAAAGGCTTTAAAGGCTCCAGGCTGTTCTAGTTATCTTCAGGAAGGGGTAAAGTGACAGTAATAAGGGATCCTCTCAGCAGAATTTGCTCCCTCACTGTTCCAATCTTCTCTTCCCCTCCCTTTCTGCTGTTCCCACACAGTTTTTTTTTCCTGCTTCCAAACCTTTGCTAATGCATCATCCCTGGCCTGGAATATCATCTCTCATTCTTTCTAATTCTTTTTCATCCTACATAGTAGTAAGTCTGGCCTCCTCTCTCTACCTTGCACAAGATATTTAATCTCTAGATTCTCTGCATTTTCCACTGGCTGCCCTCTTTCCCCCTGCTTGAAATACTCTCCCTCCTCATCTCTGCCTCCTGATCTCTCTGGCTTCCTTTACCAATCTTCCTTAATGTGTCTTCCTCTGTTGATTTTCTCCAATTTATCTTGTATAACCCTATACCCCCAAATAGCTTCTTGAGTGTAGGGATTTTTCCCTTCTTTCTTTGCATTTCCAGAGTTTAGCATAATGGCATGTGGTAAACACTTAATAAGTGCTTGTTGACTCAACATGAGGAAGGGCCAGGTCTCACCAGCACCCACTTCTAAACATTCTCTAGTGATAAGGGCTCTACATTAATCTGGACTCTTTTGCAGTTAATACATCTTGTCTCTAATTGTTGGAACTGATTGATTTGATACTTCAACATCCGTGAATCAATAAGCATGTGCCAGACATTGTGCCAAGCACTGAAGGTGCAAAGAAAGGCAAAGGCAGTCCCTGCCCTCATGGAGCTCACAGTCTAATAGGGATGGGGGAGAGGTCAGGACAACATGCAGACAACTGTGTACAACACAGACAAACTGTGTACTACCTTCTGGAGAAGGTAGAGTGCTGTCTTATTAGATAACTCAAGAACTAAGTTCTTCAATGGCAAATTCAGTCTTCCTGTCAGTAAAAATTTAGAATTGAGACTATATCAGGAGTTCCTAACCTTGTTTGTGTCATGGCCACCTTTGGCAGTCTGATGGAGCCTCTGGATCCCTTCTCAGAATCATGTTTTAAATAATTGCAGGAAATACTAAATTTCAGTTAGTAGTTAGTTAAATATATATATATATATATACATATATATATACACATATATATACATATGTGTGTATATACATACTTATATGTGTGTGTACATATCTACGTTTTTTTCTCACATAGGCAACTAAGTGGCACAGTGGATGGAGAACCAGGCCTAGAGTCAGGAAGACTCATCATCTTGAGTTCAAATCTGGACTCAGACACTTATTAGCTGTGTGACCTTGGGAAAGTCACTTAACCCTTTTTACCTCAGTTTCCTCATCTGTAAAATGATCTGGAGAAGGAAATGACAAACCTCTCCAGGATCTTTGCCAAGAAAACCCTAAATGGGGTGACAGAGGCAGACATAATGGAAATGATTGAGCCATTTTTTCTCATCTAAGTCAATGAATCTTCTGAAATCTAGAGAAGGACCCTATAAAGGTCCACAGACCTTGGGTTTGGGTTAAGAAGTTTGGGACTACATGCTCTCTAAGGTTTCTTAACAGTTCAAATCCTATGGTCCTATATGAAATAGTTCCACATGTATATATTTTCACTCCAGGTTGTGAAGAATCCCATCTTCCATTACTTTTGTGTCCCATAATACCTAACAAGGTTCCAGGAAGTTAATAAACCTTAAAAAAAACTATTGCTAATTGGTTGGCTGGTCCTTGGGTCCCTGCCTTTGAAACTCAGACATGCTTAAGCACTGGAATCTTCTGTAGCTTTGTTCTTCCCAGGGTGTTTTTTTTTAATTTAAATTCTAAGTTTAAACATTAACATCTAAGATAATATTACAGTAGGCTCTTGATTATTCATATGTATCTAACTGATAAGAAACAGCCACTGAGCCTATGAGTTCAGGCCAAGAGAGGGATGATGAAGCAAGCTGTTTTATGATTTAAGTGTGTCCCACTGGGATGCTAAATGAATAACTCACTTTTCCACTGGCAGTGATGAAATCACAAAAATTCTCTCTACTATCAAAAGGGTACCAAGGGAAGGAACCATTCCAGGCAACAGGCTTTGCACCATTGGCATGAGGCATGCTGAGACCCACTCTTCAATCCATTGCTTCTGCTCCAAGTCAGGCCAAAGGAAACCTCATCCTGTCTCCAGACAGACTTTGAACCCAGAACAATTCCTCATTCATATTCCTCCCCCAAATTCTCTGAAAGCTCTTCAAGTTGATTGTGAATGCTTTTAATTTATTATTATATATGATTGGTGATAATATATTGATCCTCTGGTTTCTCCATCACTGGGGCCTCTACCCAGGCCCTATTGTTGAGTCTAGCTTTTAGGCAAAAGAGACATTTAAGTAGTAGATAACTATTAGAATGGCTGGTATATATGAATATGTCATATGTCTTTATTTTGTTCTACAGATCATATATACATTAATATATGCGTATATGTACCAAAGAGCTTTCATCTCAATCTCATCTATGCCTGATTATACTTTAAATTTATATAATATAGTAAAAATAAATAATAATAATAGTTAATAGCATTTATATAGCATTTTAAGATGTATAAGTCTCTTTGAAAATGTTATTTAACTTAATTCTCACAACCTATCTGTGAGGTAAATACTATTATTATCCCTATTTCAGGGATAAGGAAAATGAGTCTGAAACTTGTCTTGAATCACACAACTAAAAATTATCTTAACCAACCACTCTTAATTCCAGTGCTTTCCCTCTGTTAATTATTTCCTATTTATCTCACATATATAGCTTGTTTTGTGTGTTGCATGTTTGCATGTTGTCTCATCCATTAGACTCTAAACTCATTGTGGGCATAGACTGTCCATTACCTCTTGCTTCTCTAGTGCTTAGCACAGTGCCTGGAATGTAGGAGGTACTAAATAAATTTTTATTTCTTTAGTGATTTATTAAGTGTCTGAGTTAAGATTTGAACTCAAGTCTTCCTCACTTCAAGATTAGCACTCTATATATCAGTTGCTCATGGGTAGGCTGAGCTAATATAAGAAGAGTGACAAATCTACCTAAATTAATTTACTTATTCAATACCATACCAATAAAACTACCAAAAATTATTTTATAGAGCTAGAAAAAATAATAACAAAATTCATCTGGAAGAACAAAAGGTCCAGAATATCAAGGGAATTAATGAAAAAAGTGCTAGGGAAGGTGGCCTAGCCATACCAGATCTTAAATTGTATTGTAAAGCATGAATCATCAAAACTACTTAGTACTGGCCAAGAAATAGAGGGGTGGGTCAGTGGAATAGGTTAGGGTTGTAAGATAAAACAGTCAATGACTATAGTAGCCTATCATTTGATAAATCCAGAGACTCTAGCTTCTGGGATAAAAAGTCACCATTTAACAAAAACTGCTGTGAAAACTAGAAAAATAGTATGGGAGAAAGTAGGTATTGACCAACATCTTATACTCTATTCCAAAATAAAACTAAAATGGGTACGTGATTTAGATATAAAGACTGAAAGTATAAAAGCAAAGAATAGTTTTCCCATTAGATCTATGGAAAAGGGAAGAATTTATGACCAAACAAGAGATATAGAACACAATGAAATGCAAAATGAATGATTTTGATTACATTAAATTGAAAATATTTTCGTACAAACAAAGCCAATGCAACCAGGATTAGAAGGGAAGCAGAAAGCTGGGAAACAATTTTCATAACCAGTGTCCCTGATAAAAGCCTCATTTCTAAAATATATAGAGAACTGAGTCTATTTATAAGAATATAAGTCATTCCCCAATTGATAAAAATGGTCAAAAGATATGAACAGGAAGATTTTAGAGGAAGAAATTAAACCTATCAATAGTCATATGAAAAAATGCTCTAAATCACTATTCATTTGAAGAATGGAAATCAAAATGACTCAGAGGTACCACATCACACCTATCAGATGGACTAATATGACAAAACAGGAAAATGATAAATGTTGGAGAAAATGTGGGAAAATTGGAACACTAATGTATTGTTGGTGGAGTTGTGAACTGATCCAACCATTCTGGAGACCAATTTGGAACGGTGCCCAAAGGGCTATAAAATTGTGCATACCCTTTGATACAGCATTACAATATCTGCGTCTGTATCCCAAAGAGATATAAAAATGGGAAAAGGACCCACATGTACAAAAATATTTATAGCAGTTTTTTTCCCGTGGTGGCAAAGAGTTGGAAATTGAGGGGATATCCATAAATTGGGGAATGGCTGAACAAATTGTGATATATGAATGTAATGTAATGCTATTGTGCTATAAGAAATGATGAGCAGGCAGGCAGACTTCAGAAAAACCTGGAAATATTTATATGAACTGATGCTGACTGAAATGAGCAGAACCAAGAGAACCTTGTTCACAGTAATGCAACATGTGTGATGGCTCACTTTGATAGACTTATTTTTTCTCAGAAATGTAAGGATCTAAGGAACTCCAAGAGACTCACAATGGAAAATGCTATCCACATCCAGAGAAAGACCTTTGGAGTCTGCAGATGGAAACATACTATTTGCTCTCCTTTTATTTTGTTGTTTTGTTTTGTTTCTTCTTCCCTGTGGTTCCTCCCATTAGTCAGAATTCTTTACATCATGACCAATTTGAAATATGTTTAATATGAATATATAACTAGAGTATATATCAGATTGTATCCTATCTTGGGGATGGGGGTGAGGGGACAAAATTCAAAACTCTAAATCTTTTGGAAGTGAATGTTGAAAAATAAAAATAAATACATTTTATATGTGTATATATAAATAATAGATAGATAAACACTCTTCTCACTGTGACTTCTAGCAGCTTCTATTATTATTAATTATCTCCATTAATTGTTTCTTGAAGGCTCTTATGCTACAGTATGTGTGGCCTACATACTGAAGGGAAGGTTCCTACAGTCTCTCCCTGTAAGTTCTTTAGTACATTGATCACTTTAGCTAATTGTCACTTTGAAGGGCAGACAGAAGAACCTGATCTCTACAAATCAGGAAAAAGTCTGTAGGGGTAACCACATGGCCTGGCATCAGTGAAGGAGAGGTAGCCTGAATGAGCAATTTAAACAACACAGTCCCAGCAGGGACAGAGACAGAAAAGCCTGAGAGCTCTGAACTCAAGCCGTCCTCCTCTCCAGGTCTGTCTCTGTCCATGGTTCCTAAGGGCTTTCTTTGCATGGCAATGAGATAAATCAATGGATGGACACAGACTCACTTGTTTATTTTGAGTAAAGTAGCCCCAAGTAAGACTTTAAAGAACTGTATAGGGGCTCCAAAGTTGCAGGTTCCAGGTTTAATCTGGGACATTAGAAGGATCAGTCCTTTGGGAGAGCTTTGGTGCTGGGCCCAGGCTGGTAAGGAGTTTTTGTTGGGTCTGAATGTTTGGCTCTGATGACACTCTGAAGTCCAATATGTCACAAATGCTTTCAGTTTTTATCTGTGATTTTCTCTTTTAGAGATAGGATGTTCTCTCCTTTAGAGATGACATTACATAGTTTACTTTCCTTATAAAAAGGTGAAAAAAGAGGCATAAAATTCACAATTAAAATCAGAGCCTGGCCTGATGGATAGAGTTTTTGATATGAAGTAAGAATGCTAGTGTCCACCACCTCTATCTATCTAGCTATCTCTACAAGTATCCATCTATTTACCTGTATAGTTATCAATGTAGGTAGATATAGATTGATAGAGAGATAGGTAGATTCTTATTTGGACCTGGATTCAAATCTTGCCTCAGACATTTACTAGCTATATAGCCCTGGAAAAACCTCATCTATTAGTTTTTTCATCTGCAACATTGGGATATTGGGATATTAATAGCACCTGCCTCTCAGAATTGTTTTTTGTTTGTTATTTTAATTGACTTGCTTATTTACTTTTAGTTTACAATATTCAGTTCCAGAATCACTTGAGTTTCAGATTTTCTCTCCTCCCTTCCTTCTCCCCCTCCCCACGGTGGCATACAATCATGTATAGGATCTGCAAACACTTTCATATTGTACAATAGTCTGGTTGTATAGAAGCGTTGTGACCAATGGAATGAACAATGAGAAAAAAAGAAACAAATTCACACATGGAAAAGAACGATAGCATGTATTGCTTGTCTCCATTTAAACTCTGGTCTTTCTGGATCTTTTTTTGAATGTAGATATCTCCTTCCATTCTGAGACTTGTAGAGTTGTCTTTTAACTGTGTGTTGCTGAGAAGTGTCTAGTTTATCAAGGTTGGTCATCACACATATGATGTGTATGTGACTGTGTACAAATTTTTCCTGGTCCTGCTCTTCTCACTTAACATCAATTTGTATAAGCCTCTCCAGGTAATTATGAAGTCCATCTCCTTCTCATTTCTTATAGCACAATAGTATTTCATTACATTCATATACCACAACTTAGCAAACAACATGGTATATATAGAGCAGTTGGCAAATCTGACAACACACTTTTTCTCTGTCTCTTATATGTGTATGTATATGTATATATGTATATATGCACATACATTCATCTCTATCATCTTTCTACCTACCAATCTACCTGTCTATGATCTATCTCTTTTTCTCCCTTTCTCTCTTCCTTCCTTTTCCTCCTTCCTTCCTTCCTTCCTTCTTTTTCCTCCTTCCTTCCTTCCTTCCCTCTTTCTTCCCTTCTTTCTTCCCTTTCTCACTTCCTCCTTTCCTCCCTTCCTCCCTCCCTTCCTTCCTCTTTGTTTCTGCCTACCTATGTATGTCTGATTGTCTCTCTATCTACCTATCAAATATTGTTGATTCACCAAGCATTAGTCACAACACAGTGGGAGAGATGCAAAGTTTAGCTAAAATAGAGTCCCTGTGTTCATGGGTCTTACAGTTGACCAAAGGAATAAGAGACATAAACAGTTAACGATACTATACTATGTGATGAATGCTGTGTGGGAGGAAAGGGTGGACACTTATTTATAGGCTGGTGTCAGGGATAGTTTATGGCCAAGCTGACAATTGAATTAAAGTAAAAGGAAATAATTATTAAACACCTACTATATGCCAGGCACTGTGCTAAGTGCTTTACATTATCCTCTCATTTGATCATCATACCAACCCTGGGAGGTAGGTGCTGTTATCATCCTCATTTACAGATGAAGGAACTGAGACAAACAGAAATTAAGTGACTTGCCCAGGGTCACATAGCTCATTGACCTCAGGCCCAGTGCTTCATCCACTATGTCACCACCTATATGGTATTATATACCATATGATTTAGTTGGTAGAACACTAGCCTTGGAGTCATGAAGACCTGAGTTCAAATTCTTTCTCACACGAAGGTCGCCTAACCTCTCCCAGAGTCAGTTTCCTCACCTGTAAAATGATAGGGTTGGCCTCCAAGACCTCTGAAAGAAGCCCTATCTAGTTCTAAATCCTAGGACTTGGCCTTCCTGGGACAGATCGGAATTCAGAAGTTTCTGGACCTGCAAAAGTGGGATAATAATAGCACCAACCTCACAGGGATGTGAGGATGAATGAGATAGCATGCGTCAAACCCTTCTCAACCCTTGAAGTGCTCTATCAATATTAATTATTGTGATTATTCTTACTAATGACTTTTAGTCTAAGTGCAGAAGGAAGGACATTCCAGACCCAGTACTGAGAAAAGAGTTGGAAAAGTACAGGGTGTGTTGATGGGCAGAAGGCACAATTATTTCAAGGGAGTAGTATGAGAAAAGGTTGGAAAGGGCATCAGTCATGGAGAACCTTGAATTCTAGGCAAATAAGTTTGCATTTTACTTAGTAAGCAGTGAAGGTTTGCTAGATAGCCAGTAAATATTCTTGAGCAGAGAAGAGACACAAGCTGATTTATGAATTAGGAAGGTTATTCTGACATCCCTATAAAGAGTGGTTTCTAGAGGGGAGAAAGTAGAATTTTATTGCAGTGTCCCAAGCCAGGAGTAAGGAGGACCTGCTCAAGAGTGGGAGCTGTGGTAAAGAGAATAAATTTGGTTTTTTAAATGTAAAGAAGTTGATCTTTGACCAGCCATTCCCCTTTCTTCTCCCTGCCCCACCTTTCCCTGCCAAGGCCCAGAATTCAATCACAAGGTGTTAATGAAGTATTAAACTAACTGTAAAGATGCCTAGCCCTACTCCCTTTATGATGTGTGAACATCTTTCTCCGATGGAATTAAAGGAAGCAAAATTATGGGAGAAGCAAAAATTAGACACTCCTTTGCAGGACTTTAAATAGCTAAGCCCTAGGGACTGCAGTGTAGTTTGAGGAGATTGACAGGAAACAGCCACTTGGAGAGTAGTTCCCTGGGAATCAAGGGGTAAATAAATTTCTCTCCTTCTCCCCTCTACTAGCTATCTCAGTCAAAGTCTTTGCTAAGACAATTATATCTTCTGCCCCATTTCTAACGTCAAGCACATTTATGTGGTCCAGGAACTATGGAAGTAAAAGTAGTCATGCTTAGGTTACTCCTGGAAACCTGTTGTAGCAGTCAACCACCCTGGACCCCAATCCTCAAGTGTGAGTACAAATTGAGAGAGCATTCCAAAATGCTACATATGGAGATATGTATATGTGTATATACATATACATATGTATACATACATGTACACATACATACATATTATATACATCTATCTATAGTGAGAAATCCATATGGAGAAGTTCTATAGGAAGTGGGAGATGGGCATCTGACTCAGTAGAGAAGTTATGACTAGGAGTCTAGGATCATAAATCTGTAGGTGAAATGTACCTTAGAGGTCCTGTCATCCAACCCCCTTCATTTTATAGATAGAGAAACTGAGGTCCAGGGAATTTAAGTGACTACCAGATTAACACAGGTAACAGTTAGCTGAAGTGGAATTGGAATGCAAGTCCAGTTTAATTTACGTACATATAATAAGTCGTCAGTGGACTATCAATTCCTGGCATGTAGCAACCTTTTCATTTTTATCTTGGGATTCTCAGCATCAATCACAGTGCCTGACATATATAAGACACTGCATAAATATTGAATTGAATTGTATCAAAATTAGGTGGTGCTCCTGTCACAGGGTCATGCCTCCTCAGTCCTTGTCCAACCTTACAATTAGTAAGCTAGGCTCCTCTCCCTATCCTTAGAGTTAGGTTTGTAGATGTAGAAAAAGTCTAACTTATGTCTCTGGCACTGAAGCATTGACAAAGCAGTCCTGTCATTGAGAAGTTGGCCCCAAGTAGACCTTGATACAGGTAAATCAGCTCTCATCTTTGGTCTCTACCAGGATTGGCTTTTCAGTGGAGTTATTTTTTCCTTGGTGAGGGTACCTTGTCAACACTACTAGATTAATGCATAACGGTGTCCTTCATACAACCCGTAACCCATATTTGTCTGCTCAAGAGATGCATTCTGTCTTAAAGACTACTTCTTTTTAAACAACTCAGTAGAATACAAAAAAAAGTACACATGGATTAGTCATCAAAAGGACAGCTAAATAATTTCTGGTTTAAGGAGATTTTTTGTTTATTCTTTTCGTTAGGAAGGTTTTTCCAGGAGAGGGAGGTATGGTATGGCTAAATAGAGAGGTTTGCTTGCAGTCAGAGCAGGTACAAGCTGAAAAGGAGGGGAGTGCCTTGTGCCAATGGTAGCAGACTGGTTACCTGGACACATTTCTTCTCTTGCTTCTCCCTTAGTGGCATATAGGTTGTCTAGAATATCATTGTTGTCACTGACAAATCCATCACTTAGCCTCCCTGACCACACTTAAATTGACAGACTGACTTTGCTTCATCTCCCTTCCTAATTTCTCTGGCCATTATTTCCAGGTTTTTAAGTCTCTGCTGACAGCTGCTATTGCCTGATCTCTACTTGCTTCCAGAGTGAGTTGGGAGAACTGAACCAGAAAAACAAAGCAAAAAATAATCCCCTCTCATGGTCTTTAACATCAGTTAATCAACTGGTCAAGCATTATTGAAAACCTACTATGAACCAGGCTACAGACAGAAAGATAAACATGAAACAATTCCGTATCTCAAGGAGTTTGCAGTCTGTTGGGGGTGGGGGGCATTGATACAGCATATATATATAAAAATGCCTATAGAACAAAAGGTAAGGACCAGATCTATGATTTCACTGATTAATGGAACTTCTGGGTGAGGGGACCCCTACAGACAAAAGTTAGCCACTTTCAGTCTTAGAAAGTTGCCTAGAGCCCTGAGAAGTTATGTGACTTGCCTGAGGAACATAGCATCAGTCCAAGGTGGGCGCTGAACTCAGACCTCTTTTGAGTGCATTTTCTCCATCGTATTCTACTGCCTCAGCATTCTCAGAGGCTGCAGATCTACTGGATCAGCTCTACTCATACTGTCATGTAGGTTATTTTTGTTTTGTTTTTGGAGGCAATCAGGGTTAAGTGATTTGCCCCGCTAGTAACTTGCAAATATCTGAGGCTGGATTTGAACTCGGGTCTTTCTGACTCCAAGGGCCATGTGCTATCCACTTGACCAATAAGTTGTGCCTCCTGCTAGGTGATTTGGAAGGTGTTAGGGATCAAGAAAGACTTCAGGTTGTGCTTGAGGTGAATTTGGAAGGAAACCAGGGGTGCTAAGAGGCAGAGGTGTGGAAAGGCACAGCCAGGGGAGATTAAATGTGGGGGATGAGAAACAAGGATTTTTTTCTTCATAAAAAGCTCACCTCCCTTGTTCCAAGGGCATCAGGGCTTAAGGTATGTTGGACCAGATATGCTTTCCCAAACTGGTAACCTTGCTTTATAGAATCAGCTTAACATTCAGCTATCCAGAATATAATTAGTCAAAGGCTCATAGGATGTTAGAAAAAAAAAGTTTAAAGATGGAATAAACCTTAGAGACTGTCTTATCCCCTCAATTTACAGATGAAACCTAGGAAGATAAAGTGAATTCCAAGTTCATTCACACAGTGGGTTAGCAACAAAACTGAATCAGCTTCCATGCTGTTCTTGAAAATTCTATAAATGAGGTTTTTGTAAGCTAAATAATATCTCAAGATAAATATCACTGCAATTTCCTCCTGTATCTATCTCCTTACCCAGTCTCAGTGAGCCAAACCTTATAAGAATAGTCTTTTTAAAATGAAAAAAGAGGGAAAAAAATCAGTAAAACAAATCAATACATCAAAAAAGTGCTAATACTCTGCTGGTACTGTGGATACAAATAGAAGAAAGATTAAGAAAAGGCAGTCCCTGCCCTCAGGGAGCAAATCTAAGGAGGAAAGATAACTCACAAAATAACTCTGAAATTTGGAGGTAGAGTTTGGGGGTGGAGCAAGCAGGGGGTATGATATTCTGTGTAGCAGAAACCGAGAAAAGTTACTTACAGAAAATAGAGAGTTTCCTGGAAAGAACTGAGCCTTCTCTACAAGGAAGATCTCTGGGAGGTCCAGGTCCACTGAGGTAAGGAAGTATTTTGTGTCAAAAACTGAGGCAATCAGCATGATGATAAGATTTCAGGTACTTATCCTGAATGAGGCATGAGAGCACCAGGCCTGGAGTTAGGGAGACCCATTTTCCTGAGTTCAAATCTGGTCTCAGACACTTTCTAGCTGTATGACCCTGGGCAAGTCACTTACCTTGTTTGCCTTAGTTTCCTCATCTGTAAAATGAGCTAGAAAAGGAATGGCAAACATATTACTGTATTTCTGCCAAGAAAACCCCAAAAGGGGTTGGTCATGACTGAACAATAAGAAACTGAGCAGATGATGAGAAAATTTACATCAATTTTTATGTAAAGTGAAAAAAAATAACTTTATTGTGAAATGATTATTGAACTTGGTGTCAAAATACCTGGATTCAAACTCTATCTATACAATTTGGCACCCACCTGTCTTTGTGTTTTCTCTCTGCTTTTTGGCTTTTCCATCTCAGGTTCCATTTAACTCTAGACACCTGAGGTTCTTAACCTGTCAAGTAATGGGCAATATACCCTCCTGGGGGCTTTCCGAGGGAGCTAGGAGGACAGATGTGAGAATTTAATATCTTAAAATTGGTAAGGCTCTCTGGAAGACCAGCTTTACATAAATAGAAAGCATCATTATTATGGCATGCACATGTTGTATCAGAGGCAAACACTTGGAGTTCTTAATACTGTGTCTGTTTCTCTGGATCCTCAGAGGGATGAGGAGGGGGTGAGATGTTGGGTTGCTAAGCAATAGCACTTCCCAAAACAATGAAATTCTCCCAGTGATGAGAGGCTGTCAGGTCAAGCTGTGGATGATAGGCGGTGGCCTGTGTCAGCCTGTGGGGATTCTGGTTGCTGAAGTCTAAGATAAGCCCTTGCTTTTATCTTCTCCCTCCCACAGGATCCACTTCAGAAAAACTGTGGGGAAAACCCTGCCTTCCCTTCTCTTGGGCTGACTATCTCCTGTCTTACCAAAGAGAGTCAGCCCTGGTGGTTGCTATGGCAATTAGGGTGAGGGGGTGGGGGATAGCGTAGTGCTTGGCTGGGTGTGTGGCTATGGGGAGCCCTGGTACTAGGATCTCCAGGATCCTTGCCATCCCTATTGGCTTATTTAGAATTTTGGATTGTCTCAGGCTTCAAAGGTGTTTTCAAGAAGGCCAGGTTAGTAGCCTAGATCCTTTGTTATACTATGCATCACAAAGACATTAAGCTTTAGCAAGCAGGCTTTTGTGGATTAGAAGCCTCCTAATACCCCAAGTCAAGGAAAAGAGTGATATGAGGGAATGAATGCAAAGGCAAAGGAATGAATGGTGGGGCAAAGCTTAAAATTAGAATTTTAAGATCAAAAGGGACCTTCCTTAGTTAGATGACATCTAGCCCCATCCATTTTCTAATGTACCCTTCACAATATACCCAAATTCATTCAGCTTTGCTTAAATGCTTTCAGTGACAGGAAGCTCATTACTTAAGGAAGAAGTGCATTCAATCCGAGGTCAGATATAATTGCTAAAAAATTCTAGCTGTGCCAGAATTTGTCTCTGGGGCCCACCCACTGGTCCTAATTCTGCCCTCTGGCACAATAAAGAATGCCTCCAGTCCCTCTTCCATATGTGACCACGTCTCTTCAAATATTTGAAGAAAACTGTCATATATCACCCCTTTCAAGCTAGAGATCCACAGGTCCCTTAATGATTCTTCATGTGACATGATATTATGATTTCTCTCCATTCTGGTCACCATCTACTGATTTGTCAATGGTGTTCAGTTGTTTCAGGCCTCTCTAACTCTATGTGACACCATTTGGGGTTTTCTTGGCAAAGATACTAGAGTAGTTCTGTTCCTTCTCCAACTCATTTTACAGATCTGAAAATTGTGGCAAATAGAGTTAAGTGACTTTCCCAGGGTCACACAGCTTGGACTAATCTGAGGCCAGATTTGAACCATGGTCTTCTTGAGTCCAGGACAAGTAGTACTCTATCCACTGTGTCACCTAGCTGCCCCATTTAATTTGTCAAAGTTCATCTTAAATTGTGGTATTTAGAAGTAGGAAAAATACTATAGATGCAGTCTGATCAATGAAAAGTACAGTTAGATGCATTCTTATGAAGGCAGTCTAAGATTGAATTATTTGTTTTTAGCAACTACATAAGAGTATTACCTTATATGGAAAGTGAAGTATATTAAACCTTGTCTGTATTTTTCACATGAATTGTAGTCATCCTTGCCCTATCCCTAGATAATTTATTTTTAAAAATCTGAATGAAGAACTACACAAAATTTCATCATGTTTGTTTTGATCTATCACTCCAACCAATCAAGATAAATTTGAATCCTGAATCTGTAAATCAGAGAACAAGCTGGCCCATCCAGCTTTGTGGTATATTTAAATATGATAAAGATAGATTTTTCCTCGGAATCATCGATAAAATATTTGAATATGATAGGACTCAGGGTAAAGTCTTTTTGTGGTAAAAAGGAAGCACTTTCTAGGCTCTTATTAATTTATTAAGCAACATCTTTTATGCATGGCAGTTCCACCAGGTAGGTAGTGCAGTGAATAGAACTTGGGCTCAGAATCAAGACCTGAGTTAAAATCCAGCTTCACTTACTAGCTATTTGACCCTGGGCAAGTCACTTAACCACTGTCTGCCTCAGTTCCTCAACTATAAACTGGGTATAATAACATCCTCTACCTTGTAAGATCATTGTGAGGATCAAATGAAATAATATTTGTAAAGAGCTTCCTGTAATTCCTGTCCCATAGTAGGCATTATAGAAATGCTTATTTCCTGTTCATCTATACAAATCCACCTAACTATATTATCTTCCAGTTTGTGTTTCTACTTATCAATTACAAAGATGACATGAGAGATTTAGTCAAATGCTTTGTTGAAATCAATACATTATCTCTAGAGCACTCTTGTGAGATTTACCAGTTTAATTACTATTTGAGCAGGAAATCAATTTAGTCTAACTTAATGTAAATGAACCCATTCTAACTCCTAGTGATCACCTCTTTTTTCTGTAAGTATACACCAAACTTCTGCTTAATGATATATTATGGAATTTTCTGAGTATTAATATTATATTTCCTGGCAACATTTTGGAACATACTCTCTCCCCATTTTTTTAAGTGGAGGAGGGTACTTAACCATTAGCAGCATTCTAAGACCTTTCCTGTTCCCTGTGATTTCTCAGGGATTACTAGCAGCAATGCTTTGGCCATACCTGTAAGTTCTTTCAGTGCCTTGACTTGTCTTTTTTTCTAGATTTGTATTTTTAAAATCTTATTTAAAGTGGCAAGGTGCTTTCTTGAGCAGTGAGGTGGCATAGACCTGAATGACCTGAGTTCAAATGTGGCCTCAGACCCTTACTAGCTCTGTGACCCTGAGCAAGTCACTTAAGCCTATTTGCTTCAGTTTCCTCATCTGTCAAATGAGCTGAAGAAGAAAATAGTCAACTTCTCCAGTACCTTTGCAAGAAAAGCCTAGATAGGGGTCACAAAGAGTCAGATACAGCTGAACAAAAAAATACTTTGACCCTGGATTCATATTAGGTTGGCTGAGTACAAACAATCTGATTTCCCTGGTGAATCTGGCCTCTTCACATAACCAGCAGTGTACCACTACTCTTACTCAGTTTAAGAGTTCAGCAGATGCATTTGTCCCCTGAACACTCCTGCAGTCTAGACTTCCAACTTGAAAAACATTGATCTATGAATATCTGTTCTCATACTGTAGCCCCTTTATCAGTAAAAGAAGCGATAGGAATTATAGTTTTTAATTTGCTGAGAGGAGGGACTGAAGGATCATGGGAAATAGAAGCCTGGGAGCTTTGGAATCATGGGGCAGAACAGTAGAGATTTTAAGGGAACGCTATCCCAGACTAACTATTATCATGGACATCAGCTCACTGACCCACTAAAGGAGCTACCTGCCTGCATAGATTTTGCTGGCCCACTGAGATAAGTGAATTTATCCTCTCTCTGTTTCTTTCTTCTCTCCCTGTCTAACAGCACTTACTCTTCAAGCTTGTTTATAGACTGTCTATCGTTTTGTTTGGGGTTTTGTCTCCAGATAAAAATAAGCTTACTTTCATTGATCCTCATCTAGTGCTCTGTATAAATGAGTGTACTACACTGTGGAGGAAGGATAAATAGCCTCAGATTTAACAGAAGCTTATGCTGAAGCTTTCTGTCTTTGAAGACAGAGAGTAACTTCATCATCGACCTTGTTCTTCCACCGTCCCAGTGACAAATGCTTGGGGGAGCCTTAGTTACATACTCAGAGCCAGAGGCCCAGGCCAATCTTACTGCTGATGGACAGTTGTGGGTTGAGGCACAGTTAGGGGAACTAACTTACTATAAAACCTTCCATCTTTTATGTACTTGTACATCTAATTACTGGTGTAGAAAGTAGAATGTGTACATTGTACATCCCTGCTGGGGAGAGGTGCAAAATGAGAGTTTGGAAGGAGAATGAGGGGATAATTTGCTAGTTCACAGCCCTTCTTACAATTCACACAGAATTTTTAGTACTCTCCCCCTCTTCCTTGCTTTTAATCTGTCAGAGAAGGTGAGATCAGCTGGCACAGAACCATCATCACGTGGTGTGAGAACAGAGAACTAAATCATACCTCTCAGAAACAGGAGGGACATTGTCTTTGCTTAAAGAAGAGAAATGAGTGAAATTCACCCTCCTCTCAGTTCTCTAAAAGATTTTAGACCAGTGCCAGCACTGCCCTATCCCTTAGGTTCAAGGTCATTGTCTCCCATAATACCCAGGCCTACTCTGTCGCCAGTGTGGCTTCTTCTGACAATCATAAAAATGGTGTAGGCATAGCACTACTTTTCAGAAAGCATCCAGTGAAGCAGGTAACAACCCATTGATTGGAGAGGGGAGTAGATGCCCAAGGACACAAGCTCTGTTCCTAGGACCCTGCTATGGGGCAAGGTCCATAACTTACCACCCAATTTGACCAATACCTCAGATTTTCCTTCTGGAAAATTATAATGCTGATCATAGTGAAATAAACCTTTGTCCCTAAATGAATGCCCCAAATTCCTTTGGATAACCTCAGGTGTTTAAACCACAATGTGGGACAGGCACTAGTTGAAGGCATTCTGACTGTGTCTAGCGGACTGTGATAATAGACCTGTTTTCTCTTTCCCTTGGTAGCACCTTTGTTCATGTCTCCATTCATGGGTTCATTTCCTTACTTTCCATTGGTACTTGGCTTCCCTATGTCCAATTTTTCCTCTTCTAATACATTCTAACTACAGACCATTGCAAGATTAACCATAATGTACAATCTTGAGCACGGCCCTCTGCTTGAATACTCTCAGTGAATCTCCATTGTTTACCTGATGAGATCCAAATTCTTCAAATGGTGGGTATTCAAGGCTCTCTACATCTAGATTTACTGTCCCTTTCTGTCCTTTATGTGGATAAAGTGGTATTTCTCTTTCACTATTCACCTTTTAAACCATTTGCTCCAGTCAAACTAGACTGCTAGTCTCAAACATGCCTTATGTTTTCCAGTCTGATGTTGCCCCTTCTACCTTTTTCAGTTAAAAATATTATACATCTTCAAGGTCCAACTCAAAGGTTACCTGTTCTCTGCTGCACACAGTCAGAAATCATTTCTCCACCTTCTTGTTTTTAAAAAAACAGTTTTGTTTATATTTTTCCTAATGACATTTATCTCATTCTGGATAGAAGATTGGACTTAGAGTCAGACAAACCTGGGCTCAGATGACTCTTCATATGTTTATTAACTGAGTAATGCTGAGCAAGACCCTCAACCTCTGTTTCCACATCAGTCAAATAATAGCAAGATGTTTTGGTGCTCTTGTGTGGATCACAGATTTTGAGAAGTGAAAGAGACCTCATTGTCCATTCCATCCAATCATACACAGAAGGACTTTCTGCTATAATGTAGTCAAAAAATGAACATCCAGTCTAACCTTGAAGACCTCAAAGGCAAGGGGACCTACCAGCTCTTGAGGCAATTCATTCTACTCTTGAACACCTTTATTGATTGGGCAGTTTTTTTCTTGATGTCAAGCCTTAATTTGCCATTTTACCCTTTGTTCCTTGTTCTGTTCTCTGAGGCGAAATAAAACAAATGAAATCCCTCTTCTCCATGACAGTCTTTTACATACTTGAAGACTTTTATCAGATCTCCCCTTGAGTCTCCTCTTATCCAGACTAAACATGACCAGTTCCTTCAGCTGATCAAATGAGATGATATATGTAAAGAACTTAGCAAACAAGACACCATATTAGTGTTGATCATTTTTATGTGTATCATTATTTCAAATTCAACAAACATTTATTGAGCATATATTATGTGCCTTCGCATTGAAGACGTAGAAAGGAAATTGTCTCTACTTCAAGTAGTTTACATTCTATTGGAGGGATAAAGTGAATGATAGAAAAGTAGATAAAAAGTATTCAAGAATGATTTCAAGAAGGAGACAATACTAATGGATTGGCAGGGGGAGGAATCTCAAAAGGCCTCATTTAAGAGGTGGTATCTCATTTGTGTGATATAACGAAAAGAATAAGATATATCACTTCTCTGAGACTCTGTTTTCTCATCTGTAAAATAGGGATAATAATTGTTTGCACTATCTACTTCACAGGATTTTCATGAGGCAAATGCTTTATAAACTCTGAAGCACCTTATAAATGTGAATTATTGTTATTATTGTGCACCTTCCCTTCTTATCTAGATTATGAACATCTTGGAGAAGGAGAACATGGCTTATATATCTTTGCATACCCCTGAAACAACCAGGTCAGAGAATACTTCTTGTATTCTTTTTTATGCCCCTAAAAGTCCCAGCTACATCTCTAGCAGGCCCTCAAAATGTTTTTCAATTACTTATTGATTCAGTTTTATGTACTATAAGTTAAAGAGTACCTTGGAGAAATTAGTGAACTCATCTCTAAAAAAGGGAGCGGTTTGATACCTTCCCACTAGTTCAACCAAGTTTAGCATACTTCAATCACTTAACATATTAAATGTAGATTATTTCAAATCAGTTCCTTATAAGGGCTTTCAAGGGAAGTGGGAGTATGCTTGTTCTAGAAAGAACTTCTAGCAATAATTTAGTGGGTAGATGTTATAAGGAGGCAGTTTTCTGTTAAACAAACATATGAAAGAGCTTTCAGTTGATTGGATACAATCAAATGGACTGGTTTGATTTGTGAAAGACTGATGTCTCTGTCACGGGACATGTTCCTACAAAAGAGGAAATAGCAATATGTCAGAGATGCTGGAGAGAAGATTTCTGTGTAGTTTGGAAAATTAAACTAGCATCCTTCTGGTTCCAAGGTCATTTTCCCCCACTAAGGAGTATTAAGTAGGTGTCCTTGTTAGAAGGAATTGTTTACTCTATTTGTACATGAATATATCAAAGATCTGAGTGAACAATGCCTCTGTGATAGAAAAAAAACCCATCTGTCACTCAGAACATAAGCCTTAGATAGTTACCTGAAACTCATAGAGGTTAAGAAGCTTCCCTGTAGTCACACAGCTAGTAAGTATCAGAGATTTAATTTAAATCTAGGTGTTCATGATTCCATGTTTCACACTCTATCCACAACGTCACACTGTTTTATACTGAAATCTTGTGACAGTTAGATAAAGTGTATTATGCTCAGCAGGTATGAGATTCAGTTGGGATATGAAGCTCAGAATTGCCACATTGTTCCAATCTATTTAGTTCACTATTCTTTTCATAACCATCATTCTCAAAAGACATCATTGTGGAAGAATATGCCAGTTGCCTTCAGGAAGTTGACTTCAGAAGGTAAGAGATGTCTCCCAAACACCGTAATTTTCTTGGTACAAAATGAGCTGTTAGAAATGTGATGGGTGTTCCATGGTCCTATATCCAGTCTAGCCCACTGAGCCATGATCCAGGGAACATGTGTGGCAATGATGCCACAAATTTCCATCAGCTGTCAAACAACTACCATTGAATCAGTAAGCAAGTCAATCTAGCTAAGGTAGCAAGATACTCTGAGAGAGGAAAGGAGGAAGGGAGGAGGGGAGAGAGAAAAAGAGAGAGAAAGAGACAGGGAGAGAGAGAGGGAGGGAGGGAGGGGAGAGAGAAAAAAGAGAGAGAGAGAGAAAGAGTGAGACAGAGAGACAGACAGAGAGAGAGAGAGAGAGATGTGGCAGATTATGCCAAGTGTGTCAAACCACCACTACCATCACCATGACTCTGCCCACTATCAACCAAGTGCTCCTAATGGATAGGTACTTCAGCCCCTGCCTTCTCAAGTGCCATTTATAATGAAGATTCAGAAAAAAAGTTCTTATCAACCAGGTCCTTGGCATCGTCAACTGGTTCAACATCAGAAACAGGTGGAATGTTATCAGTGGAAATGATATTGAAGGAGATTCATTACCATCTGCTTTGCCACTGCACTCAAAGGATCATGGAACCTTCCCATCTAACTTGCCCCTGAAGCCTCCTATATTGTTGCCTCATTAGAACGCAGCTCTTTCATCAGGGAGCTGCTTCCTTTTTTCATTCTTTTTCATGCATTCCCTAAAACCAGCCAGTCTAGGCTTGTAGAATTTTTTTTATTTTTTTCATGCAGTATTTACTTGCTCACATTCTGGTTTGCTACATATTGTATTGTCTCATAAAAAAAATTGTATGACTGTCATAGGTAGATGCAAAAGCCATCTGGTTGTGATATCTGGTTGTGATATCTGCCACTCCACTGATCAGGTGGTACAGTGGACAAAGAACAGGTCCTGGAGTCAGGAAGACCTGAGTTCAAATTCAATCTCAGTCACTTACTAGCCATGTAATCCCATGCAAGTCACTTAACTTTTGTCAACCTTAAATTTCTTCATCTATAAAATGAGGATGATAATAGCACATACCTCTGAGGATTGGTGTGATGGAAAAAGATTAAATAATGTTTGTAAGGTACTTTGTAAATCTGAAAATGCCATATAAATGCTATCAGCATTATCTTCAATGTCATCCTAGTTGATTCAATGGCTCTAGAACAGTATCCCCTTTTCCCCTCATCAGATGTTGATGTGTGTCCATCTCAAAGCTGTATTTTCTCTTGGAGTACAACTCTACCTGATAGAAGAGTAAATAATGTTACACAAGCAGCTTATGTCCCCTATTAGAAGGTGATTAGGCATAGAATTTAAAATAATTGCAGAGACTGAAGGGAAAGAACATTGCAGCATAAGGAAAGCTGGATCATGGATGCCCTCACTTTCCAAAGATGTAAGCAACCCCTCCTTGTATGTGGATTCCATTTAAAGGCACATGCTCCCCATTGTTCCCTAGGAACAGAAAAATATTCTTTTCAATTGCATTCTCAGAACTACCTAAAATATTTTAGTTATACTGTTGTGGTGACAATCTTCTTTCCTCCAACAACTCAACATTTTATTTATTCCCAATGAAAATATACTTAAACCCAAGGGCTTTGTTTGTGCTCGAGTATCTCTATTAACTATTTGGATAACAATTAAGCTGTTCCTGCAGAGAGGCTCTAATTCTTTTTAATTATTAAAATTACTTGCACTTCATTGTGCCCCAAATAGGTGGCATGGGGTGAGATATGAGTCAGAAGTATTAGACAGGATTTTGGTTTAATGACTCCCAAAGGTGAAAAGCATTCTGTTTTCTCTAGCGAATAGCTCCAATTCATCACGGGACTATTCAGACTTTCAATGTTTGATAACAGTTCATTGTTGCTACTTAATCGAACAGCATAATTGCAGGTTCGCCTTATATGTGTATATAGGAAATTATCCATTCAGTGCTCTTTAAAAATATTATATACATATATATGACATCACAGATGATAGATGATATACTTGGCATTTTAAACTCACCTTTATAGCTTTGGAATCAACACTAGGAAGGACTGGCTAATATTTGTTATTTAAGTGTATTCGACTTGTTAAATGGATGAATGAATGAACATGCACAAATCATTTGCTTGAAAGAGTTCTTGGTTTTGAGAACATTTTTTGACCTTCTCCCTATCTCTGTGACCAAATGTCTTTTCCCATGTATGGAAAAACTCCCTAGTGGCAGTTAAATGGCATAATTGGTAGAGTACTAAGTCTGGAGTTAGGAAGACCAAGTTCAAATCCAGTATCAGATACTTACTAGTAGAGTGACCCTGGGCAAGTCACTTAACTTTGTTTGCCTTAGTTTCCTCATCTATAAAATGACCTGGAGAAGGAAATGGCAAACCATTCTAATATCTTTGCCATGAAATCCCTAAATGGGGTTTTGGAGAGTAGGACATGACTGAAAAGTGACTGTAATATATACATATGGATATATTTTATACACACATACATACATACATACATACATACATACATACCTCAGGTTCTTCAACTACAACATGGGGATAATAATAGCAACTACCATCCAGGGCTGTTTTTAGAATCAAATACCACTTTGAAAGTGCTTGATTTCTTCTTTCCTTTTTCCTTTCTCTTCCTTGTTTATTCCCAGCTTCTTCCCCCTTTTCTTTTCCCCTGCCAAAAAGTAATCTGATGATGTTGGGGCTTTATTGCTTAAATAATGTTTGCTCTTGGAGCAAAAGTATGGAGGTAAATCTATCAGTTGTATCTGGAAATTCCATTCAATCAGTCAGTATGCTTGCTAACATTTAGTGCCTCTGGCACCTACTCATTGTATGGTTATGAACAAGTCACTTAATCTCCCTGGTCTTCAGTCGGACTAAGTGACCTTTAAGTCCCTTCTGCCTCCAATGCTAAAATGAATCTATGATTAGATTTATCTCTAATTACAGATAAATATGATCAAACTTCTTGGGAACTGAAACCATCAGGTCCCCTTCAGCCCCTTGGGGATTAAACAACTGGCCAAGAGGTCTCTAGCTGATATGCTAACTTCATGGCAATGTTATGGTTATGATTCTAATAATGAGAGGAATGGATTCCCTCAGGAGGTAGTGGGGTTCTCCTTCACTAAAGGTCTTCAAGGAACGGTTGGATGACCCATTCATCAGGGGTATTGTAGAGGGAATTGTTGATTAGGTACAGAATTGCTCCTGGTGTTCCTTCCAACTGTGAGATTCTGGGATCTTGGGATTTTGTGGTTATCTTTGAGGCATGTTATTGTGATATGTCAGGACATTGCCACATCAATTATGTCAACTCACTTTACTTTCTTATCCAACCCACTGTAGTTAGATAGATGAGATCAGTGGTATGAACACTGATTAGGGATATTTTCGAATAGATGGTTTACCTAGTGCCTGTGGCCATTTGCTGAGTGTCTGATCCTAATAATGCCAGCATCATGAGTTTGGGCCCCCATATGGACCAATTAGCTTTGCTCTGTTCTTCAGGCATAGATTGTGTTTCTATCCTTGGCTAGCACTCTCAATAAGCACATATCTTGGTCAGGAGAGGGACCAACTGAGAGAATATGTGGGCGTATGAATGCAAATCCCTCACCACTACTAGAAAAAACAACTTTAAGTCCATGTATTTGTGTTAGCTGGTTCTTATCATCTGGGATTTCCCCCTTGAGCAATTCTCACTTCTTGCCAGTTCTCCAAAGCATAGTTTGGGTAAGATTCTTATAATGTTGCAATCACAGGGCACCATTAAGCCACAGCTAACACATTTTGATGGTTGTCCTGTCAAGCACTTATCAAGTATCTTCAAAATGTGTTTCTATCTCTCAATCATTTTTCTGGTAACTACTACTCATCCATACTTAGTCTTGAGGGTGTGAGTACTGTCCCTTCTCATCTGCTATGATCGGGATGTAGAAGTAGGGACAACTCAGAGTTATACCCAGAAAGGAAACTCGCCATCTTAATAACAGGTTAGTTAATATGCGTGGTACCATATCCTGATACCCTAACTCACTCAGGCAAGTTTCCTAATTCCTTTTTGCTATACACAGACACAGAATGATTGAATAACACAGTTATTAAATGCTTATTATGTGTCAGGCACATAAGTGCTGGAAATACAAATAAAGGAAAATAAGTCTCTGCCCTCAATAAGCTTACATTTTAATGGGGAAATATAACCCATAAATGAGAGGTAGAAAGGGGTCACTGAATTATTCATGTATTGGCATATTTTGGAAATAGCCAAATAATGATGAAAACATATCCTTCTGCATAAGATAAGCCAAAAATTCACCTATAAGATACTTGGTGGTTCCAGGGACATCCTGTTGGATGGAGGATGAGAAATGTAGAGAGAATAGCCAGGCAGACAGTATGTTTCAGAAATGGCTGGGAAGTAAAGACCAATAGAGGACCTACTCTCCCAGTAATACATTGCTAAGATCCCACTATCCGGAGCAGAAATAATTGGTTCTGAGAAATACTGACCAATTCACAATTTTAGACAGTGGGAGCTAGAATCCCCAAAAAGCATGCTGACTTTTCCCTGGGTCATATTATCCTGTGAGCAAAATCCTAGAGAATTTCATATGATGATAACTAGCTTCACTTAAGCAGAAGCAGAGTCAGAATTTAATCACCAATATTAGAATCATGGTCATTGTTGAGTATTCTAGGAAGCTACTTAGGTCTAATTTCCCAATGAGAGAGTTAGAAGAGAGGAAGAAAGAGTGATCAGTTGATGAGAGCCCATCTCAGCTGAGAAACTACAAGTGGTACCTGTAGTTTTGTTTTTCCTCTTCCATTTGCACCTTAATATTTTCTCTGTTCCAGGAGATTTGACAACTGCCTGCACTAACCATTCTTGCACCCTTGGGTGGTGATCATGGATTTTATTGAGTGTATATGGCTTTTTAACCACCTATCACAATCTCTCCTATATGTCAGTCCTTAATAGCTGACAAAAAGTGAGCGTGACACAGTTTTCAGTCTTTTCCAGCTGGGCCTTTGAAGCCTTGAGTGTTAGAATTTGCATTAGTAATGGGGGCGCCACAGATGGTAATGCTCATTTTCCATTTTCATCCTTTTATCATCCTCAGTCCTTTGATTTATGTTTCTTTTATAGAGTTCATTGACACAGGTGATGGAGAATCTGTGGACAGTGCACACAATGTACTTAATCCATCGATGTAGAAAGAAATTCTAATTCACAAAGAGATCAGAGATTTCTCTTCTCACAAATGAGCCTTTTTTGGTTAAATTAATCTTTTCTCTTAACTTTCTTGCTACCAAGAGTATGGTTATACATAAATGAAGGCAGGTGTAACATAATTGCTTCTTGGTTTTGATTTTTGTTTTTGTTCAGAAAATTGAGAAATGTGTGATTGTTTAAAATACAATTATTATTACTAATTTTTTTTGTTCTACTGATATGGCATTGTTTTATTTTTTACAATTTGAAGAATACTATTTTTTCACTTCAGGTTTTTTTATAGTTTTTTTCCTTTTGTTATGTTTCTTCTTTCACAACATGATTAATGTGCAAATGTGTTTGACATGATTGCATGTGTATAATCTACATCAGATTGCTTACACTCTTGGGGAGGAGAAGAGAGAAAGGCAGACAAATTTTGAACTCAAAATCTCATTAAAAACAATGAATGTCAAAAAGTATCTTTACATGTAATTAGAAAAAAGAAAATGCTATTTACATTAAAGAAAACAAATTGAAAATATCTTCTCTTTACCCTCTATGCTCTCTTGGTGGTATAATCAGATTCTAGAAATCAGTTGATTTTCATTCCTATATATCCAGCCATAGACTCTCTCCTGAGTTCTAGTCTTGCATCACTGCTGGACAGCATCTCTAAGTCAATATATCCTAAACTAACTCATCATTTTCCCCCAAATTTTCTCCTTTTCCTAGCTTTCCTTTTTCTTTCTTTCTTTTTTTGTTCTCATTGAATTTGGCATAGGGAAGGACTGACATAAACTCTAAACTGGGTATCTTTCCACACAGGAGAGGAGGGGGGATAGGGATGAGAGGTGGGATGATGGAGGGGAGGGTAGAGTGGAGGAGAAGGGTAACTGGAAGTACACACTTCTGCAAAGGGACAGCAACAGGGACAGGGTAGACAATAGAACAAGGGGGGGCGGGATAGGAAGGAGGGACATATAATCACTCTCTCACAATATGTCAGTTGGGGAGATGCTCTTCACAACTATACGTGTACAGCCTGTATTGAATTGCTTGTCTTTTCAGAGGGCAGAAGGGAAAAAATTTAGAATTTGCAGTTCTATAATCAAATGTAAAAAAATATGTGTATATAATAATAATAATAAATTGTTAGTAATTAATTAGTTAATTAATAATTAACAACTACATGCAACTGGGAATTAAAGATATACAGGCACTGGGGTAGGGAGACCCATCCTGCCCTACTGGAAAGTCAGAGGGGTGATGGGAGAGGACATAGGAGAGAGCAGATTGGGGGAAGGACTATACACTGGGATGGCTGTTTTGAGGTGGTGGGTAGGGGAAAGATGGGGAGAAAATTTGTAACTCAAAATCTCGTGGAAATGAGTTATGTAAACAAGAAAATAAATAAATTATGGCATTGTATTTTTAAAATTTCAATTTACCTGGAGCTTAAAGGACATCTACTCTAAACTCTATAATACATAAAGACTGTAGAGGCATGATGGGAGGGTGATGTTGTTTTCATCTGACAAGTGGAGACATTGAGGTTTGGAGAAAATAAATGACTTGGCCATTGGTCACACAATGAAAATGCCTAATGGTGACAGGCTAAAAGGGAGGTCTCTCCAGTTACAGTCCAGTGTTCCACCAGCTGAGTTAAATCTCAGTTAAACAGTTAAACCTGAGTGTATTTATTAGTAATCCTGTTGGGAGAAAGAAATAGATGAAAAAAGGAAGGGAGAAAAGAAAGGAAGGAGACAAAAGGGTTATTGGTAGGAACTGGGCATTTATTCCCATTATAAAGTGGTTAAAAGAAACAAAAGTTAATCTTACAAGCTGACATTTTTCCTTATACAATACTAGAGAAAATTCACTTTGGATTAATACTTACTTTGAAAACAAATTCAGTAACCAGGTTTTATCTAATCTCTCAGAGATGCTTTGTTAGAAGAAAATGGACATTTGAAGGTATAGCAATCCTAAGGAAGTCAGGACAGAATACTGTTCTAGCTAAAGTTAGGACGTAGGGGTGTGTGTGTGTGTGAGAAAAGCTGAAAAAAGACTTGTAACCATTTCCTAAAGATATTAAACAGCACTCAGTGTTCTATATTCAGGTTTCCCTTGGTGCTTCCTTCAAGATGCACAAGTAGTCATGGCCTCTCTACCTTACAAAAAAGAGGGTTTGGACCAATACTCTTCTTCTTGTGATAACTTGTTTTAGTCACATTTGAGCTTCTTTTAAACTGGATTTTTAATGATTTTTAACTAAAGGGAGTTTGGCACAGTGACTTTAGAGTCAGAGGACCTGGGTTCAGATCTTGTCTCTGATGATCTGCCTATGACCTTAGCAAGTCATTTAATCTCTATGGGCCTTGGTTTCCTCATCTGTAAAATGAGATGGTTGGACTAGATGACCCCTGAGGTTCCTTCCTAGATCTCTGCTCCTATGACTCTTGATTATTCCATATTTATTTGCCTATTCCCCATAACTGTGTCTGCTCTTAGTATTCTGCCTCATTTAACCCAGCTCCAGCCTCTTCCCTTGATTTTATTTTTTCCAGGACTTCCTCTCCCTCCTGGGCCTGGTATATCTTGGCTAATGAGCCCTCACTTCTTACGTGTAATAAAGTACCTAGCTTCCGTTTTAAAGGATACAACCCAAATAGTTGAATTAGTAACCTATGGAGAATACCCATGGTCCTGTATTGCAAACATTCTATTGTGAGTACTCCAGTAGGCCAAAACTTCAGACTCTAGGGAAGTATCTTGTGAAAGGACATAGTTTTGAGTCTCTGAGTTCCCTCATGGCCACCATACATTAACTCTCCATGAAAAAAATTGCGGACACTCCTTATAATTGGACAACTTGTTTATACCAAGCTTTACATATTCCTTGCTCCTTTATGGTTTGGGGCTCTTACCATTTCCATGCTTGTTTCCTCCCTCCCTTCCTTCTTCAGATTTTTTTCCCCTTTCTCAGTATACTCCTTATCTAACCTACTTTGTATTCTTTCCCTTGACTTATTCTTTGAATTTTGTGTTTTCGACTCCTTCTTTTGCTCTCCCATTTACTTTCTACCTTATCTCCAATAAGGTAGACCACAAAGTTGTCAATGGGAACTCTTGTGTAGACATCGTGATCACTCATGATAAGACCTTTCCTTTCTGCCAAGCATCATCAAGGCTTGACACTTAATCTAGAACTGCTGTTTTGAGGGGTCACTGTCCTCATCATCTGTTTTCTTATCTGTATGAGATTGTTTGGTCATGGGTCTCCTAGAAAATGGAGAGATGACCTCTCCTCTCCATGCCTTTTCTACTACAGTCAAGTCCATGGTTGCTATGGCAATTAATGACAGTAACAAGGGCTGTGAGTGCTCTCCAGCAGAAAGGAAGTGAACAGGAAGACCTGAAACATCCAAGGGTGATCTTAAAAACTCATATTCACTTCAACAGATTGGTTGTCTCCTTCTCTAGCTTAACACCTCTTTGCTCACCCATTATCATAGAAATCATATAGAAGAGTATGAGCCTTCTCTGTAAGCCTATGCACAAATACACACACACACACATACACACTCAGAGTAGCCTTTTTTCAGGCATGTAAATACATAGGATCATATCTCTGGAGCTATAAGGGATCTCAAAGGCTATCTAGCTCCCTACCTTTAATCCCATTTCCCCATTTTATAAATGAGAGATCTGAGGTCCAGGGAAAGTTGTATCTTGGCTATCACACAGCTAATCAGTCAACAAGCATTTATTAATCACCTACTATATACCAGACACTGTGCTAAGCACTATGTACATAAAAAGAGACAAAAAATTGCCCCCACCTTGAAGGTAATAAGTGTCAGGCAGGATTTGAAACCAGTTCCTCTGACTCCAGAATAGTGCTTTTTTTGGTACCATACACTCTAGGTATCCTAACATAGGATTATTGTATTTGGCAAGAAAATAGTTTAACAAAAATGAAATATTTTATATGCATACATACACACATATATGTATGTGCACATATATACATACATATACACATACACACATATATAAACATAAGGTCCAGATATTATATTTTTTAGTCCACTGATCCATGGCAATATTGAGGTCTGGTTTTTTAAGCTTATCTCAAAGTCTGTCTTCTCGGAGAGAACAGATTATTGTTGCTGCTTGAGGACAGTCAGCCAGGAAGGCAGGAGAAAATGCTGCTATTGGATAAATATGTCTAAGGTTCCTGGAAAAGCACAACAAACCCCAGCAAAGCAGGCCTGTTTTACCATTGCCAGAGATGATCTATAAAGAGCAATTTGCGTTGGTCTTTTGTATCCTCTTTAGAAATCCAGGGTCCTTTAAGCTCCTGGGCTGTACCTTTACCCCACATTCTCGATAATTCTGAAGCACAGTTCCACTCGTATCACTCCAAGCAGAGATAATAGAGGATGGTGACAGACAAGGGAAATAGTCCCTAGGCTCTCAGTCACAGTAGTCCACTGGGTTCATTTTACAGGAAAGAGGCCCATAGAGTTGGAATAATTCCCCTGAGAGAACATAAATAATAAGTAAATTATAAATCCAGGGTTAAAAATTCAAATTCTTTGAGTAAGACAGTAGAGACTCTTCTCCAACCTTGTCATGGCTCCAGCCTATATGAAATATGCCATTAAAACTATAGCTTTTGATGCCCCATAGAGCCAAGGTGCTGAGGGCCCATGAATTGTCCTTTCATCTCTCACTGGGTCCAGAGCTTGGAGTCTCTTGTCTTGATTCCCTGCTCTCTTCCTTTTGCATTTAAAGACCCTGAATCAAGTGATCAGAGGGCAGCCCCCCTCATTTTACAACCAAGGTAATCTGAGGCTAGAGTGATTCTGTACTTGCCTCCCAAGATCACACAAATAGTGGATGACAGACAGTACTAGAAATCAGGCTTCTTAAGAACCAGTCCAGATCTCTATATGCCACATTTGTCCTCTTGAGAATGGGCTGTAGGGAAAGACGGGGAGGGTTTCAAAGTCTAAACCACCACATATGAAATATAGGCAACAGAGACGGCAGTAGTTTTTGCATTTCATGACTCCTCTGTAAATAATGTAGAGCCCAAGTATTATATATAGATATTCATTTGCATTCAGCTCTACCTTTTTAAGGGGTGGCTTATGCTATTGCAATATTTTTTTCAAATGCCTCCTCTTGTTCACTCTTTCCCACCCTCACCCTCCCTTCCCCACAGATATTTTGCTCCCAATTGATTTTTCTGGTTGTCTCTGTTATTTATGTCTTTATGACTGTAAACAGTTTAATACAAAGGAACATTTAAAAAAATGAAACAAAGAGTCTTTCCAAATTGATTTCCAAATCAAATCTCACCCTTGGTAATTTGATTTGAAGGAAATGGAGAGCAAAGCATTCTAACAGGGCAGCCTTTTTGATAGATCATAATTACTCACACATGCACCTAACCTTCCCTGTTTGGCGCTCCCAATTAGAAACTTAATTGAGTGAACAAGTTGTTGTCATTGTCGATGGATGCCCATGCCCTAGGTCTTTGGATCCCTGCTGCCATCTGCCCATCATGGAGGTGCCCAGGAATCCCTTTGCTCAGGAGAACAACCAAGTATTTCTTGAGTGCCTCCTTCATGCTTAATATAGGACATACAAAGATGTGCTTGAGCCTTTCTTGACCTCAAGGAGAATGTGATTAAATAGAAGGAGCATTTCTAATGAATGTGAAACAATTGGAGAGCAATATTAGGCTGTTATTAAGTGAAGCCTTAAGTTTTCAGAGAAGCCTGAAGGAAGAGTCCAGTCAGGACTCAAGAAACTTGGGAGATAGTGGGAGTGTAGATGGAGCTTGAAAGATGGGTAAGATGTGATGAGGCAAAGAGGAGTGTGGGAACAGCATAAGCAATGGCCTAATGCTAGGGCAGGGTATCATGGTGACATTGAGAATGAAGAGTAGTCTACTAGATGAATCAGTCCCAATGTTTTGAAGGAAAAATTTGGTGATAAATTGGATATGAGAGATGAAAGAAGAGGGGAATCTAGATTAATACGGTGCTTATTAACTACCCATAGAAAACCTTTAAGTGGTAATACTAATACTAACATCTAGCATTTTGGTGGCACCTTAAGATTTGAAAAGTGCTTTACAGATATTGCCTCACCCTATTATTATTCCAGTTTTACATTGGAGGAAACTGAGGCAGTCAGCGGTGTAGTGACTGGCCCAAAGTTATGCAGCTGATACATGCCTGCAGTGGTATTTGAACTCAAGTCTTCCTAACTCCAGGTCTAGTGCTCAGTCTATTGCAAAACCTAGTTGTGTCTTTCATTCAATGAACAAATATTTAATGGTAATATCATCTATGACATTAATATAGTAGTTGTGCAGAGCACTGTGCTGGGGAGAAACAAAGCTTAGAAAAAATATATGGTTCCTGTCTAAACACTGATAACTTCAGCATGATGGAGTGAAAAGGAAAGTGGGCTTGGTGTCAGATTTGAGTTATTGCACTATCCTGTGTAACCCTGGGCAAATCATTTTACTACTCTGCTTTGGTTTTCTTGTTGGTAAAATTATGGGAGTTAGACTAGATTATCTCTCCTTTCCATCTTAAAATCTTGTGATCCCGTTGTACCAGTAGTATTACATGCAAATGTTGATATGATTCAGGGCCCTGAATCCCCAAAAGAGTTACATCTTACACAAAGATGGTGCTAATTCAAGTTTAATTTTGTCCCTCTCTCCTTCTACTCCCTCCCCCCAATACACAGCCCCTCCCAATAATTTGGGCGAGTTAAACACCCTAGAACCTTTTTCATGTGCTAATTAGCTTTTTTCAACAAATGCTAATGAATAGCTCCACATGGCTTTGTAGATGGCAGGGACAAACAAGTAATTTACAGAACCTAGAAACCAATCATTGGCCAATAGCATTCTTATGGTTTGTTGGGCTTGCCGTGTGTCACTGAAATTTGGTTTCTTGGGACTCTTTGAAGGGTGCATTGCATCGCCAAAGATTCAGGCTGATGGACCAAATAACTGGAGAATGACTTTCACATGGACCTGCCCTTTTACTACCTCTGGTCAGTGCTATAGCATTGGTTTTTCACCATGCTATTCCACAGAGAAGGCATGGAATAACAATGTTCTATGTTAACATAGAGTAAAGAAACTGATAAGTTTCCATTCACTGGCAAAAATCAAACTGAATTCTCTAGATTATTGGTATCAAATAGAAATGGGCTATTAAATCATACAGTTGAAAATTGACTAAGAAAACCACAAATTGACATTGTCAATGTTCTATTGCATTTTTATTTTGTTCAATATTTCCCTGTAGCATTTTAATCTGGTTCCAACCTACTGGAGAGTGTTTTGACTTTAATGCAGCCTGGGCCTTGTGTTTGATACCACCTGTCTAGATTCTTTCAATTCTTTCATGAATCAGTGACTTCAGTTCACCAATCCACACCCTTTATACCTTAGTAGATAGTCTCTCTGAGTTGCTGTAGCCAAAACAATTAATTATCCTGGTTACTACTATTAATAAATCTAAAATGAATCTTTTAATATTATTTCTGATGTTGAATATCTGTTTTTTTTTCCTTTTTGGAGGGCCGTTGGGGTTAAGTGACTTGCCCAAGGTCACACGGCTAGCTTTTGTGTTAAGTGTCTGAGGCCGGATTTGAACTCAGGTGCTCCTGACTCCAGGGCTGGTGCTCTACTCACTGCGCCACCTAGCTGCCCCCTTGAATATCTGTTTTGATTCTTAGCTAGTCTGGTTCTTGGATGGTAGAGATACTCTCTGTGTTTTGGGGACCATACTTGAGGTCTTTCTACCTCAACTAGACCTTGCTTGGTATTAGCCTACCTTTGAGGCCCTTCCATGACAGCAGGAGGCACTGAGATAGGACTGTGCATGATATTGAGACTTTGTTAGGGGTTTTACTTAAATTTCTTAACAATTTTTTTTAGTCTTCAGCTTAACTTAGCCATAGAGAGGCCAGATGGCCTAGTGAATGGAGTTTTGGAGCTGGAATCAGAAAGACTTGGGTTTGAAACCTACCTCTGGCACTTACTATATGACTATGGGGTTATTGTAAAGATTAATTGAGTTAATAGATGTAAAATACTTAACTTACTGTGAAGTGTTACATTAATATCAGTTATCATTATTTAGTGGAGTGCTTGTCATAGGTAACAGGAATGTTAAGACCTTTGAATAAGCAGCTGTTCTTGTCCTTCCTTCCTCCCTTCCAATCATGAGACATTTAGACAGATAGAAATGAAATATCTGACATACACCAAAGCTACCTGCCATTAGTGCAGAGATACCATAATTGTGGCAAACTTGGAGAGGACTTTGTGATGTGTAGCTATAAAATGTACTAGCAAATTTACTAATCCACAACAGAAGGGCACCATTTTGAGTTCTTCCGTAGTAGGGATTATATTATATTGAACTATCTACTCTCTTTTATTAGACTGGTGATATGCTTTTGTTTGATGGTATAATTGGTGTACTTGGAGCAGAGGTGAAGTTCATGCTACAATGTAAGGATGAAACCTTTGCTCCTCAGTACCATGGTGCTCAACTAACTAAGCTTACTAGAAGAGGACTGAGATGGCATTGCCTTGAACAGCGCTTTCCTTCAGCACCAAGGGAAAATGGAATCTTGAGGCATAGCTTCAAAATAAGGGTGTGCAGTGGAAAGTACATTGATCTCAGAGTCAGAAGATTTGGATTCTTCTGCTACTTAATGGTTCTATGATATGGGGTTTGTCACTAAACCTTATGGAGCTCTGCTCTGGAGAGCTGAGCAAATGAGTATTAGAATTCCCACTATCAAACATATTAAAAAATAGCAAGCTCTGTGGAAGCCCCTAGAAAGGTTGAGGCAGGGTTATTTGACAGGATGGCAAGAGGGTATGTTATCCCATTCTGTAGGCAACTAAATTGATACCGATTAAGCCAAAGGTAATGGGATAAGAACCAAGACTGTAGGTGATAGTCATATAGGGCCCCTATAAGAGATTCCCATTCTTTTCTTCTTACAACTCTCTCTCTGTTTTTTTTTTGTTTTGATTTCTCTCCAACTTTGTTCCCTAATCCTTGTCTTCTGCTTTCATAGTTTTGCTCCTTGACCCCCACTCATTTTTCCTTTCTTTTTTCATTCTCCTTCTTTTCTTGTCTCTCTCTTCTCTTTCTCTCCATGCTCTTTCTCTCCCTACTCTCCCTTTTCCTCTCTTTGCTTGTTACTCTATTCTCTCTCTCCTTCACACTTCCTTTTCTCTTTTTCTTCTTTCTCCTCTCTTTTTCTCTTTTTTCTCCTCATCTTTTCTTTCTATTTCCCATTTCTTGTTCCTTTCTCCAATTTTCTTCTTTATCTCTAGTTCTCTCTTCTCCTTTTCTTTTCTTTTTTTGTAACTCTCCCTCCAGCTCCCACCTTTTGAAATCTACCTCATTAAATACAGAGAGGGGAAGGGAATTTTCTTTTACGGCAGCCCATTCCCTCCTCCCCCTTATGATGTGCAATAGTGTCTCCTGTCTGTGTATCCTAGGAAACAGAACTCTGGTTTCTTAAGGGGACAGATGTGTACCTACTGTACATGTACTGGCAGGAGAATGAGAGAGAAAACAAGTGTTTCTTAATTGCACAGCACAAGAGAGACAGAGCAGAGTGCACTCTCTGGCCTGTAACTCTGTAATTAGACGAATTAGTGGAACAATGACCCAATTTTCCTTGGTTTCTGTATTACTCTACCTATCCCTGAGGTCTCTTTGTATTTTCTCTTCCCCCACCCCTTCTCTTTTCTTACTTCAATTTCATTTCTCATTCTGTGTTCCATAGATAACTTTAGTACCTTTTCCTTTTTTCCTTTGTCTATCCCCACTGCTATTCATGCAAAAATGAACTTTATTCCTTCCTTCCTTTCTTTCTGACCCAAACCTATTATCTTATTATTCTCTTGTCTTTGGAAAATACCATCTATTTAACACCTGGACTCATAGAATCACCACCACCATTGCCACCATCACTTACATTTCTTTATAATTTTCAAGTTTACAAAATGTTTTCCTTATAGCACCTAGATGAAATAGGTAGCACAAATACCACCCCCATTTTACAGATGAGGAAACTGAACCTCAGAGAAGTCATATGCTTTGCCCAAGATTCTGAAGCAGTGTTAGAGATCTTGGCATGTTACTCCTTTCAAAAAAATATAGGAGAACTGGAGAAAGAACAGTTGAAACTTCCCTGACACATTCTGTATGGTAGAAGGATTTTTCCCTCGGCTTTGTTTTCACCCATTAAATTCAAGGAACATTTACTTATTTGGTACCTATTCTGTGCAAAATCCTAGAATTAAAACAATTCTAACCCACAATGAGCTTATCTTCTTCTGGGGCAGAGATTCTTAACTTTAATATCTGTGCATTCACTAGATGACCAAAGGGATCCATGACCCAAAAGATATTAAGTGATCCTGTATCCAAGAATCAGGCAGGGATGAGGGATCTAAACTAAAGCCTTAACCTGGCATTTAAGAAGTCTCACTCACCTTGGCTCTAACTAAACTTCTTTACTTTAACTTTATTTCATGTTTCTTCCATTTTTTCACCCCATCTTCTGAGCAAATGTGTTGCTGTTCCCTAATGTTTCCTCCAGCCTCTGCACATTTGTACTGGCCCATGCCCCATGCCTTCCTTACGTTAGCCATTTGAAGTTCTTCTCTTTCTTCAAAGCCCCATTTAGGTGCCACCTGTCCATTTCCTTATGATCCTATGATTTCCCCAGCTGAAAGTGAACTCTCTCTTACCTCAAATTTCCCTGAAACGCTTCTCGAAGCTCTTTTTTTGCTCTTATCATATTCTACCTTTTATCTCCCTTGTGTACATATTGTTTTCCCACTAGAAGACTGTAAACTCCTTGAGGACATACAAATATTTTAAAAATGTATTTGTATATTCAGCATGAGCTCAGTGAATTGTATACACGAGATGCTCAATAAATGTTGAATATCAAATGGTGATATAACTAGCACTAAGTGGGAAAATGATGTTTGCCATGCAGAATATCATCATTAGCTGATTAGTTCAGGTTGTTAGAGAACAGTATTAATGAGGCCAAGGTCACAGTTTCAGTCCCCATGTGGGCTAATTAACTTCGCTCCATTTTGTTGTCCATGGACTGAATTGCTAACCTGAGTCAGCCATCTTGCTGACATTGATTAGTGTTCATATGGGATACTCGTTGAGACCATCTGTGTGGTTCGGACATCATGTAGTGAAATAATGCTAGTCTGAGGATCAGGAAACCTGGGTTTTGGTTCTAGTTCTTTAGATTACATATTGTGATTTGCTTCAGATGCTCCCTCTCCCAACACCCAACTCAGCTTCTATGGCTCAGAAATGATCTGCTTCTAATCAGACTGAGAGAAATAATTCTAATGTGATCTACCCAAGTTTAGAGAGACTAGACCTGCACTGATATATTCAGGACTGACCTAAAACCAAATGGCAGACCATGTTATGTTTATCTCTGGTGATCACTCCCTTCTGATCTCCAATCTTCATGTCCTTTCAGTTTTATTCATTCATTCAACATTTATGATGTAATTTATCTAGGAAAAGGATTCTCCTAGGGGCTGGGGATGCAAAGAAGATCTGCCTTTATGCAAGTTACTCTCTTATGGGGGAGATAAGATGTTCAATCAAATCACTCTGGTCAAAGAAGGGATAGCAGAAGTTCAAAAGGTTATAATATTTCACTAAGAAAAATTTCTGGTGTGGGAGTGAAGGGGAATCTGGAAACCCTTCGTGAGTGCCACATCCTCTGAGCTGGTGAGGGGTGGCTAGGATTAGAGAAGTAAAGGAAAGGTAATGAGAATCCTAGGGGGAGGGAATACATAGCATACATAAAGTCTTAAAGGCAAGAAATATGAAATTGTGTTTGAAGGATGGAGGGTAGTGTAGTTTGGCTGGAATCTTTCCTCATTCAGTGTGTTCCACTGAACCCCATCTTTTTAAGGTTTCCCTTTCCCCCATCCCACATGTAACACATAACAGTCCCTGAAGCTGGAACATACCCTATAATTTAACATTTTCATCTCTTCTTTTTTAAACAAATTATTTTTCTCGTGTGTGTGTGTGTGTGTGTGTGTGTGTGGTTTCACTACTCAGCTAATAGCTAGGCTATTAATGGATGATAATAGGTTAATATACTATGTTTCCTAGATAACACATTTTAACATAGACCTTCCATATCTTAACCCAAAGGAGTAAATTATGTGTGATTCTCCAGTAAGAGATGGAGGAAGAAATCTTCCTTGGCATGTCCTAGGTCAAATTACCTACTGCATCTGCTAACATATAGCCAACCCTAAACTGAATTCTATGACTGGGTAGACCCAGAATGCAGTGGGAAAAAAGTGATTCAGTTTTTGGCTCAATTAGCCCCCTGGGAATCAAACCTTGTGGAGTAGGTCTAGGAAAGTAAAGAAGTGGGTAAGAAGATAAAAAAGTAGAAAATTAGTATAAAAGAAGGGAAAGTTTTCATGGAGAGCAATATGGAAGAGAAGAAACAATAATTTAAAAAAATACCTGAGTATAACAAATTATTGCTAATGAGGATTTAGGCTAAAGAGAAAGAAAAAATGGATAACATTGGGCTACACAGTAATAAAGTCATATGTAAAAACGCCTTACTAGTTCAAAAATCAGTTATTAATCAAGCTCAGCTATTCAGAAAAGTTCAAAACAGCAAGGAGTCCTCCAAGTGATTGAAATCACTGTCATATAGTTCATGGCCAAAACCTACCAGCTCCTAAGTAAACCCAGTAGACCTTGTTTTCAGAATCCTTTCCTTCTTACTTTATATATAGTTCTAACAAGAATTGCTATTTTATGTCCAAGGCCGAATGAAATTAAGAGAGTAAAAATTAAGAGGGAGAAGAGATATTATGCAAAAGGTACATATTTCATCCTAAAGCAGTTGGAAATGACATCTGGCTATCTAAAATCAACTGAAGAGACAGAAAAAAACTCTAAAGAAGGACACCGGAACACAAAAGTCACAGGAGTTTGAGGCTATTCGATGTTGAGTCATGTACCCCTGTATATTTTACTATTCCCTGAGGACTTCACTAAAATATCACATAATAACATGTACTCATAAACGTGACTCTGGGTTATCAGGAGAAAAATCACATTGACCTTATGCTATTTAAGAAGTCACAGAAGTATGTAATATCCATGTCAGAGTTTCATAAAAATGATTAAATTTTTAAAATGGCAGTGGTTGAAGAGGAAAACCCTCAATCTATCCAGAAGACTCATTCCTCAAAGTTCTGGATACTTGAAGTTTTACCATATGTCCAATAAAAAGATGAAATGGAGAAGGAAAAGAAGAGCAAAAATAAGTGGATTTTAAAAATTTGACTGGGAGCAATAAAATTTGCATATTTGACAACATATAATAATAATATCTTGCATTTGAAGAGAATTTTATAATTTATAAGCTTTTTTCCCCCACATTTTTGTGTGGTTTTGTAGAGTGAAAATGTAAAACAGTGAGAAGAGCCTTGGGCTGTGTAGGAGTCAGGAAGCTTGGGTTCTAGCCTTCTCTTGGTCATTCATCACCTGTTAAACCTTAACCATATCACTTGTCTTCTCTGAAACCCAACTACAAGAAAGGGGTGGAAGAAGATCATCTCTGAGGTTCTTCTAAGCTCTCCCAGTCTGATTCTCTGATATTTACAGAAGCTCTGTGAGCTACCCAGTCAAGGCAGGTATCTCCATTCTAGGCTAAAAGGGGTTAAATAATTTGCTCTAAGTCACAGTTAATAGGTATGCAAGCTAAGATGGACTCCTAGACTAATGTTATGGATATCATGAATATATACATCTCTTTGCTTCTCCAAAGGTCTTACATACTAAGGTGATTCTGGAAAATAAAGGCTGAATTTGGTAATCTTTTCAATAAAAGTAACTACAATATTTGGAGCATTCAATCTAATAAGATTATTAATGGTTTGGGTGTTGCTGGGCAGAGATATCATTGCAAAAGGTGGGTGGGAAGAGAGGTTCTTAAAGATGAAAAAATAGAAACATAGTGTGATATCCTCAAATTTGCACATCAGCTTTATGAAATGATTAAAAAACCAGACATACAAGCAGAAATCCTTTAACAAACAATGTAAACATAAGTGCAAGGATTTGGTGTGATGGAAATTTTAAGTCTAAAGGCATTTATCACTCTTGTGGTAGCCTAGAAAGCTCAGAAAGGCTTCCTGAAGGAGACAGGAGCCTGAGGAATACTTTAAATGATAGATATGGGGATCTTTGTATCTCAGGCAATGAGGATTATTCCATGCAAAAAATAAATCTAGGTCTGAGGGAAAGGGATGGAGGCTGGAATGAGGAGAATGATGGAGTGGGAAGTCTGCTCAACTATCTCAGATGGCCACTCTGCTCATGCTTGGGAATTATAATCCCCCAGCTTCAATGTAATCCTAATAACCTTGCTTCTTTTTTATTCCCTGCAAAGTGAAATACAGGTGGCAAATTTTAGATCCACAGAGAACTGGTGATTCACTAAGCTTAGGTGCAACCACTTACAGCCGGTATGAGGGTGGAGCACTTTTAGACTGGTCTAACCTCAGGCTGGCTTCCCCCATTCATAATACAGAGGGATAATGACCTGACTACTGTCTGCTTTTTTTTTCCTCCTGTCTGCAGTATCCTGGCCACAGCTGGGACCCACTTCAATACCCATGTGGACCTGAGGACTCTCCGGGCAGTGCGAGTACTGAGACCACTGAAACTTGTGTCAGGCATTCCCAGTGAGTGCTTGGATTTTTTTTTCTGACATGTTGTGTGAAGTGGGTTAATGACTATGTGTCACTCTAGGCATCCATTTAGTAGAGGTATAGGTCTGAAGGAAATCAGGCTGCGGTCTTGAATAAAATCAGGCTGTGAGCAAGAATAATTGTTAATATAAACAGAAGGTAGGGCTTCAAAGTGCTATTATATTTTTTCAGGCTACAGACACATGCATCCCTCCTTCCCCAAATCACATCTAAAAAGTTAGATTAAACCTAGATTGTTATATGTTACCAGAAGGCACATGAAAGCATCATAATGATTTTTATTATAATGATACAATGTTTTTTAAAAAATCATTTCTTTTTAAAATGTTTTCCTAAAGGACCTATCTACGTAGGGGGTTTACCCTTTAAAATCCCAATATACATATTAGTGAGTCCTTACAGGAGATGGGAAGACCAATTTCTAGTGTCTGATAAACATTATAAAAATTAATTGATATTTTTTAGTCATATCACCTATATTTCTCCTTGTGCTTCTCTCCCTACTTTCTCCAAAAGAGTCACCCCTTTTCACAAAAATTGGTTGGTTTTTTTTCAAGATGAAGAGTACCAAACCAATCAATTCATAAAAAAAGATTTGCTCTTATATACACAGTTCCATACTTGTAGAACCCAATTTGTGCAAAGGAATAGCGGGGAGTGATATCTCATGGCTCTTTTTTGGGATCAACTTTGTTCTCTATAGTTTTGCGAATTCAGTTTTGATGTTTACAGTTGTTTTGCTTTTTGTTAATACTACTTTGGTCACAATGAATATTTTTTCTGGGCTCTGCTTATATCCCTTAGAAATCAATTCATGTTAAGCTTTTCCATTCTTCTCTGTATTTATGATGCTTGTTATTGTCTTTAGCACAATGATATTCCATTACATTTATGTCACACTCTTTGTTTAGTCATTTCCCCAACCGATGGGTTCCTACTTTGTTTCCAGTTCTTTGGTATCATACAAAATGCTAACATGAATGCTTTGATGTATATGGAGCTTTGACTTTTGTCATTGACCTCCCTGGGGTATATGCCTAACAATGAAATCTCTGAGTCAAAGGGTATAAACATTTTAGTCACTCTGTTTGCTAATTATCTGGAAAATACTTTCATCTCTCTTCAAAATCAGCTGTGTTCTACCCAACACTGACCAGTACCGCCTACTCTCCTCTTTAGCCACTTTTACAGTCAGCCACCAGTTTTCTTAGGCAACGTCTCCTCAGAATAAACATAGCTAGAGTTTCTGCAAACCAAACTTTAAAAGAAGCAAAATTTATTTCAATTTGTCATTAAGGTGCAATGCTCTATTTTTTATGTTATGAGTATATTCTAGTATATAGAATAGAAACTCAGAGGCTGGATTGGAAGGATATAGGTGTTTAATAATACTTGTTGAATTCAGTTGAGTTGTATCACATTTATGTCATCAGGGAATGGTAGATAAAAGGAATAGATTTAGCTTTGAGGGATGGTGTCGGGGTGGAATCCCTTGATTTGGCCGATTACTGTAGGATACAATCTAATAGATTCAAACATGCCTTCCTCTGCTTCCTTCCAGGTTTGCAAATAGTGCTGAAGTCCATCATGAAGGCGATGGTGCCTCTCCTACAGATTGGCCTTCTTCTGTTCTTTGCCATCCTGATGTTCGCCATCATTGGCCTGGAGTTTTATAGCGGGAAACTACACAGGGCCTGCTTTATGAACAATTCAGGTAGGGTCACCAGGTGGTGTTTAAGGTATTTCTTCATCTGTCTGAGTCTCAGATCCCTGTGGTCTATGAATGTTCCTTTCGTTCTGTTAATTCAAACATGGACAACAGCTAATCAGAGAAATACTATTTGAAAGTAAGTAACTGACCGCATTACCTTTGCTTGGGCTTGCGTTACCTCTTCTGTATGTAGGAAGGTGTCGGACTCAGTAGAGGATTTAAAAATCTCCTCCAACTCTAACAAATCTGATTCATTCAGTATTATGGTACCTAGACCTTTCATGAGGACAAGGATGAGAATAGCTCACATTTCTCTTGTCCTTTAAAGTTTATAAAGTGCTTCCTCAAAACAACTTTGTGAAGGAAGCCTTTCAAGAAGTAATATCCACATCTGACAAATGATGAACCACAGTTCAACATGGTCAAGTGGTCTTCTTGAAATCACATGACAATGGACTATGACGATGACGACTACTACTACTACCACTACTACCACTACCACTGCTGCTGCTGCTGCTGCTACTACTACTGCTGCTGCTGCTGCTGCTACTGCTACTGCTACTACTACTACTAGCTCACTAGCTAGCATTGATACGACTCATACTTGCATGCCAGGCACCATGCTAAGAGCTTAAACAAGATCTTATCTGATCCTCACACAAATGCTGAGAAGGAAGTGCTGTTATTATACCTATTTTAAACATGAAGAAACTGAGGCAGGTTATGCAGGATTTGAACTCAGGTCGTCCTGTTTCTGATCCTAGCACTCTATCCGCTGTATTACCTAGCTGTCTTGAGAATCAGTCTCAGAATTTGGATGTAAACCCGAGTCTTCTGATTCCAAAACTGGTCCTTTCTTTTCCCACTATGTCACATTGCTTAGAAGTCACAAGGAAGATAACCAATAATGCTAAAGTAGCCTTCTTTCTCTTGCCCATCTTAACTCTTGTTATTCATATCTGAGGATGTAATTTCCTGGAAAGCTTTGGAGTCAATGACAGAAAAAGCAATGTGCAGACAGTCAAAGGGGACTATAAGGGCAGGCTCTCCAGAAAGGTCCCTTCCAGAAGAGGATGTGAAATAAGAAGGCATGATCACCTGGCCAGGGATACAGGTGAGGTAGAGAGGCCAGAAAGAAGGGGCTTGCAGTGGTCTGGGGAGGAGAAAACAAAGAAAGACTATGACTTTTGCTGGGTTGGTTTCACTAAACCAGTCTTTGCGAAAAGACTGTAAGACTAAGACTTTTCTTTTTTTCACCAGAGAGCTTATTTTCTCACCCTATCCCTTACTGTTTTCTGGGATCACTTTTCAGCTTGTGCTCACTTGCCCATGGTTTCTTTTTTCCTTTGTGTCTGCAGGTGTGCTGGAGGGGTTTGACCCTCCCCACCCATGTGGGGTACAGGGCTGCCCAGAGGGTTATGAGTGCAAGGACTGGATTGGCCCCAATGATGGGATCACTCAGTTTGACAACATTCTCTTTGCTGTGCTGACCGTCTTCCAGTGTATAACCATGGAAGGATGGACCACCGTGCTGTACAATGTGAGTGAATAGCTTTAAGTCTGAAGAGGAAGGGATATAGTTGGGGATGAGGCTACTATGGACCAGGAGATCTGGGGAGGGGTTGCATGTATGTGTTTGATTTAGTAAAAGCTGAGTAACAATTCTGATGCCTCCGTCTTCGGTCTTAGCACACTTTTCTTTAATAGCTCATTAGATAGGAGATCTTTTATTAGGGAATGGATTGTGAGAACATTCATTAAGCCCTTAGTACATACCAAACATTGTGTTGAGTCCTGAGAATACAAATAGAAAATACAGACAGTTCCTGCTCCAAAAGAACTCATTATTTCAACTGGGGGAGACAATGCGTAGAACGATTCAGCTGCTGCAGACATGATGAGCCCAAATGGTCCTTGGGATGCGGCTGTAGCACCGATGACAGGGCTTGGTGATCCTCAGTTTTACTGGAATGATTGTAGTTGGTGACTCCCTTGTTCATTGAAGCAACAGGATTGACCCTGTGTGCACTGCAGCCAGGGGGCTGGAGGGATTCAGGCTGACAACTGCTGAGATCCTGGTGTTATCAGAATAGAAGGTGGGCTTTGGGGTCTGAGCACTGGGGAAGGGCACCCTACTTGGAAACCGAGCATCAAAGACTAGTTTAGTGAAAGCAACCCAGCAAGAATTATCGAGCCCTATTATGCACTTGGCATAAAAGCATAAAGCGACAGCATGACGTGGTTAAGAATCCTGGGCTTGGAATCAGGAGGACTGGGGACAAATCACATCTCTGACACATACCAGATGAGGGACCAAGGACTATTTAACTCCCATGTGTCTCAGGGGAAAAACCCCAATGGATTTGTAATATAAGGACTAGATTTTAAATCCTACCTTTGTCATTAATTACCTGTGTAAACTATTATTGCAATAACAATAGTAATACTAATAACAATAATTAGCATTTATTAGGACTTTATGGTTTACAAATTATTCAACTCTTTGCTGTTGTTATTGTTGAGCTATTTCAGTCATATCCAACTCTCTGAAACTCCATTTGGGGTTTTCTTGGTAGAGATACTGGAGTGCTTTGCCATTTCTTCTCCAGCTCATTTTTCAGATGAGGGAAATTGAGGCAAAGAGGGTTAAGTGACATACCCGGGGTCATACAGCTAGTAAATGTCTGAAGCCAGATTTAAACTCAGTTCCTCCTGACTCTAGGCATTCTGTTTACTAAACTTAACTCCTTTGTGTCTCTATTTCCTCAACTATAAAATGAAGAGGTTGGATTCGACGACCTCTAAGGCCTCTTTTAGTTCTAAATCTTCCATTCTATGGCTTCTGCTCTAAGTCTTGGGTGGCAGTTTGCTTTTGTGGAGGGTATTCTTGCTCCTGGGAGTTCTGTAATCAGATCACAGGCTCTTAGCGTATGTGATTCCTGCTGTATTTAAGCTCTGTAGGGGTTAGAAAATAATCATGAGAGTGTCTTCTTGCATTTAGTTGCCTGTATAGTTGGAGAGATAAGATACATAGATAAATGAAGCTTTAGACAGGATGCCAAACACCAAGATTACTAGAAGCGGAAGTTGTAAAGAGGCTTCTTCGGGAGATGAGTTTATACTTGTTGACTTTTAAAGGTCCCTTTTAATTCAGAGATTCTATGATTTTTAATTATATCAAGTGCTGTATTCCTAGATATGTTCTTGAATAGGCTAAAAGGAATGGTGCCTGGTCTGATCCATGCAGGGCTGGTCCTGGAGATGGGATGAATTGGCCAGGCCCACAGTCTGGGGCAGGGCTGCTTGGGGATTGCTATCTATCTGGGAGGCAGCCCTGGGGAAAAGCTCTGGCCTGCTGTAGCTAAAAATGACCATAACCCAATATGCTGGGTAAGGCAAATGCCTGTTTGCATTTATTACAGACCTCATTTACACACATGCCTTCAGGCTGCTTGTTGCCCCTTTGGGATTTCACTTTACCTTCATATAAAATTATAAGGCAAGGCACAGGAGTGTCCTGGATACATTCTGAGGCTAGTGTCAAAGTGGTGACTTGAGCATGCCTGTTTCTCAGGTGTGGCTGGCGGTGTACTGGAACCAGCTCCACCTGGCTTGCAAGAGCTGATTGTTAAATTTTCAGTGCAAGGATTTAGAGGTTGGACATAAGCCAACACTACAAATCAGAGCCTATTTTTTGTTTTATTGATTGTTGAGATTTAATAAAGAAATGGAGAAAATGTTCATAATGTAAATTAAACTAGAAGTGTGTTTTGAGCATTTTTTGAGAGTCAGCTGTTAAAACTTTAATCAGTAAACCACTGGGTCTACAAACATGTTTGAATCAGACCTTTGAATTTAATGGGAATTCACGGTGAGCAAAACTCTGCTCTATCATCTTAGAGAAACATCTACTCTGTAGCTTATGGTCATGAGCTGTCATTGGGGATTTAGAGGTTAATTGATTTATTCAGGGTCACACAGCAAATGTATGTCAGGGGTGGGACTCTAGTCCTTTTCTTCCTGTCTTCAAGATGGTTGCACTCTCTCTCTCTCTCTCTCTCTCTCTCTCTCTCTCTCTCTCTCTCTCTCTCTGTCTCTCTCTCTTTCTCTGTCTCTGTCTCTCTGTCTCTCTGTCTCCCTCTCTCTCAGTCTCTCTCTGTCTCTGTCTCTGTCTCTCTACTTTGTCACTACTTACACTCATTAAAATAATTGGATCATAGATTAAGAGCTGAAAGGGCCTGTAACAATCACTTTAATCCAGCTTCCTCACTAATACATAAGGAAAGTCAAATCCAAAGATGATAAACCTAAGGTAATTATACTGGAAACCACCTGATGTAAGGAATTATGTTTCGTGAGTCTGTGCGTTCTGATCATGAATAACCGCTTCAGGTGATAAATAAATACATCTTTGGTCCTAGTTCCTAAGTCTGAATATATCTACCCTCCATGTGTCCCCACGAAGGGAGACACCTTGGAAAGGTATATGAGGGAAGACCAAGGAGGGGTCTTGCCCAGAGCATGCAGGAAAACCATGCAGACACAGGAGGAGGCTTTGTGAGGAGAGAGGAGAGGAAGGTAAGGGTAAAAAATCACATTGTCGCAGTTTGTTTGACATGTGAAGAATGTTTCAAGCAGGTCCTATTGCCCACAGATTTTTAGAAATTAGAGTACAAGACCCTTGGCAGTTGGTGCTGTTTATTGTGATTGGTGAGTGATATGTTTCAATTACACATAGAGGCCGATCCAAATGATGTGATAAATGTGTTAGGCCGTCAGCTTGACGGATAGGAAGTACTGCATTTGGGAGTATCGGGATGAGCCTGTGTAGCTATTACCCCAGGTGGTTCTGGAGAAGCAGGCTCACTTCTTTTCCTTTCCCATATGTTCCTGCTCCATTCTTCCTGACTTATCTCTACCCTTATATGTCTCCTGCCTCCATGCTTCTCTTCAGTAGTAGTGATCTATTGGATTGATATAGAGACAAGAATCTCTGTCCCTTTTCATATTCCTGCCACATCATGATTGGTGTCTAGGCTAATGTCAACTTGGCCTGTGTCCAGGGACGAATGAGAAGGTGGCCCATCTGTACTATGCCTTGGTCAGACTGACTCTTAAATACTGTATTCAGTTCTAGTGATACAAATTAGGCGTCAGTAAGCTGGAAATTTCAGAGGAGGGGAACCAGGGTGATATCCATGAGGACCATGAGTTTATGACACATGAGGATTAGTTGAAGACACTTGGGATATTTATCCTGGAGAGGAGAAGAGTCGGGGGGACGTGTTAACTATGTTCAGGTCTTTGAAAGATTTTACGTATATATCTATATCTATATATGCAAATATATATATATACGCATACATACATACATACACACATATAAATTATTTTGTGGAAGAGGGATTACACTTGCTCTGTTTGGCCCCAGATGACAAACCAGGAAGAGTAGATGGAAATTCCAAATAGGCACATTTAAGCTTGCTATAAAGAAATGCTTCCTAGCAATTAGACCTGTCCAAAAGTAGAATGGGCTTCCTCAGGAAATAGTGAATCTTTCCCTCATGGGATTTTAAAAATAACAATAACAAAAATAATAATAGTAAGCACATATATAGCACCCACTGTATACTAAACACTGATAAGTGGTTTATGAATTTCTCTTTTGATTTTCAAGCAGAGAACAGATAATCAGTGGTAGGGTAAAGATCTTTTTTATAGGGATTGTTTTGACTAGATGGCTGCTGAAGTACCTCCCAATGTTAAAATTCTGAGATTCTATAATTTAGGACTAGGGAAGAAAGCAGGACAGATAAATGTGCCTCTTTGTATTGCCCCCTGCCTGATGGAGTTTTGATGGAAGCATGTTGGCTTCCACCTTGACTGGAGGCATTGCTCAAGCTTTTTGACCACTCCATGCTCTTCCTCTATCCCCCCTTGTCTTTTTGGGTATGTGAGAAAGGAGATTTGGAGTCTCTAGAGGAGAGGAGCAGAACTGTTCTTCCTAGATTTTTGTGCCTCTCTTGAAGTTGTCCATCTCTTCTGGGACCCTTTTCAACAATCTCTCTAGGCTATTTATGGACAAGGTTAATTCATCCTTGAGGCTTGAATGTTAGAAAAATTGAAGTTTTTTTTCTTGGAAATGTATGTAAGAGTATGGATGCCAGAGCAGACAACTGACCCTTCAGAGTCTCAGAGGATTATTCTCCTTAGTCCTGTCATTGGCATGCCCTTTCCCCAATGAGAAGAGATGAAGAGAAGAGATAGATATCAAAATTAAAAGGGCAGTGGAATCACGATGACAAAGATCAGGATCTTTGATGATCAGGTATTTTGTAAGGGTGGCAACTACTGAAGGAATCAAATCAAAGAGAAAACCACCACCAAATTGAAGCATTTGGTATAGAAACTTCTATGATGTTAATGACAGTCTGATGTAGAGGAAGGAGAAGTACATTTGGAGCCAGGAAACCTGAGTTTGAAACTCTCTTCCAACATTTGCTAGGTATGGGAGCATAGGTAAGTCACTTAACCTCTATGAACCTTAGCTTCCTCATCACTAAATGGGGGATACTTATACATGAATTACCTAGTTAACTGGGTTGTTGTAAGGAAAGGATTTGTAAAGGTCCATCATCTCCTAAAGGATGTGATCCCTTCCCTATCTCCATATGAGAACTAGAGAGTTTAAGGGACTTAGCTATAGTCTCACGAAGATTTGCTATTCCAGCTAGGACAGGACCACAGATCTCTTAATTCCCAGCAAAACGTGCCACTCTGTGAAAATTCTTATTCCAAATCCTTTCCCCTCCCCTTCCCTTCTCTTTTCTTCCCTTCCCTTTTTCCTTTCCTTTCTCTTTCCCTCCCCTCTTCATTATATTTTTTAAATTGTTAACTTAATCATTAACAACCATAAAATTTTAATATACAAAGAACAAGACAGAGGCTTATTTAAGAAACTGCGAACTTCTGTTACATATAATTTGTTTTTAAGAAGCATTTTATGGGGGTGGCTAGGTGACACAGTGAATAGAGCACCTGCCCTGGAATCAGGAGAACCTGAGTTCAAATCAGGCCTCAGACACTTGCCGCTTACTAGCGGTGTGACCTTGAGCAAGTCACTTAACCCCAATTGCCCTGCCTTCCTCCTTCAAAAAGCAAAAAATAAGTAAATAAAAATGAAGCATTTTATGAATATATATACATATATATTTCTTAAAAAACAAACTGTTCTATCTCTATCCCTTCCATTTCACCCTCCTTTCTTTTTTATTTTCTCCCTTCCTTCCTTCTACCTTGAAAGATTAATCCTAAGCTAGAGAGAGGATAAGAAATCAATTCTCCAGGTTATTTTGGGGGAGAGGTTCTCCATATTTGTGATTTCTAAATTTGATTTGTATTTAAGATCCTGATATTGTATAGTGGTGGCAATGACAAAGTGATCCCAGATGACCTGGAGCCCAGTTCTGGTGAAATGAAGGACCATTTGAAAGGCAAAGCTTGGACTATTTTAGAGCCTAGGAAGGAGATGTGTCATGTGGTAGGGAAATATTTTGACTTAGAGTCAGGAGACAAGGCTTCAAATTCTGACTGACAAATTTCTGCTTGCTTATAGACAGGACACCTCTCTGAGTCTCAATTTCCCCATCTAGAAAAGGGAGATAATAGTATTTACAGGACAGTGCTTTGCAAATCTTAAAGCAAAATCTAACTGTGAGTTTTTATTGCAATATGTGAGGTTCCTTTTTGTCTTCAACTCAAGTAACATCTAGAATTTCTTGTTCCTGAGAATCCTTTTGGGGCTCCAGAAGGACCTGGTATCCTGGAACACCAAATAAACTTGGCCCACAGTGACAGTGTTGCCACCCCCGTGTTCTCTACTTCACACCTCTTATACAATAAGATGTTGATAACTAGATCTGGGAATTTAGGCTGTCAGGTCCTCCTTGCAGACTTCCAGGCAGAAAGAAAGCAATGATAGAAACTTTCCACCAAAACTTCTGGAGTAGTTATAAAGGGTGGCATGGAAGTGCAGCCTAATCCCAGGGGTCTAATTGATGTTCTTTGTAAACCTTAAAGGTCTATGGAAATGTGAAAGATTATTACTGAGAGTTCAGGGGAAGAAACATCTATTTAACCTTGGCCCTGTTTATCTCTCTGCTTATCTTCCTAGGTAATGATATACCAGTAGGATCCTTTCTGCAGTGGTATTGAACTTGTATCTGTTGGCTCAGGAATAGTGCCCAGCTTACAAATTCATATAGAAGATAAACTTGTTTCAGGTCACATATTTGGCAAGAAAGGGAATCTGGGTACCAAAACCAGATCTTCTGATTTTTAGGTTAGTGTTCTGGCTCCAAGATAAGTGTTTTGAGAATGAGTTTGGGATTTTGAAAAAAGCAATAGGTTTGAAGTCAGAAGTCTTAGTTTCAAATCTGGCCTCTAACTGTTAATACTGATATCACTTTAAACAAGGCTTAGATTCATAGATTTAGAGGTGGAAGGATCCTTGTTATTCAGTCGTATCTGATTCTTGGTGATCTCATTTGAGGTTTCCTTTTTTAATTTTTTTTTCTTTTTGGAGAGCAATTGGGGTTAAGTGACTTGCCCAAAGCCACACGGCTAGTTTTGTAAATATCTGAGGTCAGATTTGAACTCAGTTCCTCCTGACTCCAGGGCCAGTGCTCTACTCACTGCTCTACCCAGCTACCCTATTATTTGAGGTTTTGTTGGCAAAAATACTGGAGTGGTTTGGCATTTCCTTCTTCAGCTCATTTAGTAGGTGTCTGAGGGCACATTTGAACTAAGGAAAATAAATCTTCCAGACTCCAGGTCCAGTGATCTACCCACTGAGATATCTAGCTGCACCTGGAAGGATCCTTTGGGACCATTGAGTCCAAGCCTTTTTTCTATAGTTGTGGAAACCGAGGCAAAAGAAGTTGAATTAATTGCTGGGGTCACACAGCTAGTGTTTGAGGTGGCGTTTGAATTCCTAATCTTTTTTAATCTCTCTGCACTGTATTTCTGTTTTATCTTAGGAAATAGAAGCACAGGTAGTCAGCATTGGGGAGAAGAGAATGGAACCCTTGTCCTCTGACCTTTGAGCAGAAGGAGTTCTTAAACTTTTTTTTTGTGGACTTCACTGGCAGTCTGGTCAAAGCCTATTGACCCCTTCTTAGAATATTTGTAAATGCATAAAACAAAATGTATAGGATTGCAAAGGATATACAATTATTAAAATATTGAAAAAACAAGTTCATGAGCCCCATGTTCAGAATCCCTGCTTTGGAGTCTGTTTGACTGGAGGAGCTCTGAGCTCCCTTCTAGCTCTACCTCTTATGATTTAGACTTCTGGGATGTATGGTTCCATGTATAAAGCATATACAAATAGCGTGAGCAAAGCAACATGAGGAATTTAGGTATTTTGGGCTTCGCGTCCATGGATACTGTTCCCTTTTCCCCAGGTATGTGCTTGACCATCAATGGGTCTGTTTAGGACGTTAGGCTTAGGAACATTCCAGGACTAAAACCCATCCTGGCCCACCCACTTTCCCCTGTAGCACTTGTACTCTATAATCTTCCTCTCAGTTATCTGCCCAACTCTTTTTAAAAGCACATTTGTGCTTTTGGTTTCTGCTGCCACTTTTGGCAGTCGGTTTGCCATGTTAATGACTTGGCCTCTCTTTAAATAACACCTTCCTTCCGTTCTCTTGCCTGCTGGGTCAGAATCTTAGGCCTGAGGTCCTTCATTGTAGATGGTCCTATCACCATTCTTGGGGTAAGAGATTAGAGGGAGGACCCATGCTCCTCTTCCCCACTCTGCCCCAAACCATTCGCCTAAGGTTCTCTTTCAGGTTTCTATGTAATCTCTCAGAGATGTCGTGTTTGGAGGCTAGTCCAAGTGAGTTGGGTTCACCTGTTGATCTGGCACCCGAGCTATAAATTTGCCATACTGGGTTAATTTCCAGATCTTTTGTACGCCACTCGGCTCACTTTGTATTTTCTTACTTTTGCTTTGTTTTGTCTATTCTAGTGCTCAATGTTGTTTTCTTTTTACTGCCAAATTCCACCAGAGGTGCCTGAAACCATGCTGCCTTAGGCTATGATCTTTCAAGGCAGCTGATTGATGCCAACTGAAGCACTGGACATGGAACCGAAGGAAAGAAATAGACAGGAACACCTGGGCTCTAAGAAGGCATGGTGTGTCCTTCTCCTGGATTGAACCTGGTTTGGTGTTCTAATGCCACAACCAGGGTTTAGGGGAAGGGGTTGGGTGGAGTGATGTTTTCAGAATGCTATATTAACTAAAAGGTATTCCCACCAGTCATTTGGGGAATTTCTTGAGGATGCATTGCAATGTCCTTAAGCATGTGCTTTGGACTCTATGGCCTAGCCTAAATTTATCCAAATCACCTTCAGTTTGTAGAAGCTCTTCACATCATTCCTATGTCATAGTCATACCCACAGAAGCCATCTAGTAGAACCCTCCCTTTTTCCTGTGGTTAGGTGTCTGTTATTAATGGTTAAAATGAACGTAATATTTGTTAAACAATTGTTAACCATTAACAACATACGCCTAACTACAGGAAAAATGGAGACTTGTACTGAATGGCTTCTGGGATCCCTTTCAACTCTAAAATTATAATGCTACTGTGGTGACTTTGGGGAAATGGGAGAAGGATCCCAAGTCATAGATAGCAAACTAGCTGACAGAGAAGGGCACTTAACCTATCTACCAACTCTTCTGCCACAGCTAGTCTGATTTACTCACTACCCACAGAATACACTGTTAATTCTTGCCTCTTTACCTTGCTTACAGCACCCCTTTCCCCTTCCATCTGTCTTGAACCCCTTTTCTGAGACTGATCTTTTTGGCAGAACCAAGATCAAGGTCAAGATCAGCCATATAACCTCCTCTGCCTGCCCCAATCCACAATGAACTCTCCTTCCTCTGGATTTATTGCCTGCACCACTTCTTGGGCACTTGCTCTACCTATGCTGCATTCAATGTTTAGTTACATTGTATGTCTATGTCATCTCCAACTAAAGAGTAAAGACCTTCAGAGTAGGGATGGGGTCTTATTCAACTCTCTATTGCCCACATCATACTTAGTTCCTTTCATGGCATTTGAGTTTGTTAAATATCAGTTGATGAATTTCATCATGGATGTCTATTCACCAACCAGAAGTCCACATCAGCCTGGGTGATTAGTGTGCAAATTGTTGGGGATGATGTGGTATAATGGGAAAAATACTTCACTTAGAGTTTAGGGAAAAAGCATAAAAATCTTGGGTTTAGCCTCTAGCTGTTACACTTCCTGTTCCTTTGACCTTGGACAAGTCACTTGAATTTTGAGCATCACTTTATTTGTAAAGTGGGGATAATAATACTTGTACTCTTTGGATTTTTAGGAAGAAAGTGTTAATGTCAGGCATGAAATATTATATAAATGTGAGATGCTGTTAACTTTTCAGAAGAGTGGGCCCTCTGCTAGAGATTAGGACATTGCTAATCACTTGAAAACTGTGTGTCACCACTATTAATCAGCAGCTGCGGTTTTCTTGCCTCTTTCCAATTCAGTGCCATGATCTCCCCAGTTTTGACAGATAGAAGAAAAAAATGGTTGGCCCAACTAGTGTGGCGTTTTGCTAAGGTCAAGAGTGTTGTTAGAACAAAAGTCCTCCATGATAGCCAGTGAACCCTCATGTTCAGCCAGTTGCTAGGAAAAGAAGTCAGGTGGTGGGCAGAAGTTCCTAGCACTTGAGGTGGGAACTCCCCAGTGTATTGCCCCATTTGTAACATTGTTCCTGTGAAATCACTGCCCCTTGTAATATTATTTTGCCTAATGTTATGCTTTTGGAGTGTGTGCGTATGTGTATGTGTACCTAATTAACTGTTAACAATTACAATCCTTTGTTTGAAGGAAAACAGTATTTTCTTTTGTTTTTATGGGCCATTTGTACAGTTTGTCTCTCTAGATAGTTTGGGTAACTATATGAGAGTAAAAGGGGAATAAGCATTTACTAAACACCTATTATGTAGTAGGTACTTTACAAGTATTATCTCATCTGATCCACACAACAACCCTGGGAGGTAGGTGCTATTATTACTCTCATTTTAAAGTTGGAGAAACTGAGGCAGTAAGTTCTGTGACTTTTCCAGGTCATGTAACTAGTACGTGTCTGAAGCTGAATTTGAACTCAGGTCTTCCTGACTCTAGAACCAGTCTCTGTTCTTTTTATCATGATAGGTTTCTATTTCCAGTTTTATTTCCTAATTTACCCTTACTTTTACTTCCACATGAGAAGTCCCCTGGGTGACTTCTTAGCTCCTTTCTTCTTGAGTTTAGAACAGTAACAGTTTCACAGAAGGGTTGAATAATCTTAAAGCACTCTTCTAGAATCTCAGTAACTACCCTTTGCCTGTAGGATAACCCACAAACTTTGTAGCTTTGTATGTAAAGTCCTTCACAATGTGGTTTCAGCCTACCTTTCCAGGTTTATTTCATCTTTATTTCCATTCATCCATTCTTTGCTCCAGATAAACTTGTCCACTTGCTATTCCCTGACCCTGGCATTCCATCTCCTGCCTTTGTGGTTATTCATTTCCTAGTACCTAGAACACATTCCCTTCTCACCTCTGCTTTACATCTTAGAATTCATAGTTTTCAAGGTTCAGTTTATGTGCCACCTTTTATGAGAATCATTCCATTAATTAATAAAGATTCAAATGCCTAATTGCCTAGATGTTGGGCACTATGCTAGATGCTGAGGGTACAAATACCAATATAAGACAGTCCTTGCTCTCAAGGAGTTTACATTCTACTGGGGGAATGGTTCTTGTTCTCCCTAATTAGAATCTCTCCTTCCTCAATTTTGGGATATAGTTGTCCCTTCCCCAATGGAATATAACTTCCTTGGGGACACGGACTGTTTCTTACTTCATTTTGCTTTTCAGAGACTGGTACAGTGTTTTGCATACAGTGGGCACTTAATGTAGGCTTTTTGCATTGGATAATTAAGATATGGTCAGTCTGTACTGAGAATAGGTTTTCATCAAACTTGACAGTAGAAAGAGCCTTGGGTTGCAGTCATCTGCTGCCAACTGACTGTGTGACCTTGAACAAATTCCTTCACCTCCCTGGTCTCTTTCCTAATCTTTTAAATAAGGATTCCTCAGGTGATCTCTAAGGTCCCACTCAGCTCTTACATTCTGTGCTTCTATATATATCATCTTAAGAGTTGTTACGTCTATGAAAATTGAAATACAGATGTCCAAAAGATTCTTGGATCGCTGTAGAATAAAGGGAGGGGCACCAATTGATGTGTATTTTCTCTGCAATTGTGGTTAAAACCTAACAAACCTTTGGCTTTTTTCAATATCCACCTTTTCCTCCAGTAGAGAAGAAAATGAACAGCAACTCTGTGGTTCGGATGAAGTTTCTAGGCAGAACAGCATATAAAGTAGGTTTGGGAGCTTGAGCCATTCCCTCAAGGGATTTCATCTCATTCTAGAAGAGATCCCCTCACCCAACCTGTCACTATGTGGTGGGGACATGCTAGAGGGGAGTTTCTGCCACTGATAACACAGTGGGACACCCTTCTCCCCTTATTAATCAATCCAGGCAAGCTACATCAAACTGTTTGGAAGAGGAGGCAGTTACAAATGGGGGGTGGGGTGGGGAGTATACATTGGACATAAGTGTACACAGAGAAACCTCATCACCCCTTCTTCCAGCCCCTGCTCCCCATCTCCCAGCACACAGCTCTGGTTTCTGGCTGTATATGTCAACCAAGCCTAGGCAGAGTTGGTGGTTAGCTAATCAGACCCATAATCTCAGCCATCAGCTTTTCCCTTCCTCCCACTTCTTCCCTTTCAATATTCCCAGTGAGCCTTTCTCCTTCCCTCCCCCTCCCCTAATGACAGGTTCATCTTGGTTGGCTAATTACATTAGATCGGTATGACACAGCCCCTCCGGGAGTGCTGTCACATGACCTAGATAAAAAGAAACAGTGAGGAAGACTCACCAAGGCAGGTTAGTGGGGAGATCGTGCTCCTGGAAGGAGGGGGTGCTCTGTGGCTCCGGTTCCCCAGGGACTCACTAGGATCTCCAATTTCCTCATGGAGAGCATACCCCGAACTCTCTTCTCTGACTGCTCCCTCAGGAGCCAGCCCCATTTCTCTCCAGAAACAAACAAACCAAAAAAAAAAAAAAACACCCCGTGCTTTGCCAGCCTATATGACTGTAAACAGCTGTAAATATGAGCCCTCCCTGCCGGGGAAAGGTTACCGCAGAGAATAATTACCGGTGTTTAGGCTGGGTGTGTGTGCATATGTGTGACTGAGTGCTTGCCTCCCCGAGTTATTTATTGCATTGTCTTACGACTTCCATTTTGAGCAAAATAAACCGCAAACTAGGTTATTTAAACGGGATGTGGGGTGCAGGCATGGAAGTGGGTGAACTAACAGGTCAGATTAGGAAGACTCAAAGAAGGGACAAAAGAAAACAGAACACTCCTCCACCGCCCCCCTTCTCCCTTTTATTCTGAAGCCTGGATGAAGGCTGGGGCTTGTATGTATCAGTCTACCAGAAATCTGGGATGTGTTTGGAGAGCAGTTTTTGGGACAGGTGTGATCATAAGACCTTTAACTAAAAGGCCCTGAATAGTAACCGTGACTTGTCTGAAGTCATCAGCAGCTTGCCTGGCTGTCAATCTGCTAGCCCCCTCTGCTCACCTCTAGAAATGGAGTTTTTGTGTCCAGTGAATCACACTACCAAAACCCACTTTCCTTGCTAGAGCCCACTTATGCATCAACATTTAGGTACTGTATTGCCATAGATGAGTGAGTGTGTGTGTGTGTGTCTCTAAGAAAAGAGAGGGATAGGCAGAGACAAAGAAAGATAACCAGGAACAATAGGTCAATCCCTCAGACCTGAATAGATTTCTTTTTTTGCGTCATTTTGGTCAAAATGACTAATGAAATCTCTTTAGGTACAGATTTGATAAAGGGTCTTTCTTGGGCACCAGAAGTACCCTGCATAATTCATAACCTGAAAAAAGATGGAACAAATTAAAAAGAAAGAAAAGATAATAATGAGGGAATTAAAAGTTTTAAGCTTTAGTATAAGCTAGGAGAATGAGTCAGCAGCCCATATGTCTTTAGGGAGAGCATTTCTGCAAGGCAGGATGGAAGGCAGGGGCTTGGGCAGCTGAGAAACAAGCAAGGGATGGGGAAGGAGGTGTCCAAGAAGATGGGGTGGGGAGCTGGCAGAAAAAAGTGAAATAAGAACATGGAGGAGAGTGGACATCCTGGGAGTAGCTCTTGAACCTTGCTCTACCCAGCCCACAGTTCTTACCCTTAGCCCAGAGAAAAGGAATTTTTCTGGGGTCTTACTCAGTCAGGCCTATGTCTGATTTCTGTCTCAGGATAGCAAGAGGGCTTGGACTTGTGATTCATTAGTGAAGGGAAGTCCTAGGAGGGAAATTCCCTCTACCAATACAGGATGTCATCTTTTCTGTAACTTGGAGAATTGCCAAGAGTAGGTTGATTGACTTACTCAGCGTCACTAGATAGTTTTTGTTAGAATCTGGATTTGAACCCACATCTTCTTGACTCAGAAGTCAGCTCTGTAGTCATTAACCTCTCACAATTTTTCCTCTTGGCTTAAATAAATCCGTTTTCTTATTTGGAGGTACATGAAAAACCCCAGCCTTCTGTGAAAGCCAAACTCTTACTATATGAATCTCACCCAGATTTTCATCAGCCTTTGCTTCTGACAGCATTGTCTCCAGAGGAGTGTCCCATTCTCTTCTTGTCTCTATGCTGAGCCTCCACCTCCAACCCCCTCCACTTTTTTGGTGATAGTGATTAGTCTTTTAGCATTTAATTTTTTTGAACTTTTTTTCATCTGACCCTTGGGAAGGTTCTTTGATAGCATAAACTTGTTAAATCTCTCCTGTTGGTTGATATTCCAGAGTTCCTATGATCCTATTATTTAAGGCCAGAAATGACCTTAGTTATTTTATAGATGAAGAAACAAGTCAAGCAACTTCCCTGAGGTTACACAGATAGTAGGCAGGGGATCTAGGATTCGGACCCAGAGCCTCTGATACTCTATGCAAAGCTCTTTTCACTGTGCCAAGTTGCTCTTCATTTTCTCTTCACTCTACAATCTCGCCCCCACACTCCCCACCCCTTAGGAGTGAAGCTGCTCCCACTCTTCCTCTGTGAATATCAGAGCTGTCTTTTTTTTCTTTTTTATTTCACTGTCCCTTTCCCCCACTCTTTTCCTGGGCAAAAGGGGCCCAGGGAAGTGTAGAAGGAAAGCCCAATGTATGCCTCTTAACCTTAGTACCTGATCTGTCTTAGACTGGTTTGTGCTGGTCACTTTAAGCACTAAAAAATTCACTGTTGTGTCTATTTTTCAATCAGGAAATAAATGCATGTATGCATAGTATATGTGTATATAGATGTTATATGTATATACCTATACATAGGTACATATGTGTGTGTATAAATGTATATTATGTATGTATGTATGTATGCCCCCCTCAAGAAATTTGCTCTGCCACTCTCTTTCATGTATATGTATATAGGTGTGTATGCTTATGTACATGGATACATATGTAAATATTATTATTAGTCACTAGAAGATGTCCTTCTTTATGCAGGTGAAAAATGGTACCTGCTTGATTTCAGTCCTTACATATGTGAAAAGCTTCAAACATGCTCTCTATGGAAAATTCAGAATGATGTCAAAAGTAGAATTGTCTTCTGAGTGATTGCCAAATTTCCCCTGCCCTTGCTCTCCCATGATCCCTTCTATGCATGGATAGGCCAGTAAATATTTAACAACAGGCTCTCCAGGGGAAAATATATGTATATATATATATATATATATATATATGCACAACACACTTCTAAGTCTAATTTGCATTAGTCACATTTTGTCCATCACTTTATTAAATTTAGATAATCAACACAATAATAAGCCAAACCCTGATTTGTAGCATTTGCTGATTTCCAAGCTGTAAATGCTCACACTGAAAATTTAATGATCAGCTCCCTCAAACTGGTACAGATTGGCTCTAACACACCCCTTACTTCTGGGCTTATTTCCAGATGCTATGAATGTACTAACCATTTTTTTTGTCTATCTCTTTCCTCCCCCTCTCCCCACAACCAATTCCAAGTCCCTAAAAACTTGGAACTCATAGGGAGCTTCTCTGTAAGAAATCTGAATATGTACCCTCAGTGTATAATGATACTTTCCTATTTGCCTGAAGCTTAACCTCTTAGAAATTTCAAGTCATATCTCCTAGCTCTGAAATTCGGGTATTGGGTAGACAAGTCCCCAGTGCCAGAAGTGAGATCAGAACAAAGGTGATTTGCAGGAGGTACACGTTTATACCAAAGGAGGTGCCTGGAGTCTGAATCTAGAGAAAGAATTTTGTAGAATCACAGGATTTTGAGTTTGGAAATAGTGTCCATCTATTCCAAGCCCTACTCTGCTAGACCCAACAGACAAGTCATTGCCTACTCTAGTCTGCTTGAAGACTTCCAATAAAAGGAAACACTCCCTCCTCCCCCTACCCCCATTTCCAACTTTCATAGAGATCTAATTGTTAGGATGGTTTCTCCACCCTGGCTTTATGGCTAGATTTGCCTCATAGCAACTTAGACTCCTTGCTCCTGCTCCTGCCTTCTAGGGCTAAACATGAACAAGTGTAATCCCTTTTCCATATGAGAGCCTGCCCTTCAAATACTTGAGCACAGAAGTCTCTCCATTGCTGACTCATAGTCAGAAAGAACAACCCATTTAAGAGCTATTCTAGTGATGGTTTGCCAGGCAGTCTAGTAGCATTCAGGCTGGGGGGTTGGGGGAGGGAAGGGAGCGGGGATTCTGGGAGCTCTGTTCTCAGGATCGCAGTAGCCCTGTCCTCCTTTGTCTACCCTCTTAGCAAGTAGTTGGGACAGCAACAGACACTTGGGCTAATTTCTGGAGAGTAACAGAAGCTACCAAAGGAAATGAGGCAAGATGTAGGCACAAAACATTTATGAAAAAGAAAATAACAAATTATAGCTTTGGAGAAAGTTCTTGCTGGATCTGTCCAGTTTCCCAAGGTTAGCCCTGTCTTGATCTTTTTGCCTATCCCCTTTTCCTCAAGAAAGCATTATTTTATTTCAAGCCCCCCAAGAAGTTTGCTCTGCCATTTTCTTCCATGTCTTTTGAACTTGAAGGTTCTTTTTATCCCCTACAGATACCTTTCTTTCTCTCAGATGCCTGGTACCTCTTTGTCCTTCTGATTTCTGTGTTCAGAGCCATATATATTTTCCTAGGAGAGTGTCATTCTCTATTTATCTATATGAACTACCTGCTATGGTCATTAACCTAAGTATTCAGAATCATGACACCATGGATTTAGAGTTGGAAGGCACTTTGGAGACCACCTAGTCCAGTGGTTCTCAACCTGTGGGTCACAACCCCTTTGGGGGGCGAACGGCCCTTTCACAGGGGTCACCTAAGACCATCAGAAAACACGTATTTCCAATGGTCTTAGGAACCAAGACACCACTCCTCTATTTGTCTCCAGGCGGGTCGGCCCACATGCAGATACGCCCACATATGAGTATTAAAGGGTCGTGGCATTAGGAAGGTTGAGAACCACTGACTTTGTCCAATCTTCTCATTTTACAGATGAGGAAATTGAGGCCCAGGGAGTTAGATGATTTGCTTAAGGTCGCATAGACAGTAGAGTGTAGAAGAACGATTTTAACTCTATATCCAACACTTTTTTTCCCCTATGCTATTCCTAGTTAAGTAGATGCATCAAGGAAGTGCAATTCACCATGGCTGACTGAGCTGCTGCCTAGTCTTTCCCTCTGGCCCCCATGTGAGTAACCATATGGAACCATTTGTAAGATACTGTTTATCATCATATGAAGTACTATCATAGAAGTATAATCATTGGATTCGCAACAGAATCTTTTTCTTTCTGAAAACTTAAGATCTATACACAAAAGCTGGGAGGGGTAGATAAAACATTTGAATAACCACGTCATGCTCTTAAAAATTCTTAAGAGACTAAAATGTTGATCTAAAGCTAATAAAATGAAATTTCATGAAGATAAACACAAAATCTGAAATTCCACATCTACAAGGTGATAGCATCTGAAAAGATGGGGACTATGGTGACATGAGAGTTAGTATGGTGAAGGGGAAGTCTTGAACTTCAAGCCCAGAAGACCTCAACTTTCTCACTTGCAAAATAGAGATAATTCCTTCCCTCATAAGTCTGTTGTGAAATTCAAATGAGACAATATATCCTCCACTCAGCTGTTAAAATGATTTTCCATAAGTTTGACCATGTCACGCCCTGCCCCCCCCCAATTCAATAATTCAGTGGTTCCCTATTACTACAGAGTCATCAAACAAAATACTTTGTTTGGCTTACAAAGCCCATCATAACCTACAAACCACCCCACCCTTGTTGCCAATCACTGTCTTTCCAGTCTTCTTATACCTTGTATCCTCCCAGTGTACTCTGTGATACAGTGATGCTAGTCGCCATGCTGTTTTTTCCTATTAGACATTCCATCTCCCAGCTCTGCACTTTTAGTGACTGTCCTCTGTGCCTGGAATTCTCTCCTTCCTCATCTCTGCCTTCTGGCTTCTTTCAAGTCTCAGCTAAAGCTATAACTTCTAGAAGAAATCTTTCCTGATGCTCCCTAATGCTAGTGCCTTCTCTCTGTTAATTATCTCTCATTTATCCTATATATGTTTTATTTGTACGCAGTTATTTTCATCCCCCATTAGACTGTGATCTCCTTGAGATCAGGGATAGTCTCGTTTGTGTGTGTGTGTGTGTGTGTGTGTGTGTGTGTGTGTGATGCCACACACACAAGCAGCTTTCCAGAAGAATGCTTTTAAGATTCTGATTACACAGTATAGTGAACACTCTTATTTATTCCATAACAAATCAACTCAAAACATTCATAGTAAATCAAAGTACAGTGTTCAAAATATTATAACTTATCACAGAGAATGAAAATATAGTATTCACAACAACTTATCACCGAAAATTGCCACACAGTTTTCACCAGTGGTCACGAAGTTTTCAACAGAGAATAATCATTTAGTAACTCAATCATTCACTCATCCTTAAAGATGTTTGCCTCCTCAAGGAACACAAAGTACAATAGTCAGAGTTCTCCACTCATGCTGCACACTAAGTTAACTCAATCAGATACTTATTCAGTCATCAATCACTAAGTACTATCATTTAGTCAAACAGTCATTCAATCAACTCAATCATTCAATCATCCTTCATCATTCACTGTTCAATCATCAGAAAATACAAAGACCCTCTACCCTAGGTCACTAGTATATTTACAATTTCTCAGTCAATACACAGTATCCAAATAAACACTTCTTTCAGCTTGACTTGGGGTGGTTTCTCAGATTCCCTGGATCCCTTTCCATGGTACCAGATCCTCCTTGGGGTCACCAAACCATCACCTGGGTTCAAAGGCAGACAGCTCCCAGGTCCTTGTCCAGCTCTCTGTGCAGTTCCTGCTCCACATTGGAGCTCACAGTGTCCAGTCCATCTCAAATCCTTCACAGTCTCTGTTTGTTCCTGGGAAGATAAGGCTTAACAAAGCCACAAACAGGTTTATACAAAGTACTAGCATCATGGTCATGCTTCTTCAGTCTTTGGCAGTTCTGACTGGCTCTCGGAAATCCTCAGCAGCTCTGCCTGGCTGTTGGACTCAACAGAAGTTTCAGTTGGTTCCCAAAATCAAAATCATTCTCTCCAGCCTCTGGGGAGTGGGGTGGGGTTCCTCTTCACTCTCCTCAGCTCCTCTTCAGCCTCCTGGCAGCAGCAGCTTCTGCCTCCGCAGAGCTTGCTCCAAGAAGATCTGTCTCCCCCTCTCTGGAGCTTTTCCTTATATACAGTATTGCCCCTCCCTGTTCAGGCCCTTCCTGTTGCATCAGCAACAGGGGGGTCACACCTCCTGTCTCTTTAACAAAGGCTTGATTCATGACTCTGTGCTAAGTACCTGTTACCTTTGCCAATACAAAGGGATCTTCAGATTCAAATCACATTACCATTACAGTGTGTGTCCCCAGTAGATAGTTAATAAACATTTCTTGATTCACTAAAGCACTTTGCAAACTTCGTAGTGCTATGTCAATCATTATTATTGTATATTACTCGCATCCCTTTCCTGCCGACTACTTCAGTCACGGCCTACATTAGGAAAGTAACAATGTGCAGAACAAGGAAGATGCTATATCCGCTGTGCTATGCCCTGGTCAGAACAGAACACATCAGAGTCATTACTTCTGGGTACCACAGAGGGCGAGCAATAAAGTGAAGGGCCCGGAGATTAGGTTATTTGAGACTCCAATGAAGGCACTGGAGAAACGTTTAGCCTGGAGAAGAGAATTTTGTATACAATAACTACTTACCTATTCAAAGGACAATCATGTAGAAGATAGATTAGCTTTGTTCTGCTTGACCCCAGATTGTAGAATTTGGAATAATGTTAGAAGTTACATGCATGTAGGTTTTGACTTGTTTTAAGGAAAACTTAAGGCTGGAACATGAAGGGAATAGATTGCTTTGAGATATAATGTTTCCCATCCCTAGAGGTCTTCAAAGAAAAGCTATTTGGGCACATAATCGCTACTTTGTGGAAGGAATTCATGTACAAGTATGAGTTGGACCAGATGGCTTCTGATGTCCCTTTCAAACTGTTGAGCAACAGTAGTTCTGTGTTACAGTATTAACCTTGTTCTCTCTAGCATTATAAACCAACTGAATGATCCCAGATTTAGGGGAAGATGAATATATAAAGGGGCCCACTGGGACCCAGTGAACAAGGCAATTATTGAGTGCCTACAGGATTGATAACACTACATTAAGAGCTTAAATTATTCACAGGGGTGTCTGGCTTGAAGATGAGCAGGCTGAGGTCAGAATTCCAGAGCCATAAGCCTGTTGTAATGATGGATTTGATTCAAGTAGGACATTAAGTATGTAGGAGGTGCTAAATAACTACTAAATAATGAAATAATGTATGTAAAGTGCTTTGTATACCTTGAAGTATTCTATAAATGTACATTCATTATTATAATGATTATTAGGATTGTTCTTAATGAATCCAAGTTGGATCATTTTGAAATGAGGAAGGAAAATTTATCAGGACCAAAGCAATGGAAAGTGGTCTTCTTACTGGGTATAGTCCCAGGTTAGAAGGTAAGTTGCAAAGGCCTGGCATTGGAGAGAAAAAGAAAGAAATCCAGTTAATTGTAGGGACAGAACAGTGAGAGAAAAGCAATTTTTCTTTGTGTTCTACTGTTTTTATCTTATGTGGTGATGTCCCTGTGAGAGTCAACGTGTGTGGAAAATGACAATTTATTCAAGGTCTACTGTGAGGCATACAGGAATGCACAATAATGAGAGAGGAGGAGAAAGCACAGTTTTGTTTTCTCACTATTATCTGGCTAACTGTGCTAATCATAACATAATTTTGGAAGCTTATAAGAGAAAATTATAAAGCAGAATTTTCCTATGAGGCAAATCTGGTTTTGGCTTGCAAGTATTTAAAAAATCATGGATGATACTAAGTCTTATATACTGGTAATCCTTAGCATGGAAAAATTCCTGATTATCTAGGGACCAATTCTCTGGTGCATTGATTAACCAGGCAGCCACTTGCTTTTTCCAGTTCTAACACCTGGCTGCCTGTATTTAAAGGTAGGCAAGGGAAATGATAGAGAAGGTTCAAGTCAGTCCAATTTGCAGCTGTTTGTTACCAGCTCAGGTAAAACATGTGGGGGTGGATGGAGATTGAATCAAGAGGTTAAAATGAGACTTGGTGATTGCTACAGTTCTGAATTCTTTTTATTGCTTTTCCCACACTGCTAAAGAGTTGGATTGTTGCAGCCAAAGGTGCTTTAATACCTCCAGAACCAAGGAGGGAAGGGACCCACTATGCTTTTCTCTCCAGACCACAGTTGTCCAGTTTTGAGCGCCCTGTTTTAGAAAGGACATTGACAAACTAGAGAAGGTACAGAGAAGGAATTTCATTGGGAAAAGGGATTAGGCTTGTCTTTGTTGGCCTCAGATTGTTGGAACTAGAGATTATAGGGCAAAGAGATAAAAAGCAGATTTAGGCTTGATGTGAGGAAAAACTTCCTAATAATTATGCTTATTTAAAAGGAGATCTGGTTGACTCAAGAGAAGCTGTATTCCCTTTTACTGGTGGTCTTGAAGCAAAGTCAGAAGGTCTACTTGTTAAGTATATCCTCAAAAGGATCCTTGTTCAGATATAGGCTGGCTTCTGTTTTCCCTTCCAACTCTGAAATTTTGTGATTTGGTGAGTAGTGACAGAAATAGAGTTCATTCCATAGCGAAGAGGATTGATTGAAGGAATCAAAGATCTGTAGTCTAGAGAAGGAACAACAGAGGAAGAGCATGATAAGCTGTCTTCAAGTATTTGAAAGCCTGTCATGTGGGGAAAAGACTAGACTCATTTGCTTGTCCCTAGAGGGCAGAATTAGAAGCAATGGGTGGAAGTTTCAGAGAGAGAAAATTTGACTCAACACAAGGAAAAACTTTCTTAATTTAATTCAATTTAGTAAACATTTGTTATCACAGCTTTGAGCAAGGAACTGGGTTGAGGACACAGACAAAAAGGAAGTCATTTCTGCTTACAGTGGGTTGCATCTGAGGTAGTGGATTCCCTAATAATGGCATTCTTTAGATATAACAACTTACTGAAGATCTTATAAGAAGGATGGTTGCTCAGATGGGAACTGGAAAGAGATGGTCCTCAGATCTTGGAGATTCTATGATTCTGTGCATAGAAAGATCAGAAATATTATGGCCTGGGTCAGGTAGTATAGTAGTATTGTTCATCCAACTTGGAAAGGAAGCCTTATGACCTTTGAAATAAAGATGGAGCACAAATGTCCCATTTTCAAATTATCTTTCCTCCCTCTTCAGGGTAGAGGATATGTTCCTTCCTGACCCCCAACCCAAATCTTATTTTTTGCCCTGTGGAATATAAGGGTGCTGATCCTCATAGAGTGCGCAGACATTCCTACTCTGCAAGTGAAATTGGTTTTTAGTAGATTGGGCTACCTGCAGAGGTAATGGCTTTCTTGCCAAGCTGAGGCTTGAGCATTGAATCCTGCAGAGGACATTCATTTGCAGGCATGATTGGAACAAGGGGATCTCTCAGGTCCTTTCCAGGTTTGAGAGTCTATGATTCCATGTCTTCCCCAATCTGATTTCCAACTTCTAATTGTGAGTGGGTCTTTCAATGACCAGTCTCCTTTCTCTGAGTGTGTGTTGTATATATGGTAGAAGGAGAAAGCCTGGCTTCCACATTAAAGAATGAACCAGAGCTATCACACTGATAATATGGTGGTTAATTTTGTGAAAATGGTTTTATTTCCTCGTTCTTTTTTATTCTTTGTTAGAAGGGGTGTCTACCTGGGGAGGGGAAAGAGAGAGGAAGGAAGAGAAGGAAAGGCAAGGGAAAGGAAAGTTAAGATATAAAGAAATAAAAGTTACTTTACAACAAAAGATATCACTCTTTAAAAGAACTATTATACCAAAGTTTCAAATTCCGCAAATACTTAATAAGAGTCTAATAAATTTTGGGCATCCTTTCAGTAATTCAATTCAAATTGACCAATGTTTATTAAGCCCTTACTATGAGCAAAGCATTAAGTTCTGGAGATAGATAAATAGATAAATGGATATATGAATATACATATATGTATACACAATACATATATAGACATACATATATGCATATATGTTATGAATATACATATATACATAATAAAATAATATCTGACTTCAAGGAGATTATATTCTACTCTAACCCATCTAATTTTTTTCTAAACATCTGAACTTACCACACACAAGAATTACAATCCTTCTTCTGGAGGGCTTGAAATTGTGCTTTCAATGAAAGGGGGAAGAAGAGTTAGGTCAGAATATCTGGAAGTAAAGGGAGAGATGAAGTTATAATTGGTTGTGGACAGTGGTCATCAGGATTGTCAAGCTGGGACATTGTAGTGAGAGGGCTTTCAGTGATTAGGCTTCTGATACATGATCTCATTACAATATGGTTATTTCTGCCAAGTCAGTTGAGGCAAGTATTTGTTGATTCCTTTGGGACGAGATGAGTCCTATGACAGTCACTATATATACTTTGATGTAATTCTCTCGAGATGGGAGGGAAGAGAGGGAGATTGGTTGAGTCAGTCTTCTCAGGTTAGAATTGAGGACCAGGGAGGCCTTACCTCACAGGTAGGTGATAGTCCCCATGTTACTACAGGGCATGATTTTATGAAGGGAGAAAGACGTAACACTCCATCACTATCTACGTCCAATTTGTAGAACAAGGAGAATACAATGACCCTAAAATTCTGGCAGTGTTAGTGAGAGGGAAGGGTCGTATTTGTCATTCTGATAAAAGAGGAAGGAATGGATTTGTGGTCTTTCAGAATGCTGAGCTATTCCAATAAATCCTTCTCTGGTAACGAAAATGAGGAATTGTCCAAAGAAAGAGAAACCCAGGTAGAAGAAGAACAAGGAAAAGATACTAGAAAGGAAATTATACGTGTGTGTGCAGGCAAGCAAATTTAACATTGGTAGGGAAGGAAGAGATTGAAGAAGAATCAGAACAAAAGAAGGAAAGGATGGGAAAGGGGGAGACATTTGAAAAGGGAAGAAGGGGATATAACATGAGAACAAAAGGAAAAGATGGGAGAAGAAGCTGTGGGAAAGAGAACTGTATGAGGAACAAAAACGAGGGGGCAATGAGGGAGGACCAGAAACAGAGAGGCAGGAATGGGAGGCTGTGTATGTACACAGTCTTCAAGGTGTCGATGCTGCTGCCTGCCAATGTCTGAGCCAGAGCAATGCCCCGGGGCACCACATAAGCCTCAAGCTGAAACACTTATCAGAGAAAAATAAACTCATTCTGCATGTTTTCTTTGCTTTGTGTTTTAAAAACCAAAACAACAACAATAAAAAAAGAAACATAGAAAAAAGAGGTAGAAGAGGGAAGGAAAAAAATCTGTCATGGAGGTATGAAAATTTAATCAACACCCAGAGCTCTTAGCAGCTCTGGAGCAAGCACAAATCTTATTACCTATGCAGCTATTTCTGTCAGCTCCCAGAAGCCCTGAGAGCAAATGCCTGCTGTCGTGGTTGTCCAGAATGGGAGAGACGGCATGCTGACTCCATTGTTGTAGCCACAGCAGTAGAGAAAAGCCCAGTGGGCAAAGGGTAGGTGCTGAGGAAGGGAAATAGCACAAGTGAGGATGTAGTTGGTCTGGAGAAGGGTCAGTTGCAGGTACATTTTTTATCCAGTTTGAGAGTCCGTCTTTCCTGAGGTCTTGGTTTGAAACAATGGAGTACCTCTGGGGCTATGGGATTTTCTGGTTACATTAATTTTGGTCAATAGAGTAATTAATCAAAATATATGTCAAGCATCTTCTGTAAAACATAAAACCTTGTTATAGTTACCGCAGGGAATATATAAAAAAGTAAGATCTGTATCTTTCCCTTCAAGGACTTATAGTTAAATGAGGAGACAAGATAAATATATACAAAAGGCTAACCAATATTACTCTAATATTTTTGTGGATCTATGACTTTCCCATTGTGACTGTGCTTTCCAGTAGTACAGATCACAACCACCCATGCCTCCCATCTTGTATACTTCTTGTCCATGTTACCTTGGAAATCCTTCAAGGAGTATCCAATGTTCTGGCAGTGGGAGGTGGGAGTGGGAGGATGTCTTCTCTGAAATCTCTTGTCAAGAAAGATGAATGGTCTATTATATGTAATTAGCATATAGACTATCCATCACTTGTCCCTCTTTCTCCATTTTTTTTTGATTGGCTCATAGCTTCCCTTTCCTGTCATATGTTTCTTTGATGGCACTTCTCCTAGGCACATCCTTCATTAGTGATTGTTCTTTCCTCTCTGGTCCCACTCCTGACTGTAGACTTTTTCCATCATTCTGTAGCAGCCTTCATGCCTAGAAAGTTCACCTCTCCCCTGGTCTTCTCACCCTGGGGAGTTCACTCTATCCTTGAAGTCTCTTCATATCAGAACTTCCATTTTAAGGAAAGTACCCAGAGCAGTTATGTCTTCCTTCCTCTCCAGTTTACACTCCTAAATCCCCAGACTTTTTCCCTACTTTTCCTCCCCTTGCTTTTCAACTTTTTTGTGTGTTATCTTCCCCCATCAGAATAGAAGCTCCTTGAAGGCACGGACTGTCTTTCTTTTTACTTGTATTTGAATTCTCAGTGCTTAGCACAGTGTCAGGTCCTTGGCAAGGCTTTAATAAATGCTTGGAGACTTGACTTAACCTGACATGCAGCATCTTATTCACACCTTCTTATATTTCCTCATTGTCCTTTAGGTAGCCAGCAACCTTAGTTCTTTGGAAACTGGTGGTCTCTTATGTTTATCAACCATATATCATAAGGTGAAAATTAGTTTTGTCCAGTTGTTACAGTTGTGTACAACTCTGGATGACCACATTTGGGGTTTTCTTGGAAAAGATACTGAACTGGTTTGCCATTTCCTTCTCTAGCTCATTCTACAGATGAGGAAACTGAGACAAACAGGGTTAAGTGATTTGGCCAGGATCACACAGCTAGTAAGTTTCTGAAGCAACTGGACATCTAGTAAGTGTCTGCTACCAGATGTGAACTAAAGATTAGTCTTCCTGACTTTAGGCCCAGTGCTCTGTCTACTGCATCACCAGTGGGAAAATAATGGTATTTTAAAACTCCTGTGGTAGTTATGAAGAATGCTTTTGAGTGACTATGGAACTCATTTAGGAGGCTTTGAAGTGTTCAGGAGCTTGAGGAAATTGGAACAATGTCATCTGCACATAGGAGCAACTGGCGCACTTTATTGTGGTCTAGGAATTATGCTTTGATTCTGAATTCATACTTGACATTCCACTTGACAGTGGCAATTGCCTTTGGCAAGTGTCTCACTATTTTATGCCTCTGTTGATATTTATGATCAGAAAATTAGGATCCAAGATTATAGATTTAAAGCTGAAAGAAAATTCAAAGGTCCAACCTCCTTATTTTATAGAGGATGCCACTGAAGTCCAGGAAAGTTAAGTGATCTGCCTGTGACCACATCAGAAAATTATCTTTCATGAAATCTTGCATGATTTTAACAAGTACATGGGAGACATCTTGCTGGGGGAGGATCTTTAAGAAGTCATTTCATTCTCCCCCCTTTACCTGAAGGGAATGATGACAAGTTCAGACAATCACATCTGACTCAATGTCTGATGTGGTTGCCATGTTAGTTGGTTTTGCTTAACTACTACTTCTTTTAACAAGGGAAGCTTCACGAGGTGATCAGAATGGTAATGTAGTTGGAAATGATTGTCATGTAAATATAAAATATTAATTTAAGAGTAGCATCTTTATTAAAATGCTTTATAGTTAATATAAAATAAGGGTCCTGGGATCTTCTCAATACCTTTCAATCAGTTGATGATTAGAAAGATATGTAATACTGTATAATATTGTTTTCCAAAGCCTGCCTGTTCCCTTTCTGTACTTCCATCATTATATGTGAGATTATTCACATAGATTTTGTTGAGATGTGAAAGAAGGTAGGTAGGATGGTGGTTATTGATGTTTTCTTGGCAGCAGTAACATCCATGATTTTTCCCCAGGCTTTGATGTATTTCCTCATTTCAGATATCTTGAGAATTCTTCAGTGCCTTTAAAATTGTATATATTCCTATAAAGACTTTCTTTGTGTCTCATCCAGCGGCTATTCTTATTTTTGTCTTTTGTGCCATTTCTGCTTCCTTATGTAGCACATCAGAGGCTGTGATATTAAAAGTCTGAAATCACTCATGTCCATTAAAAGTCCATTGTCACTAATGGAGAGAATCATTTGTCATAATAATATTGACATGTATTTTCCTTTCATAAGAAATCTCTTTGTTGTCCTCCTAGCTTCATCCTTAAAAATGTCCTCTAATAATCTGGCTTAATTAGGTCTTTCAACAAGCAATCTACAAATTTATTTTTCCACTTACTGCTTCTGCTATTTTGTAATATGAAACCATTCTGCAATAGTTACTTTCTTACTTACCATCCTTCTCTCTACGATTGAACAAATGTGTTTATATCTAAACCAGTGTTGCCCTTGGCAGCCATTTTTTTCTGCTTGCCAAGGATATCAGTTAAACATCCTTAGGAAATGGTGAGAGTCTATGTTGATGCCTGCTCTTTTGTCTATTTCCTATTTTTCAGTATTAATAGCTTGTTTAAATAGTTCAGGATATAGAGTTGTCTCAAGTGCATACCATATCATCTCTTTGTATTTAGCTTTGATTTTTGTCTTTTCTCTAATCAGTCAATGGTACAACCATTCAGAGATAGCTTACTCAGAAATGACTTCCATATGGATACCCAACCTATCTTAACCTGTCTGTTAAGATGTAGTCAATTTCATGTCTATGATTTTTGTGCTTGTCCCATGCTGCACCTCTCGACATTCTTCTTGAAGAAAGTTTTCATGATATATTATAAAAAGGATTCTTTGTAATATGCAGTCTTCTGGCCTCATTTATGTCCTATTCCTGAGACATATTTTCCAACTTTTTATCAGTTTTCTACCTTTGCATTGAAGTCATTGAGTATTAACATGTTTGAAAATTTAATTTGGAGAGCATTAGTGAGTTCTTTGTGGGATTTCTTTATGTGGTATACTGGGTAGAATACTCCAATTCTGACCTTGAAGCCAGAAAAACCTGAGGTCAGGTTCTGCCTATGACATAGATTGGTTGTGTGACTTTGGGTAAGTCATCCAGAATGAAAACTCAGTGTTTTAGGGAACTCTCTAAGGTTATACATTGCAAAGGAGGTGCCAATTTGCATTGTTGGAGGGAATTTCCTTAACTAGAAGTTTCCAGTACCAATGAAATCACAGGTCTAGTCCCAATCCCTAGTTCTAATCTTTATCCTCTGTTATGAATACTGGTGCATAAGCTATAATCTTCTTCATGGTCATCCGTAAAAAAAATTCTACAACAACCCCAAAGCTCATTATTTATACTATAATACGTGATGAGCAATTTCCCTATGACATGCTATTTCCTATTGCCTTTAGACAAAGGATAAAATCAACTCTGTCAGCTTCTTTATTTGCTTCTCCAGGGAGAAGGCATGTTCCATCCTTCCATTTATCTATATTCTCCATTATTTCCTTCTATTTTAATTTCTATTAATAATATCAATGTTGATATGATGCAATTTCTCCACTAGTATATCTACATGATCATCAAACAGTTCACATTTAGACAAGCAACCATTAAGCTTATATTAATAGGCCATCTGAAAAGTGCAGGATTCTTAGCAAACTCTGCCTTTTCTGTAATTCTTAACCTCACTATTGAAGCAGAAGAGGGGTATTTTAAATTTGTATTTGGTTTCATGGGTTGCTATGATTACTAGGCAACACAGGGGCAGCTAGGTGATGCTGTGGATATAATGCTGAGCCTGGAATCTGGAGTATTTGATTTCAAATCTGTTCTTAGATCCTTACTAGGTGTGAGACCCTGGAAAGTCACTTAACCTGAGTTATTGTGATGTTCAAATGGGATAATGATTGTCGAGTGCTTAGCACAATGCCTGACACATAGCAAGCAATATAAAAGAATTGTGTTATTAGTTAATTATTATTATTGTTATTACAATAATCATCCATCAAGTGACCATAGTATTGGTAATTCAATTTGATATTTGCCTAGGCTGGTCCTCAGAAAGTAGGCAATTTAGTACTTAATCTGGGGCCCATGAACTTATTTTTAAATGTAATAACTATTTTTAAACTGTATTTCGGTGTAACTGATTTTCCTTATAACCCTATGCATTTTATTTTGTGGATTAAAAATGTGATTCTGGGGAGGGATTTCCCCAGACAGCCAGAGGGGTCTATGACACAATAAAGGTAAAGAACTCCTGGTCTCTAGTAAGATCTATGAGAACTTATATCCTGTTAACATAACCTTCAAGAATCTAGGTTCACCTCAATACCAAAATTAAGCATTTGACTAGGTTGTGTGTCTCAAAGAATATGTTAAGTACAGAGTAGTCAGACAATAGATACAACAGGAATTTAAAGGAAGCAGAGGATGCTATGAACTGGGGCACCTTGGAAGGCTTTATGGAGGTAGTGGGATTTGAGTTGGGTCTTAAAGGAATTTAGATGGGAGTGGGGAAGGAATTCTATAGGGAAAATGGGGTCAACAGAAGTTCAGAGGCAAGAAAACATTTGGTGGATAGGGAGTAAAGCACTTTGGCTATAGAGAAGAATTGCTATAGAGGAGTAATAGGAAATAAGAATGAAAAACCAAGTTGTAGACAGATAGATTATGGAAAGCTTTGAATGCAAAACTGAGAATTTTGCATTTTATCCTATAATCCACAGGGAGCTATTGAAGGTCTTGGAGCAAGGATGTGGCATGACCAAAAAGGCATTTCTATGGGATTTGGCAGAGGGGGTTTGGCATAAGTTTGGCAGCGGCATGCAGGATGAAGTAGAGGAGAAAGCAAGGATGTCAGTTAGCAGGCTATTGAGGACATCTAGGCATATACTAATGAGGACTTGAACTAAGCTACTGGCAGCAAATGAGGATGAAAAAATTCAGGGATATGGGGAGAAGTATTGTAAAGAAACAATGAATGTGACTTGATGGCTAAGGATGTCAGACTTGATGACTAAGGATGTCGAGGAAGTAGGTTCATGCCTGATTGTATCCATTTTTTTGTATTGGGGCTAGAAAAGGGAATACAGAAAAGTCAAGATCATGTCAGGAAAGCAAGACCTAGAACCAGAGAGTCCTCAGGTCAGGTCTTCCTGGCTCTCTGTCTGGGCTTGCTTTGGTTAATATCCTTCACTTTTGTTCAGTATATTCACAAGCTAAGGCCCTCTGTTTGATACTTGCTCCATTACATGACAGCAAGCACTTTCCTATGGGGGTTCTCAGCCTAATTCTGTGCTTGAGTCTTTGGAGTCTACTTCTTCCCAAATACTGGAGGCCTAACTGTTTACTCCAACTACCTTCTTGGAAAGATGATGTTTTTTGACTTGAGAAATGAATCTCTTTGTGATTGACTGTATCTCAGCCCAGGCATAGATACAGATAAATTGACACCTAAATAGAGGAAAACAGAGACATACAGAATGAGGAGGGGAAGGAAGATGGAGAGGATGAAGGCTCTGTTGAATGCAGTAATGATCTTGGGTGGTTCAAGGAGCACAATTTTCCTTCCCTGACTTTTCACCTGACACCTGAATGAATTCTCTGGCCAGAGGTGCCTCCTGCTGCTTTTTCATCATCTGCTATTCCTTTTTTTCTCACTCCAGTTATTATTTAAAATTTATAGAGCCTCCACAAAGCATCTGGTGCAGTATACGAAACAAAGGGAGATGCTGGAAGTACCCCCTTGGATTTACACCTAAAATAAAGCAAAGGAGATGATTAAAATCATTCCAGGGGATGGGAACAACTAGTCAGAGAGAATAATAATGAGCCTTGTTTCTTCCCTTATGCTCTTTCCCTTCACTTACTACTCCTTTCCCTTTCTCTTATATCAAAGCCTCTTCTTTCCAGAGGCATGGTCCATCCATCCATCCGTCCATCTATCCACGTATCCATCCATCCATCCGTCCGTCCATCCGTCCGTCCATCCATGTATCCATTCATCCATCCGTCCGTCCATCCGTCCGTCCATCCATGTATCCATCCATCCGTCCGTCTGTCCATCCGTCCATCCATCCACGTATCCATCCATCCATCCATCTATCCATTCAGCAAATATTTGTTGTTTCCTGTATGTAACGCAAAATTCTAGACACTGGGGAAAAGATAAAGTTCAGATAAGATAAGATCTCTGCCTGTATAGAGCTTATATTCTATTGGAGGGCCCAGGTCCTCTCTGAGGTCTCTCCCAGCTTTAAATCTTATGGTACAAACTAGATAATTATAATTAATACGTGGTATTCTGAGCTAAGTACATTAGAGAGGTTCAAAACAAAGTACGATGTGAGGTGTGGGGAGGAAGTTGTCACTGGACTCTCTATCAGTGGTAGAAAAATAGAACCAAGGTCTTGAGGAAAGGATCAGTTTCTAGAGAAATTTGAAAGAGTAATGATTGTCCTGGGGTACTTAAATGGGAAGCAAGGATTGGGGTGAGGTTTGTTGTATCCTATGGAATCATAGTCCAGGAAAGTTAATTAACTTCTCTAAATTTGATTTCCCTCATCCATAAGATGATAATGTTGAATTATATGATCATCTAAAGTCTCTTTTTAGCTTTAGCTCATGCACAAGGGATTAGACTTCTGCTAGGCCCCAGAAAGTAGGGCTAGACACAATGGGAGAAAGTGTCAAAGAAAACAATTTAAGCTAAAAGTGGGGGTCAGGGGAGGGACAACTGCTTATAAAATTTAAATTGACTGACTTCACAGATGGTGGGTGCCCCCTCACTGAAACTCTTCATGTAAAGGTTGACATGTCATAAAATGTTTATTTTTTCCTCAGTTGTTACATCTAGTTTTGAACTCAATGGTTGGTGATGTCCATTCCAACTCAGAAATGCTGCAAATCAATAATTCTAACATTCTATATTTATGTCTTCTTCCAAATGTATTATGTAACATTGTTTATTTTTTATCATCTATTTATTAATCATCTATTATTTTTATTACCTATTTATTAACTATCATTATTAGTTCCTATAGATGTTCAGATAATGGGCAATTTGGGGCAATCTTAAATGTTTTGGCATTCTTTAACTTTTAGGAGACTTTAAATTCTATACTATGCCATTATTTGTTAATCTGTGATGATGGGCAAGAGACTGAGCTCTGGTAGGGGGCGATAACAGAGAAATTCAGGGAGTTTGAGCAATGCCCAGGAAATTGTTGGGAAAATGGAGCATCAGAAAGCCTTTTTCCTACTTCTTTTGCATCTACTTGCCTCTACTCTAACACCTGGTATAACAGATATAGCAGTAGATTTGTAATCTGTGCAATTCCAAAAGACTCATGATGGAAAAACACTATCGACATCCAGAGAAAGAACTATGGAGTCTGAATGCAGATGGAAGCACACTGTTTTCTCTTTTTGTTGTTGTTTTTTCTTTCTTGTGGTTTTTCCTTTTTGTTCTGATTCTTCTTTCACAACATGACTAATGTGGAAATATGTTTAATATGATTGTACATGTACAGCCTGTATCAAATTGGTTGCTCTCTTGGGAAGGGGGAGGGGAGAGGAGGGAGAAAAAATTTGGAGCTCAAAAATTTATAAAAGTGAATGCTGAAAACTATTCATGTCTGCTTCAATTCATATAAAATGCTATTGAGAAACTAAAAAAAAAGGAAAATAAAACATTTGTAGCCTAAGGACCTGGGTTCAAATCCTGACTTTGGCACATATTACTTATCTGACTTTGACAAGTCCTTTAATAACTCTGGGCTTCAGTTTTCTCATCTGTCAAATGAAGGGCTTTTCTTTGCTAAATCCTATGAAATTCTGACCATATCCAGTCATATTCCATAAACCCACCTCCATATCTTTTTGTTCTAGCTACTTCCCTCCTCAACCAACTTATTTCTCCCAAAAGAAATTATCGTGGTGAGGCTCAAAGTAGCTGCCACAGCTCAATAATGTAATATTCGTTCCCAATAAGTCTGATAGGTCCCTCCTTTTTAGCTTTCTCCCAGGGGAAGATATCCTCCCACACCTCTCTCAATTTCAAAAAAGCCCAAATGACTTTGGGTATTTTAAGGGGCAAAACGTTGTGACAATAACTGAGTGATGTGGGATTTGCACAATGACTCCATTGGAGGTGCCATTAGGGCTTTTTATGTTACTCTTGTGACTGCTGCTTTGTCCACATTTAGCTAGGTGAGCCCCAAAGCTGAAGGAGCTTATTTGCAGTGAGGGAAGAAAAGAGACTTGGAACTACATAGCAATTGATGTATTTTTCAAGACTCTAAACTCCCAGTCCTTCTCCTGAACCCTTGCTCTGAAAGACCCCCAAACTGTAGACCCTGAAGTTCTGAATATTGCTTCCTTTGCCTGATGCAAGGCTGTTTTGTTTTGAGTATCATAGGGTCTGTCTGCTTCAAGCCTCTCCCGCCTCCAATCCATCCTTGATTCAGTCAACAGAGTAATTTTTCTCAAGTGTATGTCTGGCTGTGTCACTTTCCTTACTTAGTAAATTTCAGTGACTCCCAATAGCCTCCAGATCAATACAAATCCTCTGCTGTTCAAACTCCTTCATACCATAGCTCTTTTCTCCCTTTCCAGTATTTTTACACTATACTCCCCACCAGGTACTCTTCCATTCAATGACACTGAACTCCTTGCTGTCATGAACAAGACACTCCATCAGCATTTTTTTTAACTTCCCCATGTCTGGAATGTTCTCCCTCCTCATCTCTGCCTATTGCCTTCCCTGAATTCCTTTATGTCCCATCTAAAGCCCATCCTCTTTAGCAAGCTTTTCCCAACCCTTTTTAATTCTACTGACTTTTTTCTGTTAATTAATTCCTGTTTATCCTGTATATAGCCTGTCTGTACAAATGTCTTTGCTTGTCTCACCTATTAGATTATGAGTTTCTTGAAGGCAAGGACTATCTTTTGCCCCTTTTGTATCACTAGTGCTTAAAACAGTTACTGGAATATAGTTAGAGCTTAATAAGTGTTTATTGACTAAAAAGAGACTGTCTAGAATTTAGGGTTAGGGAACCCGTGGCCTTGAGGCCGTACCTCTGGATCATGTAACCCTAATCCTTTATGTATTTTTAATAGAATCAAAACATCCTGAAGGTAAGACTATCTTTTCCTCCATTTTCTTTATATTCCTAGTGCCCAATACAGGACCGACACGAACAAGATGTTTAAAATGATCATTTTATTAAACTGAGGCTTAGATATGAGAAAACTGAGATTCAGACATGTTGAAGTGATTTGCCCAAAGTAGTACAGTTTTTCAGTTGTATCTGACCCTTTGTGACTCCATTTGGGGTTTTCTTGGCAAAGATGCTGGAATGGTTTGCCATTTCCTTCTCCAGTGGATCCATTTTGTCAGGTAATCAGAGGTTAAATGACTCATCTGGGGTGATACAATCTGAGGCTGGATTTGAACTCAGGTCTTCCTGAATCTAGGTCCAATGCTGTATCCCCTGAGCATCCAGCTGCCTCTAAGTAGTACAGTAGAACTAAGCTATTGTAAAAGCCATGTAGTTGGCCTCCCTACCTCATCTCACCCCACTCTGTTCCACACTTCACTCAGTTATCAAAGTGATCTTCCCAAATGCAGGTCTGACCACGTCCCTCCTCTCCTTGACAAACTCTACTGGCTCCTCCAAGATCAACAGAAAATCTTCTTTCTGGCTTTTAAAACCCTTTACAACCTTTCCCCTTCCCGCTTTTCTGGTCTTCCACTTTCTTTCCCTCTGTGTACAAGCCACAAACTTCTTGTTTTTCCTTACATGGGGCACTCCCTTTCCTGATTCCATGCATTTTCACTGGTGGTCCACTACGCTTAGAATATTTTCCTTCCTCACTTCTGCCTCCTGGTTTCCACGAATTCCTTCAGGAATCAACTCAAATCCCACTTTGTGCAAGACAACTTTCCAGTCACACCACTGCTAAATTCCTCCTTCCCCCATATTACCTCCTACTTAGACTGCGTGTCTTTTAAAACCTTCCAAACCTTTGCCCCTTGCTACCTTTCTCGTTTTCTTACTCTTAGGGCACCCCTTCCTGCTGCACCATGACTCTGCAATGTAGTGATACTGTTCTCCTTGCTGTTCCTCCCGCTAGATAGATATTCTGTCTCTCCACCCCAGGCATTTTCACTTGTCTCCTGTGTTTGAACTTTCTTTCTCTCCTCATATCTAGCTCCTAACTTGGCTGGATTCTTTTAAGTCTCAGCTAGAATCCCCTCTACCAGAAGCCTTTCCCAGAACTTCTTCACCTTCATGCCTTCCCACTGAGATTATTTTAAGTTTATCGTGTTTACGTATTGTTTACTATTTGCATATTGTCTCTGTCCCTCTTCCCACTAGACTGTGAGCTCCTTGAGAACAGGGATTGTCTTTTGCCTTCCTTCCCATCCCCAGAGCTTAGCCCAGCGCCTGGCATGTTGTTGGTGTTTAGTCTTGTCTGACTCTTCATGATCCCATGGACTTTGCCCGTGTTTTTTTTTCTTTATTTTGTCATAGATACTAAAGTGGATTGTGATTTCCTTCCCTAGTGTGTACCCGTTTTACAGATGAGGAACTGAGGCAAATAAAGGTTAAGTGACCTGCCCAGGGTAGCAAGTATCTGAGGCTGTATTTGAACTTAGGCTTTCCTGATTCCAAGCCCTGTGCTCTATCCACTGCAACACCCAGCTACACTGATGCATGGCAAGTGTTTAATAAATACTTAGTGACTTCTAGGCACGTAGTTATCTCCCCCATTAGAATTTGAACTCCTTGAGTAGAGGGACTTTTCTCCCCTTTCTTTCTTATTCCAGAGCTCAGCACAGTATTTGGCACATACATACTCAATGCTTAACGCATATTTATTTATTGATGGAAAACTTTAAATGGTTATATAAAAATAAATTATTGTTGTTATTACCTTGGAACAACCCCAAAGTGCTTCTGTCTCTTCCTCTCTCCCTCCCTCTCTTTTTCCCTCTCCCTCTCCCTCTCTCTCCCTCCCTCTCTTTCTCTCTCTCTCTCTCATCCAATCCCTCCCATTTTCTCTCCCTCCTTCCTTTTCTCTCTCACTTCCTCCCTTTTTCTTTCCTTCTTTGCCTCCCTTTCACTCTCTGTAGTTCCCTTTCTCTCTCTCCCTCCATCCCTTGCTACCTCCCTCTCTCTTTTTCATGAATTAGATGTTGACACTTTTCGAACAGGTCCCTGATACTCCTTGAAATGACTGGAAGCACCCCAGGGTATCATGTCACTAGGGTTGAGCACTGCTGATTTTCTGCAGTTTCTGTTCTAGACAGACACTCCTGGGGAGCCAGTGTTCTGGAAGACCAGTAGCAAGGAATATTTTGGAAAAGGAGCTGGTGAATAGAAAAAACTCTTGGAAATGTTGACCCCTGGGCCCCCACTTTCAATTTCCAGGGGACTGTCACTTTTGCTTGCAAACTCAGCAATGTTGGCAGAGTTGGCATGGTTAAGAATGGAGAGATCTTTGGGGAGAAATAGGTGAATCTGCCTGAATCTGCAGTTGATTGTGGTGTTCTAGTGTAACTGAACTGCAAACCATGGTTCAGGCTTAGCATTCAGTCTATTTGTATACAGGAAACACTTCACACTCTTTCAACAGCTCTTACATTTATCATTGTTATTGTGAATGCTTACTTATAATCAAGAGTCATCTTGTCACAGAGACAGAGAGTGATGGGATCATAGATTCAAGCTAGAATGAGCAATGAGAGGTCATCCAGTCTGAGCCCCTCATTTCCAGACAAAGGATTTGAGGCTCCTAAAGGTAAAGTAGGCCCCCCACGCTAGCAAGCTAGTTAGTGACACAGACACAATTTACACTTGTGTCCTCTGGCTTCAAGTGCTGTTTACTCTAAGGAAAAAGCACTAGGAGAGATTGTCGATATCATCCATTGAAATCGCTTTTAAATATCTAATAGAATATAAGTTCTTTGAAGACAAGGGCTGTTTTCATCCTCTTTTTATTCTCGGTGTGTAGCACAATGCCTTGTTGTTCTTGTTCAGTCATTTCAGTAGAGTATCTAACTCTTCATGACCCCATTTTTGTTTGTTTTTGGCAGAGATACTGGAGTGATTTTCCATTTCCTTCACTAGCTCAGGAAACTGAGGCAAACAGGATTAAGTGACAGTTAGTCTGAGGTCAGATATGAACTCAGGAAGAAGAGATTCATGACTCCAGGCCTGGGACTCTATTCACTGGTCTCCTAGTTAGAAAGTACTTAATATGCTTGTTGAATGAAATTGATAAGGCAATTAAGAACTAAAGACTTGAAGTGATTTGTCTAAGGTCTGATAGGTAGTTATCAACTGAGCTAACACTGTCTAACGGTCTTAGAAAAGTAAATATGCCTTCATTTGCAAATGGAGAAAATGGGATCCTGTAAAGGTTAAATCACTTGACTGAAGTCACACGGGTTTGTCTGCCTACCTTCATTGGTAGATTTCTGAGGGAGCCTTTGGCAATCTACGCTGGGAGGGATAAGGACAGTCACTGTTTAGAAAAGAGATTTTCCAGGGTGTCATGAATCCCCAGTCAGGGTTTTCAGTTATCTCTCCTGCCATGAAGGTCATTTAGAAATTTCCTTATGAAACTAATTGAGAACATGATTAAATTATTTTTTTCTTAGACCAGGTACTACAACTGGAACCTTTATTGGCTGCCAGCAACTTCCAGCTGTCAGAAGTAAATAACTCTTTGTAAAAATCTAATCTGATGTTAAATGGAATTAGGGTGCTCCTCCCCTTACTAAAATGAGGGGCAAATACAATTACTGGTGACTTAACCCAATGATAGGGTAGAGAAAGTTTCTAACCCTTACACCTCTGCTGTGTTATGGTGATGAAAAGAGGTTTTGAGCAAAAGTAGAGCACTTAGCACAAGCTACTTAAGTAGACAGAGGGAACTTTTTTTAAATATATGTAGCAATGCTTCTCATGGTCTCTGACAGGATCCAAGGGAAATTTCCAGAATAGCATGCCAAATTTCCATTCATTTGCTTCTGGTTAAATGTGTGTGTGTGTGTGTGTGTGTGTGTGTGTGTGTGTGTGTGTGTGTTTGGATACAGGGGTGGGGGTGGAGAAGAAGAGATAATTACTCTCTTGTGGGGAGTTGTATCTATCCATTTGAGTGAGCTCATCATCAGAAATTGATTCTGGGATTCCTCAGGACTTTCTGTTGTTTAGCTGTTTTTCAGTCTTGTCTGACTCTCTGTGACCCTGTTTGGGTTTTTTTTTTTTGCAAAGATATGAGAGGGGTTTTCCATTTCCTTCTCCAGCTCATGTTGCAGATGAGGAAAATGAGGAAAACAGGGTTAAGTGACTTGCCCAGGGTCACATGGCTAGGATGTATCTAAGGACAGATTTGAACTCAGGAAGATGAGTCTTCCTGACTCCAGGTGCAGCACTCTGTCCACTGTGCCCCCTAGCTGCCCTGTGGATGTTCTGCTTAGAATATAAGCTGCCAGTTCCAGAAACTGTCCTCCACTTGATCTCCCCTTTCCCTTCTTAACACTTATTCATTCATTCACTTGTTCATTCAACAAACATTTATTCCATGCCTACTATGTACATGTCTCTGGCTAGGTACAAGGCAAAGATGAAAGTATTCTATTAAGTTGCTGTTTGTCCTTCGTTTTGGAAGAGGGCCATGACATCAGGAAGGTGATGCTATAACATGCAAGTCCATTGGATTTGAGTGATGGAGGGCTATGCAAAGTCACCAGCCTCACTTTCTCCTCTGGAGTCATCTGGACCCAGTGGTAAGATATAGATCAGGGCAACTGGAGATGGTCCTGGATGTAGTAGGAGACGATGGCCTTTTTAAGTTGAGGTCTTTCCCAGGTCTCAGTTTGTTTGAGTCAATGACCATTCAGTGATTAAAGCTAGGTAAGAAATGAGGTAAAGAATGGCCTTTTTTACCTAGTCAAAAAAGAAAAAAATCAGTCTGGCAGGGGAAGACCCTCTGGGTTTCTGGCCCAAACAGAAACATTTGCTATTTACACTCACTGTGAGCCATCAAGGCTCAAACAATGATCAGGTGGGACTTGGGCTGGGACCTATTATTAGCCAATCAATGAAAGCCAGGGTGATTTGGGTCTTAAGAAATAAATCTAGTTCATGAAACCCAAGATATCCTGTGAGGTTTCAGGGATAAAAATTTACATTCTTTTTAGCAAAGTACTTTTAAGTAACGGTATTATTATACTATGTAGACAGAGGGAGAAGAAAGATGAAAGAAAAGAAGTGGAAAAGGGAAAGGAAAGGAAGAAGGAAGGAGCTGCATTGCCCAACTGGAATTGGCCAGTTGGGTCCCCAGTGGGGCAGCATGTATACATAAAAATAAATACACAATATATAAAAGTAAATACAAAGCAATTTCCTTGATGCTGGGGCAGGAGAGGGCACTAGCCCTGGGTATATCAGTACACACCTCACAGTAAGAATTTAATAAATACTTATTGACTTGCTACTTGTCACTTGCTCTCCTGTACACAATATTCCCTTTTTCTTCTCCATGCCCATGAACCGACTGAGTTCTGTATCTCCAATATACTCTCTCCCCACATTTGCCTCTTAGAATGTTTAGATTTCTTCAATGTTCAGCTCAAGTGCTCCTTCCTACAAGCGGTCATTCCCATCCAAAGCAAGAAGTGTTCTTATCCCTTCTTTGAGCATCCTCCTGCCCACAGCACAGTCTTTTAAAAGTCTATTATTGCTATGTTTTTATCACAAGTGTTAGTACATATTCAGTGGCAGTCTTCTTGTTGCTATTTTTAGAAAACTTTATTACTCTTTTTTATTTGTCCTAAGTTATCAACCCTTATTTAATATAGTTCACTCTTGCTGTTTGTAGATAAACTCTTGGAAAAAGCTGCTTAAACCTGTTGTTTCTGCTCCCCATTTTTAACTCCTCACCCCTTTGTCACCTAGCTTCCAGCCTTATCATTTGACTGAAAATTCTCATTCCAAGGTTACCAGGGATCTCTTCATTGCCAGATCCGATGGCCCCTTCTCGATCCTTATCCTTTGAAATCTCTCTGGAGTGCCTGATGTTCTTGACTACTCTTTCCCATCTGTCGGGGTTTTTGTGGCACTGCTCCCTCTTCATTTCCTGCTCCTACCTGTCTGACCATTCCTCTTTTGTTTCTTTTATTAGCTCTCCATCCTTCCCCAAAATGTTCCTAAAATATCATATTTTATCTCTGGTTCTATGCTTGGAATTCACTCCCTCCTCGTGTCTACTTCTTAGAACCCCTTAATTTCTTCAAGGGTCAGCTCAGGCATTTTGTGGTTGTTGCTTAGACATATCCAACTCTTCATGACCCTGTGAACTTGTCCATACTGACATGGTTTACTATTTCCTTCTCCAGTGTGTCTCTGTTTTGCAGATGAGGAAGCATCTGTAACAAATAACGCAAATACGAGTTAAGTGACTTGCCCAGTGTCACACAGCTAGTAAGTGGCTGAGATATAGTTGAATTCAGATCTTCCTGACTACGCTTCCCAGTGTTCTATCTATCATATCATCCAGCTGCCCCTTAGCTCAGATACTATCTTCTATCAACACCTCTTCCTTCTGCTTCTCCCAAATTATGTTGCACTTATCTATCTTTTATATACTTTGTGCTTATTTACTCAAGTAGATATTGTTTCCCTCATACATCACGAGCTTCTTAAGAGTAGGCATTTTTAAAATTTTTGCCTTTATTCCCCACACCCGATGCAATGATTAATGAACAAGAGCTTGGTAAATGCTCGCTGATTGTATTTGCTATATCTCAGAAGTAAATAGCTCTTTATAAAATCAAAACTGATGTGAAATGGTTAAATGGAACTGAGGTGGTAGTTATTGGCCTAGAATGCTTTGATTCCTTGTCTCTGCCTCCTGGCTTTCCTCAATTCTCTGCAAAATGTGATTTTCTGAAAAAGGTTTGTCCTGTCTGCCTCTCTGGTAGTGCCTTCCTTCTGACATTACCTCTGATTTACCCTGCATATATCTTCTATGTACACAGTTATTTACATTTTGTCTCCTCCATTAGAATATGAACTCCTTAGGCAGGCCCTGCATTTTTTCCTCTCTTTTTTTTTCTTTCTTTTGCTTAGCACCCAATACCTAACATACAGCAAATGCTTAATAAGTGCTTGTTGACTTGACCTTGTTGGGTTTGGATCACTGAAGAAACCTGTGATGAAATGACTAGATCACTATACCTGCTCACATACCATCGAAGGTATTTCTGTTTCAACCAGTTAGCACACAATATTGGGGAGAAAGCAGTATTGACAACGTACTACTCCAGTAAAATATAATTCAAACATCCCAAACATTCATTGGGGCCATGATCTCAATTTTCTCTGGAAAAGTATCCCCCATCCCTGAAGCTACCTTGGGCTTTGGTAGGCTAGCTTTGTTTGCCTTTAGACCTCCATAGCACCCCAGGACATCTTCAATCTCCAGCCTTGCTATCATGCATATAAGCCTTCCCTCACTTTTTCATTTTCCTGTTATGAGTTGTCTTCTCCCATTAGAGTGTAAGCTCCTTGAGGGAAGACCTGTCTAGCATATTTTTATTTATATTCCCACTACATTGTTTAGTGCCTGGCACAGAATAAGCATTAAATAAATCTTCTCTTCTATGTCTCTCTTTCTCTGTTTCTTTTTCTTTCTCTTTCTCTCTCTCCCTCTCTCCCTCTCTCTCCCTCCCTCTCTTTCTCCCTCCCTCTCTCTCTCTCTCTCTCTCTCTCTCTCTTTTTCTCTCTCTCTCTCTCTGTACCCCTCCCCCTCTCTCCCCCCCACAATATTTCAATGTGGGAGATGGACCTTAAAGGCCATTCAGTACAATTGATACCTGAACAAGAATTTTCCTCTGTAACGTATCTAAAATGTGGCTAACCAGCCTTTGCTCAAAGGCTCCACTAAAACCAATGGCTTTCTATTGTTAAAGGAATTTTCCTTACCTCTGGCTGAATGGTAATTGTAATGGTAACCACTGTAACTTTGGCTCATTGTTGGCTCAATCTGGCGTCTGATACCAACCAGAATACATTAAACATCTCCAGGGAATAGCTCTTAAAGTACAAAAGAGAGCTTTCCTGTTCCCTTCTCTGTCTCTTGACTGCATTTCCCCAGCTCCTCAAATAGCGTTATCTCACATACTTCACCTCTGCCGTCTGTGTCCCCAAGACACTCTCTACTTCATTAACATCCTTCCACACATGTGGTTCTTAGAAATTAACACAATTGTCCAGATGTGGACTGTTCACAGCAGAGGACAGTAGGACTCACTAGTCCTGAATATATGCCTTTCTTAATGTAGTTTAAAGTTACATAAGCATTTTTGACTGCAATATCACACTCAACTCACACTGAATTTGTAGCTCACTAAGAAACACTTTCCTGCATCTTTTAAAATAAAGAGTTGAGTAGCTGTTTTGCCCCTACCCCATCCATTATTATCATCTCCTCTTTTCACCAATGGAACTAAAAAGACTAAATAAAAAAAATCTACATTAGCTTGCCTCACATAATAAAATAAATATAAAACTCTTTTACTTTTAAAAAAATTGATCTTTTATTACTTGCTTTAGAATCTCTCTTTGGTATGTGTCTTCTAATTTAACTGAAAAATTCCCTGTATAGTCATAGCAGCCTTTTTAGAGAACTTGCCTTTGTCTTCCTTATTTTCAGAATTTGATTCTTTAGAGTTTTCCACCAGAAGTGTCCTGGCAAATGTTTTAACTATTAGCTCTCCAAATATTATATAAAAATATATATGTATATATTATGTATATGTGTATATATTATATTTTATATGTTACATGCATATAATATGTTATACATACATATTATGTGTGTATATATTATGCATATATTACATACACATACATAGGACACACTTTGTTGTTTAAACTTCATTGTTAACATTTTCTCCTTGTCTTTCTAAATAATCAACAAACAATAAATTAATTCCCAATTTGTACCATTTGCTGATTTTTGAGGTACAAGTTCCCACACTGAAAATTTAGCAGTCAGTCAATGCAGTACAAGCTAGCTCTAGCATACTCGTTTCAACCCCACTTGAATTGATTTCTCTTACAGATTTTACATGATAGGACTCTACATATCCTTTCTCTGACCAACTTGAAATACTCTCCTTAAATCTAGGGTTCATGTCAAAGTATGCTTAAGATTCCTCTCTTTTCATCAGAAATTTTAAAATAACTTGACAACATTCCATTAAACTTACCATTATTTACTTCATAAATTAAAAAAAAAATTGTGCTTCTGTTAGACACTGTAGCTCACTTTGCTTATTATCTCTGTGCATTTTTGTAAAGAAATCTGAATCTGTGGATTTTGTTGTTGACTCCTTTGTTGAATTTATTTTTTTGCTTGAGAATTTCAGGTCTTGTCTACTGCTGTTCTTCCTACATTCAACTACTTTCCATCTAGTATGATGGATTTATATGGGTATAATTTTTTTTAATTTTTTCCTTCCTTTTCAGCTTAAAAGCCCTTTTGATTAGATTTACAAGATGTCAGACACATATATTCTTATAAAAATGATTTTTGTTGGCGTCTTTTTTTAAACATCATCATAATTTTTCCTGGCATTGCTCCTCCTCTTTTTTCCTGCACATTTATCCCATATAACAAATAATATTTTTTTAAAATAGGAAAAGAAAAGGTAGGAAAATTAGCAAAATTGATCAATAAATTGAAAAAGTCTGAAAGTAAGTGAAATATATGACACTGTGGACCTCTCACATATGCAAAGGGGTGGGTGTGTCTTGTATCTCTTCTTCGAAACATACTTATTCTTTCTAATTTTGCTGCATTTTGTGTTATTTTGTGGATGTCTTTTCCATTTGTGTTATTGTGGTAATTGTATATGTTGTTTTCTTCACTGTCTACTTCACATTGGTTCACATAGATTTTTCTATGCTTCTCTGCAATGATCATACTCATCATTACTTATAGCATAAAAATATTCCATTATATTCATGTACTACAATTCCCAAATAATGGCGATCCACTTTGTTTTCCAATGTTACTATCACGAAAAGTGCTACTATAAACATTTTGGTTTATGTAAGGATTTTCTTCTCATCAATGGGCACTTTGGTGTATAAGCCTAATAAATAGATTCTCTGGGTCAAAAATAATGAATATTTTAGACTACATTTTCATTGTTTCCCAGAATGCTTATGCTGATTCATAGTTCCATCAACAATGCACCAGTATGCCTTTCTTTCCACAACACTTCCATCATTGAGAATTTCCATTTTTTGTCTTTTTAAAAAAAATCAATTTGTAGCTTGTAAAGTGAAAGCTTAGGGTTGTTTTGATTTGAATTTTTTCTTATTAGTGATTTGGGGCATTCCTTCATATGATTGTTAATAACTTGTAATTTTCCTTTTGAGAATTATTTGTTCGTATCCTTTGGCTATTTACTTAATCATGAGTGGTTTTGTGTGTATATGTGGTGTGAGTTAATTGCTTATGTATTACAAATATTAAACATTTATCAGAAAAATTTGATCCAAAGATCCCCCTTCCCTATTTGTCTACTTCTTTTCTTATCCTAAGTGCATTCATTTTGTTTATACAGAAGCTTTTCAGTTTCATGTAGTCAAAGTTATCAGTTTTATCTGCTATAATTTTCTCTCTCTCTTGTATGGTTATGAATATATCTCCTACCATTGGTTGTGAGAGGCATATATTTGATTCTTCTCACCTAAAAAAATAATTATCTTTAATATCAAGTTCATGTATCCATTTAGAATATATTACAGAAGCATATGTAAGGTATTGGTCTAAGTCTAATTCCTGTCAGCACTCTTTATAGTTTTGCCCAAAGTTTTTAAAAAAAATCAAATAAATTATTTTGTAAATAATTTATAGTTTCCAGCTTACTGAAAACTAGGTTAAGTTCCATCATTTCTGTTTCTCTTGTATACTCTGTTCTGTTGATCTACCTATTTTTTAAATCAATACCAGATGGTATCAGTGATGACTGCTTTATAAATACAGTAAGATTATGGTCTGAAAGTACTATTCCCCTTAGCCTGTACATAATTTCATTATTTCTTTGGATATTCCAGCTCTTTTATTTTTCTAAATTCACTTAGCTATGATTTTATTAAGTTCTTTAAATTATCCCTTTGATAATTTGATAGGTATAGTATTAAAACAGTCAATTAACTTTGGCATTGTTATTATTATTATTGTTATTATTATTATATTGGCATAGCCTAGCCATGAACACTGAATATTTCTCCTGCTATTTAAATTCTTTATTCCTTTGCATTTTGTTATTGAATATATTCAAGTCTTTTGTATTCTTTCATAGATTGATCCACAAATATATTATACATTTTGTAGTTATTTAGAAGAATATTTCCTTTTCTATTTCTATTACATTTTGGATTTTGTTATTCTTATAAAGAAATACTACTGTTTTTCAGGGTCTATTTTGTATCCTGGACTTTGGCTAAAGCTATTAATTGTCTCATTGAATATCATTGTGATTCTCTAGGATTTTCTAAGTAAAACATCATATCAGAAAATAAAGATAATTTTATCTCCTCTTTATGTGTCTTTACATCTAATTCTTTCTCTTCTCTTATATCACCTGCTTTTCCAAAACTATATCAAATAATATAATATAGAGAGTGGGCATCCTTACTTTACTCCTATATTTACTGGAAAAGATTACAGTGTGTAATACATGGTACTTGCTTTTGGTTTTAGATAGTTACTTTTATCATATTAAAAAAGATTCCCTCAATTCCTATACTTTCTAGGGTTTTTTTTTTAGCATAAATGAGTGATATATTTTGTCAAAGTTTTTTTTTATCTGAACCTATTGAACTAATCATATGGATTGGGATATTTTTGTTTTAAGATAATTCATTATGCTGATTGTTTTCCTAATAGTAAATCATCTTTGCACCCCTACTGAAAATCCAACTTGGTCATAATGGATGACTTCTTGGATGAACTGCTGTATTTTGACAGGATTTTATTTTTAAAAAATTAATCAGTATTCATGATATTGGTCTGTAGTTCTCCTGTGCTTTATCCTTCCTTGGTTTAGGCATTAGGATTTTATTTGTTTCATAAAAAGAATCTGGTAGGGTCCTTTCTCTCTGGATTTTTGAGAAAAAAATTTTTTTTTGTAGCATTGGCACTAATTATTCTTTGAAAGTTTGATAGAATTCTCCTGTGAATCCATCAGGACCATCTTGTTCTCTCATACACATACCATCCCACCCCCAACCCTTCCTTTCGTAGTTCGTTTATAGCTAGTAAAAGAATACTTTTCTGAAATAGTATTATGATCTCTATTTATTCTTCTGTTAGTTTGAGTATTTGATATTTTTGAAAATATTCTATTTCTTTTATGTTCTTACTTTTGTTAACATTTAACCTGGATATAGAGGATTTTGATGATTCTTTTTATTTCTTCTGGTTTTCTTGTGCTTTCACCTAGTTCATTTGCTTTTTTGTCGATTTAATTTTCTTCACTCTGATCAGATTGGCTAAAGATTTATCAATTTTATTATTTTTTAAAATGTTTTTTCAAATTTTTTTCAAACACCTTTTAGTTTTATCGATAACATAGAGTTTGTTTTTATTTTCCCTTTGGTTTCTACTTATTTTTTTCTCCTCTCATTTTTAATATCTCTTCTTTTGTGCTTTTAAAAGATTTGCCTATTTATTGACTTTCTAATTTTTAAAAATTCAAGTTCAGTTTACTAATCTAGTTGTTTCTATTTTGTTAATGAATATTTGTAGGGATATGATTTTTCCTATAAGGCCTTCTTTACTTGTTTCCCAGAAATTGTGATGTTGTTTCATCTTTATATTTTCTTTCACCTAGTTATTGTTTTTAAGGTTTGTTCTTGACCCATTTGTTATTAAGATTCCATTGTTAAGTATCATTTGGGCCTGCATTTTGTTTGTGCTTCCTGAACTGGTAACTATTTTTATGGTCCATAAAAGATACGTACTGTTTTTGCATTTTTATGTATGTTTGCAATATCTCTGTGACCGAATACACTGTCAATTTTTATAAAAGTTCCATGTAGTGCTAAGAAATATGCATATTATTTAGCAGTCTTATTTAAAAGATGCCAAAATTCTTTTAGATCTTATTTCTGTACCTTTTTCTGAAAAGGATTTCTTTCCTTCATATTTTTCTTTCTCTCTCTAAATTCTCTCTCTGCCTTTTCTATATAATTACTCACACTTCCATTTCTCTTCTACAACTTTGGCCTTCTCTTCAGCTAAAGTGCTTCTACCAATCCTTTTCTCACGCACCATTTTCTCCCACCTATGGCAGAGGTTGGGTTTTTAAAAAGATCTATGAGCCCACAACCTTCATATAAATTATTTAAACTCATTTCCCATTTTAACCAGGTTGCAGTGATGATGCATCTGGTGACCTGGGACAACAGTAACTTTCCTATTTTTAGTACCAGGATTGTGGGTGGTGCTTCCTGTTTTTCTTGGAATTTGTTTTTACCCACCAAGTCATTTCTTTAGTTCTGATCTAATTTTCCCTAGTCCTAGTATAGGAGCCAATCTTTATCTTCAAGGATGGCCCAGCATTGCCTGATAATGCCTTTGAACAGCTGAGGGGGAGGAGGAGGGGCAGGGGACTGACTCAGTGTGTGGCCTCTCACACTGCAGTGATGTGGTACTTACTCCTTGGAGACCTACTATCCACGAACAAGCTTGTCCTGACACTGTATAATGTGGGACATTTCACAGGATCAGTGCCCAAGGCAGCTGAGCTGCCAGCCAGGTGCATGGGATACCTAGGTAATTATGTGATTACACAGACCTGGCGGTATGCTGTCGTGTCTAGGTTGGGGCAGGGGACCTCTGGGGAATGAAAACTGTTTAAGGATTGGAGCACACCTGAGAGATTGCTAATTGTTCATGGCCCAAGGAGAATGATTCTTTCAAGAGACCTTCTTGGGTCACCCAGTTCAAGGAGACCTTCTTAGGCTACCCAGTCCACAAGGGCACCACCTCCTGAAAGGTACCACCTACTTCTGTCTTTTAGCTTTCTCTTGACATGGGTTATTTTAGACCATCAATTATGATTTTGTATTTGTGTGTATGTATGTATATATGTGATTGCCTCAAATTCGTGAAATGAATGAAAGTATTCCTCACAGCCCTAGCAAAGTGCTTTGCATACATCCGAAGCTCAATAAAAAATCTGTCCCTATTAGCAGCTGGGGTGTTCATGGGACACAGAGAGATTCAGTCATCTCTTGCAAATCCCAGGTATTAGGAGCACAGCACCATCCTGATCTGGAAAAACCATGTAAAATTTTTTGGCCCACCCCTTGTACCAAAGAAGAGGTCTGAGTTCTTCTTGTTCTTACAGTATTTTATTGTAAATTTTGGCTTAAATATTTGGTCCTAGGCTATATTATACAATACTATACAAATATTTTATGCATTTCTGAGTTTCTAATTTTTTTTCTGTTGTCTATTGGCCTTTGTGTGTTGTCTGCAGCTTCTGTAAAACTTCCCCAAATTCTGCTTAATTTCTTATGCTGACTCGTGATATATTGAAACTGCAATGGGGAAAATCACAATGTGGAATGTAAACTGGACAGTCTTTAGGAACCCTTTGCAGGTAGAACTTATCTTCAAATCCTAACTGAGTTTTAGGATTTTTCTGTTGTTTCTTGGCATGCTAAGATCCATTATAAATCGGAAAAGTTTCTGATCCAATGATTCAGTGCAACAAATGTTTTTTTTTTAAGTATTCACTGAACTCTACCAAGAATCAAAGGAAATAATATTTGTAAAGTGCTTTACATAGCACCTGACACATAATAGAAGTTTAGTAAATGCCTGTTCTCTTTCCTTTCTCTGCTACGTACTAGTTCTATAGTTAGAGGGTTGCTGTTTGTCCTTCCTTCTCAAAGAAGACCATGCCATCAGGGAGGTGATGTTGTAACATGCAAGTGAATTGGGTTTAAGTGAGGGAGGACTGTGCAAGGTCACTAGCCTCATTCTCTCCTCCAGAGCCATCTGGGTCCCATGGTCAGATACACACCAGGATGACTGGAGACAACCCTGGATACAGTGGAAGACTTTGGCCTTTTAAAGCTAAGGTCTTTAGCAGGTCTCAGTTTGACTCCAGGTCTACCCTGTGCAAAGTTCTTGACATCAAAACATAAAAATGAAAAAGTAGTTTCTCTCAATGGACTTACATTCTACCAGGGATTTTTTTTCAAAATGGGGAGACATGGAGCTTTTATGGTCTCTCATCCCAGGCCTACCTGCATTTCTGGATTCACAGTCCAAATATACTAATATACTAATGTTGAGGAGTTAGCTATTGAACCAACCATAAAAATAAAATAAAATAAAATGGAGGGAGTGGAAGTGGTTTAATCTCTTGTATTCTCCAAGTTTCTCTATGACCCAGATTAGAAGCAGAACATTTCCATTTCTGATCTGAGTCCCTCTCATTCTGAGGTGACATGTGGAGGAGTCAGTTTTGGGGTCTCAGCCCTGACACTAAATTACTAGTTTTCTTTGGACAAGTAACTTCTCCAACTCTCAGTTTCCTGATTTGTAAAATGGAGATGACAATACTTTGCATTGTCACAAAACTGTCATCAGAATTAAAATAAGATCATATATATATAAACACTTTGAAGGCATTACATACTTTGTAAGTGGCAGTGATTGTTATTAATATTATTTAGCAAGTTGAACAGCTTTGTCTCTCTCATTTCATTTCAAAGATTGATCTGATTCTAGTTGAGTCCTTGGGTTTCCATTTGGAAACAACTAGACCCAAGTTTTGCTGTCAGAATCAGGTTCTGTTGGTAGTGGGTCAGATTTGCAATGGCCAGGACATGAAGTACAGATAGGTCTCCCTAAGCAGGACAGAGAAGTCCAAGGAGGCGGATGGCTGACATGAGAAGATCCAAGAGTAGATAACAGTTGGACACTTCAGCAGGTTGATGCTGCATAGTATCAACAGCACTTGGTATTGGGAAATAGGTAGGTAGATGTTGTTGGTAGAGTCTGGCATTCTTCATTCTTAAAGAGTGGGTTCAGAAAGTAGCTACAGTTTGTGGGAAGAATGGGAAAAGTGAGAGGGTTACAAAGAAATTGGGGGTATGGAGGAGGGAACCAACACAAAGACCCACAAGGGAACAAGACAGAGGCCCAGTTTCTGGAAGAAATACACTCTGGAGGGAGGGAAGGGTAATCACAAGGTCTAAGGCCTAGTAAATGGAACCAGAGTACAAAGAAAGATTGAGACTAGTAATAAGGCTAACAATATTGTCCTGCAAAGCAAAGATCCAAGGAAAAGTGTCTATAACTTGAGGGACAGAGGGAATGGGAGTCAGGCAAGCCCAGATACTAGTCCTGACTCCAGTTTGTACTAATGCCAGAATCCCAGGTCTCCTTGTGTTAGATAATGTCCAGCATATCCAGGGATCCTATTTTATACAAATTCCTATTGAATAAGCATCAAGGGTGTGTGTGTGTGTGTGTGTGTGTGTTAGGGAGGAGGGGGCTAAAAGACAGTTAGTCTTGTGATTGCTTTCACCCATGTATCAGATGCATCAGAGTATGACTGTGTATCTTCACTATGGGGGTCTGTAAGACTGTCTTCTGCCTTTGCCAGAATCACTGCAGAGAAAGCAGGCTTCACCAGAGCTCAGGAAGGGAAAGCTTCCTCTTTCAGCCTTCCAAGTGGGAAAGCTAGGATCTTTTAAAATAAAAATTTGAAAATTCCTGTAACTGATCTGAAGTTTGACTCCTTCTGAGTGTAGGTGTATCATGATTGATCATCATGGGAGAGGATTGTGAGGTGCTACTGGCAGCACCCAACTGGGAACATGGACCCATTTCAAACCTCGGAGTATTTAAAATGAATCACTCTCTCACTGTCCACCTCCTCCCCTTTTCCTTCCTCCCTACTGCTTTCTCTCATCTCTTTTCTTTCTTTATTCTTTTCTACCTTTTCACTAGTTTTCTCCCCCAACCTCTCTCATCTTGAATCAGCACTGCTGAGAGTGAAGGAGGCTGGGTCTACTGAATTTGACATAGTAAGGATCAGAAGATTTCTATATATTTTGATACTAAGGTAATACTAGGTAGAGGACATACAAATTTGCTTTTGGAAATGGGCACTTGTTTGCTTCTCCAGGGGTGGTGCTGCAACGTCAATGGGGAAGATTTTCTGCTTCTGCCCAAAAAACATCTTTGTTGCCACCTTTTTTCACCTTCTTCCATTCTGGCCACAGCCACTGCCCCTGCCCCTTCATCTTTCCTTTCCTTCACTTCCAACAGTGGTCTTTAGGATCACATAGTTACAGATTTTGGGTTGAAAGGGATCTTAGTAATTAATGAATCCAACCCCCTTATTTTTTGTAGAGAAGGAAACTAAAACCAAGAAAGGGGATATTGACTTTGGGAAGCCACATTGGTAGTTTAGAAAGTTGACTGACTGAACACCAAATACAGAAGATTTGATCCAGATGTTTTGTCTTCTACTTTCATTTAACGTCTGTGAGAATCATATTTTCATCTGTAAAATGAGAGATGTGTACCAGATAGAGTCTAAGGTCCCTACAAGTTCACCTGCCCACGATATATGAATAGCAAATGGCAAATAGAGAATACAAAACCAGGTCTTTGAGCTCCAAAATCCAGTCTTTTTTCTACTTGTTTCCTGTTCTGCTCTCATGGTTTGCACACTGAAGGTCTTCTAACATCTGACAGTGACCAGTCCCCAAACTGCGAAAACCAAAATTCCAAAACCAAATATTTCAAAAGCCAAAATCAGTCACAGGTTAAGTGGGTCATTTTTGCAATGACGAAAGTCATGCTTAGTACTATGTTTCTGTCCCTTTCTCTTTCTGCCCCACCTGCAGCATAGAGGTTTTGTCTTTTCCGAGGATACAAGGATTGAAGAGGAAAGTAGAGTCAGACTTGATTCATTTTTAATCTTTTCTTGAGCTCACTAGAGATAAGGGTGGTGGAGCTTTTTTACTTCCTGATGGGATTAGAAGATGAGGTCTTTTGTAGCAGGATAGGAGAAAGCTCCTAGTCACTAAAGAAGGACTTATTAAGTGATAATCCCAGATAAACCTCTGGTAATCAGTCACTAACTGCCTACTTGATGATGAGAAAATATCAAGTCATTTAATTAACTCCTTGAGGAATCCATATAAACCTCAAGTCTCTCTCTCCCTCTATCCCTCCTCTCTCTCCCTCCCTCTCTCCTCTCTCTTTTTCTCTCCTTCCTTCCTTCTTTTCTTCTCTCTTTCCTCTCTCTCCTTCTCCCCATGTCTTGACTCCTCTTCACCCCGCTCCACTATTTAGAAACACACACTCAGCGCCTGTTGCTTGGGCCCACTTTTCCTTCCTTTTAAGACCTCTACTTAGATCCTATACTTTAGCAGACCCGTAATGTCATCTGCCCCCATAGAATCCAAACTGACTGCAAGGACTGTTAAATTTTTGTCATTGCATTTCAAGCACCGTGCCTTAATGATTGGCATAATAAGACTGTTGATTAGCTAGGAAGATGGAAATTCATCCAAGACAGCCCCTTGTCAGACAGCTCCAGCAGGGTGACATACCTGAGTTGAGGAGGTAAGGTAGTACAAAAAGTTGTAATCATTGTGTTTTTTAGGTCCTGTCTCCCCCATATCCCCTGTCATAAATCATACTGGAAAGCCATGTGTATGTTTGTCTACCTATGTTAGCTGACATATTCTCTTAATTTATATGTTAAATTCTGTTTCTACACATAAGACCATCATTTTAGGCTTCCTTTTTTTTACTTTCACTTCAATCTCTTTATAACAACGGTCTTAAGATATAAGCCTTGGTGCAGTGCAAATGGTGAAGGTATTAGTTATAAACGTGTCCTTCCAGTATTTCCATTAGTAAGCCCTTCTGAATAGGATCCAGGATGGATTTGCCTTACATTGAGCTCTGAACTCTTAAGTGGGTGTTTTTAACAAGGCTTCAACGGCTTTGCCACCCACCTCCTATCACTGGTCCAGATGTACCATATCATCATTGTGTAAGGATGGATGCACAAAGGAACAATGTAGGAGGGATGACAATGGCCACCAGAAAGTTTGGCCAGGCCACTATTGGCTCCCACATTTTAGAAAACAGACGTATGAAGCAGCATGCTAGAGTGGAAAGAGTAGACAGTGGATATGAAGTTGGCAGAGACTTGGGTTCAAATCTTACTTCTGTTACTTGGACAAGTCATTTACTATCTGGGCCTTCACTTGTAAAATGGGGGAAAATAACTTGAGTAGTTCAAGTAAATTAATTTAAAAACTTCAAGTAAGTGTGCACGATTAGTAAGACTATCTGGAGGTCATTTATCAGCATTCTGAATTGCTCTCTTTGTCCCTAACAGCCAATGGAAATACTCATTTGGAACTGCCTTTGTGTAACCAAGAGGGCAGAGGAAAGATGGAGGTGATGTCCTTATTGAAGGCAGGGGGAGACCCAGGACTGGAAATCAAAGAAGAGCAGAGAGATTTGGATAAGACTTGTTCTCTTCCAAGACAAAAACCAAGGGAAATCGGCTCTAGCACCCTTTGGGTTCTTGTTAACATCAAGTATCACTTGATCAATCAATGTGCATTTTTTCCAAGTCCTAGAGGCAGTGAATTGCAGTGCACTGAGGGCTGATCTTGACACTAGGAGGACCTGGCTTCTAGTCTTGCTTGGGACACATAGTCAGGGTTGTATGACCCTGAGTAAGTCACTTAAGCTCTTAATGTTCTAGGCAACTCTCTAAGGCTATAAATTGCAAAGAAAGTACCAGGAAGTCTTTCCCTGTTTTTCCTAATTCTAGGACTTTCCCTCTATTGATTATTTCTTATTTATCCTGTATGTAATTTGTGCATAGCTGTTTGCATGTTGTCTTCTCCATTAGGTTGTGACTGCCTCAGAAGCAGGGACTCTCATTTGACTTTCTTTGTGTCTCCAGGATTCATTGCAGTGCCTAGCACATAGCAGGCATTTCATAAATGTTTATTGACTAACTCACCTACTGGTTTCTTCACCAGGGAGGTCTCCATAGCAGTGAAATCACAGGTTTAGTTCCTGTTCCCTAATAGGTTCTAGGCACTGGACTAGACTAGGGATACAATTAAATAGATGAAATTGTTATTTTAATAAATTTAAATTAAGCACATCCTTAAGGAATTTACATTTGATACAAGTAATAGGATAATGTCTGTTATGAGATTTTAAAGACGTTCTTGTGACAACCCGTTGATGTACATCCTCAAGGCAATCTTTTGATTTCAGGCTAGGGCCTTCCTCATGCTTGTCTTCCTTCATTGCTTTGGGTCTAGAACAGTGGTTCTAAACCTGTGGGTTATGTTCAATTTGTAACAATGAAAATACATCCTGCATATCAGATATTTACATTATGATTCATAACAGTAGCAAAATTACAGTTATGAAGTAACAACGAAAAGAATTTTATGTTTGGGGAACACCACAACATGAGAAACCATATTAAAGGGTCACAGCATTAGGAAGGTTGAGAACCACTGTTCTAGGACCTGGACTGCATGTTATCTTCTAGCTGATATCACCAATTGCTTCTGACTAGAGACTGAATAACAAAAGAGTAGTAGGAGCTATTACCCACAGAGCACCTGAGTTTGGGGAGTTTTGTTTTAGAAATTGCATTGTAAATAAGAGCTCTTTAATAAAGAGAACTTCTAGTGACTAACAATTTCTGCAAAAGGATGGACCCCATGACCTCAGCCTTATTATCACCAGATTCTCTTTCAATATTCCAGCCCAGCAAGGTTGATTTCTCTTAACCCATCCCTCTTCATGTTTTTACAATCTTTTCCATACCAGAAAGGACACCTGTGCTTTCATCCATGGGTGAACCTGTTAATACAGGTAACTATACTTGGGGAGTACTAAGACCATTTTTGTTCCTGCCTGAGACATTGCTGCTCTCTCTGCCTCCACAGCATTGATCACTATGGTATCCAGGTGGAAAGGGGTGGGGAAGGAGGAGTGCCCTTAAATAATCTACTTCTTGATGCACAATAGGGTATGAATGTGTGGGGAGTTTTAATTACTTGTGGGCAGACCCCTAGCTAAGCCAGATGCTATCTCTAGAACTTGTTTACTCTTTCTTCTAACGTTGAGATTTAGTGTGTTTATTAAAGATGCCTAAAGATGTAATGTGCAATTATATGCTTTGCCTTTTGAGATGCACATGTTTAACCATCATGGCGGATGGTGGCAGGCACTTCAGTCTCATACACAATTCTCCATTGTCCCTTCTAGCCCTTAGTTTCTCTGGTGGCTATCTTTCCCCTCATTCTCCCCTGTGGGCTAAAAAGACAGCTACCTTTTTTCTTTCTAGCAGACCCAGGAATGAGCTTCTTTGTTTTTGTTTATTTATTTGTTTTCACTTTAAAAAGCATTTCCATTTTATTAGTAGCCTCCAGAGGCTATTCCAGGTGGGAGCCTGACATTTTGGTTTAGAATTTCCTGACATAAAAGAAAATTGCTTGGTTTACCAAGAAGACAGCCAGATACACATCTGTGAAGTAGCCTATAGAGTATCTTGTATTTATGCTCATTTGAGAGGCAGTGAAATGGAAAGTATGTTGGATTTGGAGTCAGGAGAGATCTGGCTTTGAATCTCAGTTCTGATATTACCTGTGTGAAATTGGGTCAGTCACAGCCTCTTGAAGTCTCTGTTTCATCTATAAAATAGGTATAGAGAAAGGATTTCATTGGCATAGAGATTGCTCAAATGAGGAAACTCACTATGGTATCCAGGTGACCTACCAATGTAGGTCAACAACACCTCTGAACATAGAGTCTCAGGAAGTTGCCTAGAGCAGAGGTGTTGGGCCTGAGTGTGGCACAAGCCAGAATAAACTGTAATTGGGAAATATAGAACAAAATAAATAGAATATAGCAGAACATAGATAATGTTAATATATGGTTTTCTAAGTCAATATGTGGTTTTTAGTCATCTTGATGTATGGCCTCTGTTTCTATTTGAGTTTGACAGCAGTGGTCTAGGGTACCGTGGAGTAAAGTGGATTCCCTTAATATCTCACAACCAGTTTGAGACAGAGGAAGAATGGGAACCTAATTCTTCCTGACTTTAAGGCCAGCCCCCTTGTCACTACACAATGCTACCTGTCATGCATCAAATTGGGACGATAATACTTGTCATATTTACCTTAAAGGGTTGTTAAGAGAATCAAATAGTAAAATGGATGTAAAGCACTTTGTAAGCACTAAAATGTTATATCAATGGCAATCCATCATCATCGTCTCTCAGAATGGTGGGGATTGGATGGTGACATATACTGCCTGTAGATACACCACCCAAGCTAGTTTGGTGGTTTTGTGAAGGTGGTCCAATCTTGAGAGTAGAAGCAAACACAGATGAGGAGGAGGCAGAGATTCTAGGCAGATACTTTACTCTATGTCTGAATAGCTAAGCTCTCACAGGACAGGAGTTTATATATGTAAGGGGGAGAAGTTGTTTCCTTGTAGCTCACTGTCTTTAATTTAGGTTGTTGCATTTCTGTAAGCTTCCTGAAGGAGGCTGGTCAAGTCAAATAGTGAAGAAGTAAAAATATACTTGAGCCATCCCCCAAATCTCTTTAGAGTTCTTGCTTTTTCTATACTGACAACTTTCTTTTTGTTTGTTAATTTTTTTAAAAATTTTTTATTTTTTGGAGGGCAATTGGGGTTAAGTGACTTGCCCAAGGTCACACGGCTAGTTTTTGGGTAGAGTGTCTGAGCTCCGATTTGAACTCAGGTCCTTCTGACTCCAAGGCCAGTGCTCTATTGACTGTGCCACCTAGCTGCCCCCAACCCTTTCTGCTCTTAACTTATTTTCCTTTCCCTGGGAATGGTTATAGGACCAGTAAATCCTCTGGCTTTGTGAAAAGTGCTTTTACCAAGATCTTTGGATGGTCCTTCCAGGAAAATTGGGATGGCCAATGTCTCCTTGGTTCCTTTGTAGGACCCAGTCTTTCAGTTCATAAAATTGTCTTATTCCCTCCTTAGGATGGTTTTTGTAATATTAGTGGTGGTGGTAGTGGTGATGGGGTGGTGATGGTGGTGGTGACAGTGGCGGTGATGGTGGTGGTGATGGTGGTAGTACTTGTTGTTACTACTGTTGCTCATTTAAGGCTCTTCATGACCCCATTAGGAATTTTCTTGGTTAAGATACCAGAGTGGTTTGCCAGTTCCTTCTCCAGGTCATTTTGCAGATGAGGAACTGAGGCAAACAGGGTTAAGTGTGTTGCCCAGGGTCATACAGCTAGTAAGTGTCTGAAGCCAGATTGAACTCAGGTAAATGAGTCTTCCTGACTCCAGGCCCACACTTCATCTGTTGTATCACCTCATTGTCCCATTAGATTGACTACTCTCGCTCTTGCATCTTTGGAATCTTATTTATGGCTTTGTTTCTCTAGAACACATTTTGACCAGAAAACCTGAATCAGAAAGAATCTTGAAATAATCAGCATCGTGCATTTATCCTTGAGATAGTTGTGATAGCTAGTATGGTATGGTGAGAGAGTCAAGGTTGAAATCAGGAAGACCTAGGTTCAATGACCTCTTCTGATAGTCGTTATGTGACCTGAATGAGTCACTCTGTGCATTTCATACTCAATTTACTAATCTATAGGAACACTGGTCTAACCAGGTCTACATTTTCCCCATTCAGTAAAGTCCAGTGACTTCTTGTTTCTTCTAGGATCAAACATAAAATCCTGTGCTTGCCTCCTCACCTGTCCCCTTTGCAGATTCTAAATGTGAGCCTCTATGTTCCAGTGACACACTGGCCTCCTTGCTGTTCCTTGAACATCTTCCAAATGTTTTCACTGGTGGGTTCACATGCCTGGAGCTATTTTTCTCCTCGTCTTCCCTTCTTGATTTCTCTGGCTTCCTTGACCTCCTTCAAATCTCATTTTCCTCATCCTCCTTAGAGGATGTATCTTAGAGCGTCCCCCTCTGACACCATTCTCAGTTAATCCTGTGCATAGCTGTTTACATGTCATCTCCCCCAATTAGACTGTAACTTGAGCGTAGGCACTATCATTTGCTTAGTACAGTGCCTGATATATCATAGATGTTTAATAAATGTTTGTTGACCAGCCATAAAACTGAGATGCTAATACTTTTGTACTCCCTGACTCACATGGCTGGTGTAAGGCTCAGAGGAAATGATCCCTCTAGCTCCGTAGTGTCTTTTGCAAGTTTTAAAGGCCTACATAAATATTGGTTCCCATCATCATCCTCTTGGCCTCCCTGACAACCCAACTACTCACCAATGAAAGCTTCTATTTGAGGGAGTTAAAATCGAAGGTATACTTCAAAATGGTTGAGAAAGAGGTGATTTTTGCAAGGACTTCTGGATTAAAAAACAGGGTCCTTGTTTCTCAGAGTGGTAGACAGCAGCTTACAGATGGGGAAGTAAGACTAAGTGGGGGGTCAGGGAAAGGTAGAGTAAAGAATATATTTCTTTCCTTTTCTTCAGCTAGCTTCTTCTCTCCATTTCATTTGCTCTGCCGATCATCTCTTCTTCCCCCACTCCTCCTGAAGATTAATGTGATAATTGCCATGTGCTCCTGTTTACTCAGGGAGGGGGTGGGTCTGCCACCCCCAACTGGGCAGGTTCCCAAAGGAAAACATTCTCCCTGCCTGGGTGCTGGTACCCACTGAGCATTTTCCCTGCGCAGGTGTACTGCCACCCCCGGACCTTTTTGCACCGTCTGTCATCATCCCCATATAGTATGTGCACGTGCGTGTGTGTGTCACTCTCAGGGGATTAGAGCCTGCAGGTGAGAACCAGAGGAAGAGGGAAGCTTGAAACTGATAGCCATGAGCCAGCATTCTGGTCTACTGAGAGCTGTATCAGCTAACCAGGGAGGTATTGACCTTAGGAAGGGCTCTCTTCTTTAGTTTGAGTATTCTTTTGCTACGGTCCACCTTGAGAGGGGTCTTCTCTCTGATTAGGGTTTTACTAAGGTCCTTTTCTTCTTTGACTAATCCTGGTAACCTGGAGAGAGGCAGGTAAATGGGTACCCTGAACTTAGTGGAGAATTCTGGGTAGTATTGGTATTTTTCACCAGAGTGGGCCTTGTTTAGAGTAGTTTGCAATGACTTCCCAGCATCTCTGAAGCAAGAGCGGGTGAAAACCTGTAATAATAATCCATGAAAGCAGCTTGTTAGAATAGAGCCTGTCACTTGTTGGGGGGTGGGCAGAGGGGGTTAGTAGAGGGAGAATGAAAGAGAAAAAACACACAGACACACATGCACACTTACGCACACACACAAACACTCATACTTACCCTTCTCTCTTCCACCCCCCTTGCTATGAGACAGACACATGCACACCATGAGAGAGACAATAGTCACAACTCAGGGGTTTAACTTGCACCGTTCCCTTCACGTTTCCCCCCTCCTGCTTGGTGCTAAGGCAGTTGCTGCCTCCAGAGCTGTTGATGACTTTTAAAAAATGTTATTTTTTCCCTCTCTCAAAAGACACTTCAACAGTCGTCTCTCCTACACTGGACAATTTTAAGATTTTTAATAATGATGAATCAGATGCAGATTGAAGGCTTAATTAGCCCTGGAGAGAAAGTAAGAAAGAAAGGGGGAAAAAAAGCTTTCCATCCTGAGGGAAGAAAGACTGGTGTCCATTGCCTGCCCACTGCTGCCTGGGCTGGTCCCTCTGCCCAACTGGCCCTTGTCACTGATACATCAACCACTGAATAAGGTGGGGTGAGACACCCCCCAGTAAGAGGAGGTGCTGGGAGAAAGTACAGGGGGAGAAAGACTGGGGAAGGAGTCTGAGAGGGGGCAGCAATTCTATTAAAAGGTTTGTGAATAATCTAGGAAGGATGTCAAACAGCTTTCTCCAGAAAAACCTTTTAAGCTGTCAATCATCTCTAATCATTCCCCAGGGCAGTGGCTGTAGCTACTGCTCATTTACTGCTGTTCATCATCGTCATTGTTGTCATTCAGTAATGCCAATCAGTCATCCTGGTGGTCCTAGCATTGTGAGAGGTGCCATTCAGAGCAACTCATCTCAACAAAGACGTGTAAGACAGGGTCTTGCTCTTGATGCCTTCTAGTCATAGTGGGTCTGGGCTATAGTTCTTGAGGAAGTAAAACAAAATTGCTCCAAGAAACACTATTCAGTCAATCATTGGAACTAACCAGACTTTTTGCTCTTCCTGCATGGGGTTTTCTATATATAAACAAGGCTGTTGCTTGATTGTTTAATTTGTCTTGCAATCTTCCATGAGGGGCTGCAATCTCAGCTCTCCCTGAAAAAAACAACTTGACTTAATTAAAGTTCTTCCAAAAAAGAGGATTGGCGTTGTCCCTTCATAGCTTATTAATAGTAGTAATTGGCATTTACATAACAATTTAAGATTTACGCACATTTTACTTAATTATTTTTATCTGATTGTCATTGCTACTAAGTACAGATGAAGAAATTGAGGCTCATAGAAGTTGTCTGTGGTCATGTAGTTATTCAGGTTTAGAGACGGGATTTGAGGTTGGGTCTTCCTCAAGTGAAGAGATCTTTGAGGGCAAGGATTGTCTTTTGCCTCTTTTTGCATCCTTTGCACTTAGCACAGTGCCTGACATACAGTAGGCACTTCATAAATATTTGTTGACTGACTGACTTTGAATGTAACAAGTTAGCCATGAAACCACATTGTCTACTAGTTACCCTGGTGGCTGGTATAACTCTTTTGGATGCCTGACCTAAGTCCCCTCTCCTCCAGTTTAAACTGATTCTATTTCAGTTGTTCATTTTTGAAGAGGACCAATGGCACCGCTGGTGAAGTCTTGACTTATGTATGAAATAGATTTAAGGGAGGCAGGTACATAAAGTCATTAGTCTCTCTCCAGTAGAGCCAAAGGTATGGACCATAAATGTTGTGATTGGAAGGAATTGGGCTCTGTTCATCCTGCTTAGTAAAAAGGCATTTTTTCTGTCTGAAACTGTCACAAAATCACATCACTGAATTGACAGAGGGTTGAGGTTAGGTATGAAGGGAAAGATTGTCCCCAAAATTATTATGGTACATTTTTGCCACTTCAGAAGGTAGAATGTGGTTAGTTGAAAAACCTGGCTGATAGAAATCACAGATTATACCATTTTAGCCTTTTTTATAGATGAGGAAATCGAGGTTAAGAAAAGTCACTTAGAGCACCCAACATGATATTCTGAATATTCTAGGTGTTTCAGACCAAGTTTGCTGGGTTAGATGGTCACACAATTATATGAATACTAGAACCCAGACATACTGACTCCCAGTTCGAAGCTTTTACCCCTGCCCTACACTGTCTCTTATTGTGGAAAATATGGAAAAAGTGAGAGTCTAATGCAAAGCACACGGGATTTGGAGTTCAAATCCTCATTCTGCTACTTGTTATCTATGTGACTATCTTTCTGGGGTTCAGTTTCCTCATATCTAACATGAAGTGGGTAGACCATGTGATTTTAAAGATCATTTCCTGTTTTTAATCCCAAACAGACCTACTAGAAAAGAATTATGGTCAACAAGCATTTGTTAAGCATTTATTTTGTACCAGGTACTGTGCTAAGCACTGCGGTTATGCAGATAGACACAGAATAATATTCCCTGTTTTCAAGGAGATTACATGCTAATGGGGAATAATGTGTAAACAACTATGTACAAACATGATATCTCTCTCTGTCTCTCTGTCTCTCCATCTCTCTGTCTCTGTCTGTCTCTGTCTCTGTCTGTCTCTCTGTCTCTGTCTGTCTCTCTCCTCTCTCTCTCTCTCTCTCTCTCTCTCTTTCTCTCTCTCTTCTCTCTTCTCTCTTCTCTCTCCTCTCTCCTCTCTCCTCTCTCCCATCCTGCCTCCCTCCCCCCTTCCCTCTCTCTCTTAAATTGGAGGTAATCTCAGAGGGAAAGCATTAGCATTGAGGGGCTCTGGGAAAGGCTTTTTGCAGAAGGCAGGATATTAGCTCAAGCTTGAAGGAAGTCAGAAAAACCAAAAGGCAGAGATGAGAAAGGAGAGAATTCGAGGCACAGAGGTAGACAGGGAAAATGCCTGGAGTTGAGAGATGGAGTGTCAGGTTCAAAGAAGAGGGAGAAAGCAATGTCATTGGATTGTTGAGTATGGAAAGGAGTGAAGTATGAGGAAACTGGAAAGTTAGAAATGGACTAAGTTAGGAAAAGCTTTAAAAGTCAAGCAGAGGATTTTATAGTATCCATAAGAAGAGATAAATGGAAGAAAAATGTTAATGTGAATTTTAGCTGTGGAAATGAGAGAAAAAAGGAATGATCATTGATATCAGAAACAGTTTGTTGGTAGAGTTCTGGACTGGCAATCAGGGGATCTTAGTTTTTATCCCAACTCTGTGACCAACCCTCTGTTTGAATAGATAATAACATGGTGCTACATCTACTCCCCCCTCCCCAAACTACCTGGGAAGAGATGGAGGATATGAAGAAAAAGATATTTTGCATCTATGTACCTGTAGTACAGTCAAGATTTGCATGCATTTTCTAGTTTACTCTGTATTAGCATCAGGTCAGCAGAAAAATCTTTAAATTTAGATTTACTCTGTGGTATCTGTCCCTTAGAGGCAACATTATTAGTAGAGAGAATGCTAGATTCAGAGACAGAGAGACCTGGGTTCAAATCTCATCTCTATCACTAATTATACGACCTTAAGACAAGCCATTTAATCTTTTCATGTCTCAGATAAAAATAATAGCAATCACAATGACAACAGCTAGTTTTTATATGACACTATAGGGTTCTGCAAAAGTACTTTATATACACAAACACACATATGTATATATACATACACATACATCTATATCTCCATCTGTCTATCTATGGTCTTAGGAAGTCATAGAGAAGTTGAGAGTTGCATTGGTAGAGGGAGTTTTCCACGCTGATGAAATTATAGAGCCTTCTCTAATTTGTTTGTCTTTTGGGTGACTGATACTTGTGATCAGAGCCTTCATTCCTGCTAGTTGGAAGTGTCTGTGGCGATCTTGTGTGTGCTGAGGTGGAGAAGAAGAATTTACTTATACACCATAATTACAACTAATCAGGATGTGGACACTCACCCTTTGACTCTCTTGTGAGAATGTGACGTGACCTCACAAATACAAACCCAGTCTTCCATAGCTGTGATTGTAGTGAGAATAATGATGACTCACATTTATGTAGCACTTAACAGTTTACAAAATGCTTTCCTTGTAACAACTATGACACAAAGTAGTGCAAAGTAGTAAAAAATTCCCATTTGATGGATGAGGAAAGAGTCTCAGAGAGGGTCTGTGGATTTTCTAAGATTGTATACTTGGAGATAAGCTAGGATTCGCATCTAGATCTTTTTATTCCAGGTTCACTGCTCTTTTTGCCATATCCCACTTCCCTTCCTTGGTACCGCTGGAATGACAATGTGACTGTTTTTCTATCTTCCAGACCAATGATGCCTTAGGAGCCACCTGGAATTGGCTGTACTTCATCCCCCTCATAATCATCGGGTCCTTCTTTGTTCTCAACCTTGTCCTGGGAGTGCTTTCCGGGTAAGCAAAGTTATTCTGGTCACTCTCTGACTTGTTACCCAGTATAAACTGGCTTCTTCTCCCCATCATAAGGCTTGGATATCTTGGTTCTGGGAATGCAAACATCTCAGAGCTTCCTCATGGTAAGATGCTCCCATAGGCTTCCCTTCCCAGGGATTTCAGGGTAGTGATACTGACCCAGAAGCTAAACACAGATCTCCCATGACTAGTACCATTGGGCTATTCCTTGAAGCCCCAGTTGAGATTTAGAAATGAATTTTGAAGTCTGTTATTGGGGCAACTTAAATTGTTGTTGTTCAGTTGTTTTTGTTGTGTCCAACTGTTTGTGATCCCATTTGGAGTTTTCTTGGCAAAGATGCTGGAGTGGTTTGCCATTTCTTTCTCCACTTCATTTAAGGAAACTGAGGCACAAAGGGTTGAGTGACTTGCCCAGAGTCACACACCCAGTAAGTGTCTAAGGCCAGATTTGAACTCAGGAAGATAAATCTTCCTGACTCCAGGCCTGGCACTCTATCCACTGTTATTGCTTAGCTGCCCCAACTTAAATTAGTCAGCCTTTATTGAATGCCCTATTGAATGCTCTTTGTCTCAAACTGTGCTGCCCTTGGGGAATACAAGAGAAAATTTAGACATGATTTTGGTCCTTGAGAAGCTTATACACTTTATAGGGAGATAAGATAAACATTGAAAAATCAGAGAACAACACAGTATATAATTAAGGGTAGAAACTGTGTGTGCATATAATAAGCATGATGAGAACTTGGTGACAGGAGCAATCATTGAGAGGAGTTTTCATGGAGGGAGACTTCCTGAGGGCTAGATTGATTTGGGATGGGTGGACAGGATCCTAGATCCTTAGGTAAGGTCTTATATCTAATTTGGGAAAGGACCTCAGAGGCTGTCTTGTCAGATCCACTGATCTTACTGGTGAAGAAACAGATCTAGGGAGGTTAAGTGAACTGCTTAAGGTCATACAGATAGTAAGCTCTGGAGGCAGGATCTGAACACCTCTCCTTTAGTTCTAGAACTCTTTGCACTAATCGATGCTGCTTTCTGTAGGAAGGTTATGGGCATTTCATGTAGGAAAAACAGCATAAACAAAGGTGCAGAGACAAGAACTGGTATGGTAAGTTTATTGTAGCAATGTGACTAACCTGACTTTAAAAAAAACATCAGAGAGGCTCATAATTTCTAGTCTTTCCTTATGATAATTTTACACTTGAAAAGGTACAAGAACCAACCAAATGGGAATTTCTGTTCTGGAATTATTTATCCTCAACATGGAAGGACTGGTTTGCTGGAGTGGAAATGATGGGAACCTGAGGGAAAAGTCACTATGCCATCTAAGAGTTTGTGATGGAGAAGTGGGGGGAAAGCCAGGCATAACTTGTCATACATGTTAAACTTTAGGACAACAGATAGTAAAAGTTCATAGAAAGGATGAGAAGGATGATTTTGCCTTAAATTCTACAGGGCAAGTCATTCTTGGAGGGATAGGAGACTCTGAAGAGTGAAATGCTAAAGACACAAAGAGAAACACTTCTAATGAGAGGGAGTTGTCATCTAAAGAAACTGATGTGAATTCACAGGGAGCTCATCCATTAAATCATGATTGAAAAATATTTAGACAGAAGATGGCATAAAGGGCAAATAATGAAGGGTAAATACTAAAGTGTGGCATAGTCCTGTAATGAGTTCCTTTGCTAGGTATCTACCAATTGTCCTTTTAATAAATCATTCTAAAACAATATCTAAGAAAACTATGCAGATTTAAAACCACATCTTCCCTTGACTAATTCAAGTCATCTGGCCCAAATAAACTATAGACCAAGACACTGAGGGAAATGATATTTGTGATCGCTGAGCCATCATTAATGATTTTCTTTAAAGATCATAGATAACAGGAAAGGTGCTACTTGACTATGTGAATATAGTTGTCCTGGTTTTCAAAAAATGGGGAAAAGAATTGATTCTGTAAACTATATAGATCAGTGAACTTGACGTTAATGCTTCCTAGAATTCTAGAACATGTAATTCAAGGATTGGATAGTGAATGTCTGCCAGAGGAAGCATTGATTCCAAAGAGCCAGCATGGCTTCATTAAGAGCAGGAAAGGCCAGACTAATAGCATTCCTTTTTTTCAGGTTTAGCAGAGTAATGGAAAGAATTGCTGTAGACCTAGTTTACTTAGATTTTAGCATAGCATTAGACAAAGCTTCTCCTGTCATTCTTTTCTTGTGGACAAAATGGAGAGATATAAACTATAGGATAGTACAGTTAGTTGAATTCAAAATTGTTGGAACAGCTAGACCCAATGTATATTTATATCCATTTGGAGTGAGATATCTCTATCCAAAGGAAACTCTCCTTGACCCTGTGCTCTTTAACACTGTTGTCCATGACTTGGGTAAATGGCATAGAATTAAACTAGAAGATCTCAAAGGTTGGCTTATCATCAGTCTAAAGAAAACAAGACACATTTCCTAGGGCATTTTGTCATCTCATATTGCCATATCCATGACAAGTAACAATATTTGTCAAAATACCACCATGAAAATACTTTCCCGTTATTGAATACATATTGCAGAAGATAAGAAGGCAGAAAGATCCTATGAAGAGCTTGGGGCAGGGCTCAAACTAAATCAACATATATATTAGTCTTCAGTGACCTGTATGCAAAGGTGGGCTTAGTTAGGGGAGGACAGTGAAAAAATACATTGGAAAACATGGTTCAAAAGTTAAAAATGAGAGAGATTAAAGGTGTGGAGACTTCCCATGACTTTTCAAGAAGTTATTTTCTTTTTGCTAATAATATAGCAAGCAACAAGTAACACTGTAAATAAAATGATCACATTATAGCAGATAAAAAAGTATTGATTAATAAAATCATCCATGTTTATAAAGCAAAGGTTTGCAAAGAATTACACACACACACAATACTCTGTATATTCGTGTTTCTTCTGTCTCTCAGTCTCTGTCCCTGTTTTTCTTTCTCTGTTTATATGTATGTATATGTACATATACATATGCATATACATATACATATATTCCTCATAACAACCAAATGTGAGTTAGGTACTGTTCACACACATGTATATGTATGCACATATGCACTCCTCATGTGCACACATACACACAGATCTGTCTTCATCTGATCTCCATGTAGATACATCTACCTATCTGTCTCCAGCCCTCATCTCTTCTCTGAGTCCCAGAACCACAATTCTCCCATGTCTGGAATGCTCTCCCTCTTTGTCTCTGTTCCTTACTTTCCCTAGTACTCTTCAAGTCTTCAAGACTCAGCTCAAATTCTACTTTCTGAAGAGACCTCTCAGGGTCTCCCTCCTCACCCTCTGGGGCCATCTTTTTCTTGTTTTATTGCAGTAGCCTTCTAGCTGGTCTTGCTGCCTTTCCCTTCCCCAATGCAGGCTGTCAAACTGATTTTGGTAAAGTAAAAATCTGACCATGTCACTCCCTAGATCAATAAGCATCAGTGGCTCCCTGTTACCCCCAAGGGCCAGTAAAAACTCCTGTGTTTAGCATTTAAAATCATTCACAACCTGGTCCTGACCAACCTTAGCATCCTCACTGCACATTACTTTACTCCATGTGCTTCATGGTCCAGCCAAAATGATCTTGTTTCTCTTGGAAGTCCATTGTCTGCCTCTGTGACACGGTCCTGGCTATCCCTCTCACCTAGAAGGTACTCTTTTTGAGAATCTCCTAAATACTTGACTCAAATGACACATTCTATATAAGGCTAATATCTTCCCCCATGACCTTTTGTAAGTGTTCTGTATCTGTTTGTATGTATGGGGTCTAAGTTCCTTGGGAACAGAGACTGTTTTCACTTTTATTTAATGCCCAGCATACAGCTGGACGCACAGCAGGTACTTGAAAACCATATATTCATTGATTGCATGGTGTGTATCTGAGACAGATGGCACTAAACCCATAAATAACAGGCTAACAATTCACCTTGTTTTCCAATGCCTGAATATTGCCTCACTGTTACACATCTGCATTGGTTCCCCTTATGACCTTGCCCCAACCACTTAATGTTTGCATTTCCCCAAGGCTTTCTTTGAAGCCTTCTCTCTACCCACTCTCAGTCTTACTCCCGCAGTTACAACTGCTCCATGTGTGTACTCAGTTCTCAGATCTACATCTCTAACCCTCATCTCTCCTTGAGTCCTAGACCTGCATTTCTATTTCCTATAAAACACCTCCACTTGGATGTTCCATAGGGGGACCCCAAACTCAACATGCTCAACTGATTGTCTTTCCTCCCAATACCTTTTCCACCCTCTTTTGACCTTGCTGCTTCTGTTTGTGATATTAGCAGTCATGTTGTCCTCCCACATACAAAACCTTGGGTTTCTCCTTGACAAATCTCTCTCTTACCTCTCAGATTCAATCACTTATCGAATCTGATCAATCCCACCTTCACAACCTCTTTTATATTTATCTGGACTCTCTAGTCTCATTGACACTACCCTAGTACAGGTCTTTATTACCACCCACCTGCATTACTGCAACAGCCTCCACCCCCACCATCTTTCAATCTGTTTCATACTGTTGGCAGGATATTCTGTCTGACTCACCAATATGGTCATGTCAACCCTCTATCGAAAAATTCTCTGTGGCTTCCTCAGGCCTCAAGTCAAGTTCAAAATCTTTGCATGGCATTCAAGGCCTTTTAACACCTTATTTTTCCAGGCTTATCTCATATTATTCCTCTCCATGCCATTTATACTTTAGCCAACCTGTACTATTCTCTGGCCATGGGCCTTCCATCCCCAGCGGCATCCCACCTCTTTGCCTCTCCTCATACTGGTCCCACTGCCCAGGATGCCCCACTTTCCACTCTTCACATGGACCTTCACGTATCATTACTTTATATATGCTTCTAGAGTTATTTTTATTTTCTATATTTGCTATTTCTATTAACAAGGCACTTATTTACCATATTTATCTGTGTTTAGATCTTACGTCTTTACAGATAGTAAGCTTCATGAGGGCAGGGACTTAAAAAAACACTTCATATCTCCCACAAAATGCTCTGCAAACTGTAGGTTCTTGTAATGTTAATGGGATTTGAGATCTTCTCTGCCTATTAATAGGCTTCATGTGGAATTCATTAAGGGAAGCTTGCTTAGGGGTGGCTTGCTGGTAGGAAGGCTTTCACAACTTTTGCTAATTTCTAATTAGTTACTGAGTCAGAGGGTTATGATGCCCTCTGGCTCTGACTTGGTATTTTGCTTTGGGGACTTCCTTAGGAGAAGGACTTTGTGATTCCCTGGTTGAGATTCTGAGCAGTCATTTGTTTGTAGCTCCCTGACTGCTCAGATAAAGGGTCTCTCAATCCAAGGATATATGTGAAGTGTATAATTGTTTCAGGCAACCAGATGTTGGTTTTTATTTCTCTGCTTGTATTTTCTCTGAATTTCAGGATATTGACTTTTCTCCTGAACTAGTGAATATAATTTAAAAGATTGCTGACCCCTTAAACAGCTATCTTTCCTAGGAAAGCATATCTAAGAACCTGTGCTAGCAGCCATCCTGGGTATGCCAGTATGGTTGCTGCTACAGTTCTTACTAAATGTTTTATGAATTAGAATAAAGTTTGGGAGAGCTAGAGATTTGTAGATCCATTTGTTTCTCTCCTTTCATCCCTTTAACCATCCACCCCCCAAGCCCTCCCATATAAAGATCTCTAGTTTTGGCAAGTCTATCGGATGCTCCATTCTCTTACTTGGTTTTTCAGGTGGTTTGATTAAGGTATCTGGGATTTAGTTTGGAGAATTTGCATAGTTTCAAAGGCAAGGAAAAGTGGACACGGAGAGGATAGAAATTGTTTGCTGACAAATCATTGGTGCTATCCAATCAGTCTCGCATATCAGACTGTAAGGTATCTTAACAAAGTTGAAATGAGACAGGTCACTAGTGTATATGATGGTGTCCTAATGACAAAAGCTTGAATTTATATTCCGCCTTAACACCACCTTGTGAGGTGGATGAGTATGATTATTCCCATTTTAGGGAACAGGAAATTGAGGCTCAGACAGGTTTACTAACTTGCCTATAATCACACACATATGTCAAAGCCAAGATGTAAATCCATAAACCCATTGCTCATTATATTACACTTTATAAACATATATTTGGTAGTATTTCTTCTGGATCATCTCTGGTTATTCCACGAACCTTATCCTTACTTACAACTGTTCTCCCTCCATGATCCAGAACTCTGAAATGCCTTTTCCTGATGACAAAACCCTATCCTTCCATCTTTCTCCCTGTTTTGTTCCTACTAAACTGATTATTTATCTTTTAATTCCACATTTAGCCTCTTAATCCCACCCACCTTCCCCAGTCTATCTCCCCTGCTCTGGTCTGACTTTCCAGCCTTTGAAGTTTGACACTTAAGTTAATTAGTTGAATTATATGCTGTCCTCTCCTGTCAAATCCAGAACTTCCTTATCTTATCACTGCTTGTGCCTTGCCAAACTACCAATCATGTATCATCCCCACCATCTGGTCCCTCTATCATCTGAGTGCTGCTGGGGGAAGTCATACAACTGTGCCAACTGGGGTCACAAATTTATACAATCTCATCTCAACCAGGCTCTTATAGATTTTTTTTTACTCTTGTACTCTTTTTACTCTTGTACTCTAACTCAGTGACTGATTCTATGGCCCCCTTTCTACAATGATTGCTCCAAAACTCTTCTTTCTTAGGTCTCCTCTAACATCCCTCCCCCTTAGCAGAAGACCTCACCTCCTACTACTGAGAAAATAGAGGCTTACCCATCATTAGCTTCCACCCTTCACCTGTGCTATACCTTAAATCCCCTCCATGTCATCCACCATTTTCTTCTTTGTTCTAATCTCTGATGAAGGGGTGTTTTTTTGTCATTGACAAGGTTAACCCTTCTACCTATGCCTTTGATACCATCCCTGCCTCCTTCCATTATCTTTTTCCTTTGATCACCCTCACTTTTTCTGTCACTTTCAATTTCTCTTCTACCAGTGCTTTGTTTGCTGCCTACAAACCTGCTTGAGTTTCCCTTATTAACAAATCACTCCACTTGATTCATCTTCCATCTTTTCACAGTCAAACACCTAGAAAGGGTTATCTATACTGTTTTCCAGTTCCTTAGCTCTCACTCACTTTTCAATCCTGGGCCATCTGGCTTCGGACTGTACAAATCAAGTAAAATGGAATCTGCTTTCCAAGGTTAACAATAATTTTTAAATCACTAAATCTAATGATTTTTACTCCACATTTCTAAGGTCTTTCTTGACTTCTCTGCAGTTTTTGATGCTGTCTACCATTCCTTATTTATGGGGTCTCACTCCTCCCTCGGTTTTGTGACCCCGTCCTCTCATGGTTTTTCTCTTATCTGTGTGACAACTGCTTCTCATTCTCCTTTTCTACATCATCATCCATGTCCTCCTCTCTTGGGGTATCCCCCAAAGCCCTAGCCTGGGCCTTATCTTTATCTTTACATTTTCTCTCAGTGGTTTCATTAGCTCCCATGAGTTTAATTATCACTTCTACCCAGAAGACTCCCAAATCAATTCATTCAGTCCTAATCTCTCTCCTGAGCTCCAGTTCCACATGAACAACTGACTCCTTGATATCTCTACCTGAATGTCCCATAGGTATCTCAAACTTGACGTATTTAAAATGAAACTCGTTATTTACTCTCTTAAACCTGCTCCTTATTGAAACATGGAAGGCATTCCTCAGCATTCTTTCAACCATCCACATTCACAACTTTGGAGTCATCCTTGAATTTTGAAAGTAGCATCATCTATTAGGAGGAAAAGTGCTGGGCTTAGAGATTTGGGCCTGAATTTGATTCTCAGTTCTTCCACTTGCTATCTTTGTGGCCCTGGGCAAATCATACTACCTCTTTGAATCTCATTTCCCTCTTCTGTAAGAGGAGGGGGTTGGACTAGGTTACCTCCAAAGTCTCTTCTCACACTAAATGTCTTATGTTATAAGTGTTTCCAATCCATCCTGCACACAGCTTCCAAGTTAATCTTTCTTAAAGTGGAGGTTAGATCATGTCCATGCCCTGCCCAAAGGTTTTCAATGACTTCTTCCCTGTAGCCTGGGAGGATAAGGACAAAGTCCTCTTTGACATTTAAAGCCATTTCCAATCTAGCTCCATCCTACCTTTCCAGACTTATTTTCCATTTCTCCCCTTTATGAACTCTATGTTCTATTCGAACTGGCCTTTTAGCTGCATTTTGAGCTTGACATTTCCCCTCCACCTCTCTTCCTTTCTACAAGGTAACCGCCCCTGCCATCTCCCTTCCCTTAGAATGTACTCACTGGCAACTTCCAACTCTTAGAATCCTTAACTTCCCTTAAGTACCTCTGTAATACAGAGACCAAAATCCCAGGTCACTGCACACCACCTGATTTGTGGCCCACCATTAATCCCCCTTTATATTTTTGTCTTTGTCCCTATTCTATATCCTGTCATAGCTTGAAACTGCTTAAGGCATGTCTGGGCATCATTGCTCAAGTCTGGGCAAAGTTGCTCAAGGCATAGTCCCCTGCCCAATTCTTCCCTAATCAGGATTTTATATACTCTCTTTGAATTATTATAGTGTATAAGGTTCATTATGGTGCAAGGATCCTATCTAGGGACCACCCTATCCTGTCCCACTGACCAAGCAGGGCCCCCATACCCTCTTCACCCAGAACATGACCCTAGCCTGTTCTGGGGAATTCCAGCCCCCTTTACCCCCATGACCTTCCCTGCTCTGGAAAGCACTGACTATGGCCCTCCACCCTGTTCTAGGAGGAACCCCCATGATACAGGGAGGTTGCACCCTTGTACCCTTGCCCCATATTCCCAAATTAGCCCTGAGCTATAGATCTGACCAATGGCTGGCTTGTGCTTCTGTACGTCATGCTTCTGCTTACTCCCCTCCCTGATTGTGGTTTTTGTGGCTTTGACCTATATAATCAAGTCTGTAAATCCCAAAGATCACTGCCTGATTTGAGTGTACACTCCAGGTGTGCTTGATTAATAAATCCACACCTAACTTTATCTTGAACCCAGGTCTCCGCTCGCTCTTATTCAACACTTGTTGAATTGAATTGAAATTGTCATGAGCCAACTGTGAGTCCTGTTTGCTTGCTTTCAGCTGGAAATGGCTCTTGTTAGGGGAGGAAGGTAACATGATTCCAGAGGAACAGATGCCTCCTTGGCCTTTCTGGAGGAATCAACAGGAGCAGCATTTGGGAATAGCTGGTGTGAACAAATTCTGACATTTAAGAGTGTTTGCACTAAGGACCCTGCAGACCAGGATTAGAATATTTCTTCCCCTTGTTTTATGCTGTCAGGTTTGTTTCTCCTCTCCTTTTTTTTTATCTGATGCATAACTCATTTTGGAGATGTTTTCGTTCAGGGACCAGAGAGGATTTTGTGGTGGCGGCAGAGGATGGTGGGGGTGGGGGAGGGAACATTGAAGCCAGGGGCAGAGAATGATCTGAGGTAGTTCAGCGTGAGAACAGGAGAGAGTATTGGGTACTATGGAGCATGCAGGTAGAAAAGGGTACAGATGATACTGGCTATAGCATGTGGGATGTTCTTTTGGGATTCTCCCACTGGGCTGGCTCTATGGCGAATGGTTGAATGGAATTGCTCGCTTGTTACCTTGACTTTTAGACTATAGTATTTAGGGGGTAAGATAGTGGAAATGATAGTAGTGTATTTCTGATTAGAGCAGCCTATATGTAGTAGTGAGCGGTGCACGGTATGTGTATGTGTGTGTGTGTTTAGATAGTGACACAAATCGTTGTCTAAACACACATAGAGAACCCATAGTCATACATGGTCACAGAGAGAGCATTTGAGGCTAGGAGTAGTAGTATGGTAGCTCTGAGTGCTAGGTTTTTCCTCCCTTATAGTATCATTTTGGGGCTCATAGGTACTAATGGTTGATGCCCTCATTTGCATTTTCTTGACAATGTTCTCCCTGAGTTATTCTCCCATCTGTCTAATTGTTTCTTCTCAGTTTCCTTTACTGATTCTTTATCCATATCATAACCCTTAACAGTATGAGTCACCCAAGGCTCTGTCCTGAGCTCTCCTCTTTTCACTCTATACCACCTCACTTGGTGATCTCATAAACTCCCATGAATTCAGTTACTAATTTTATGCAGATGATTCTCACATCTGTTTATCTAGCTCTCACCTCTCTCCTAAACTAGAGTACTTGTACCATCAACTGCTTTTTGGACGCCTCCATCTGAATGTATCATAAGCATCTCAAACTTAATGTGTCCAAAACAGAACTCATTCTCTTTCCTCCTAAAACATTTCCTCTTCTGAACTTTCCTATTACTTCCAATGGTGCCAGCATCCTCCCAGTTTCCCAGGTGCCTAGCCACAGCTTTATCCTCAACTCTTTACTCTCACCCCACATAATTGCTAAATGTCCATTGCTAAATGTTATTATTTTTACCTTCCCAACATCTCTCCTATGTGTTTCTTCCTCTTTCCTCAAACAGACCCCTAGAGGACCTCATCTCTTTCACTGGATTCTTGCAATAACTTTCTAATTACTTTCCCTGACTCAAGTTTTTCGCTACTCCAGCCCATCTCATCTCCCACTTAGCTATGAAAGTGGTGTTTTTTAAAAGTATAAGTCTGATCGTATCACTTCTTTTTTCCCCTTTGCCCCCTCTAGTTCCACTGGCTTTTTATTACTTTCAAGATCCAATGTAAAGTTCTCTGTTTGGCATTTAAAGCTCACCATGACCTGGTCATGCCCTACTAGTCCAGTCTTACACTTTACTTGCCTTCATGTACTCTATGATCCAGCGTCAGTGGTGTACTTGCTCTTCCTCTTTCTCCCCTCTCTGAGCATTTTCACTAGCTTTTCTATGCCTGGAATACTCTCCATCCCTCCCTCTCCTTCTTAGCTTCCTCTAAGACTCTGCTTAAAGTCCACCCTTTGCAGGAGGTCTAGAGTAGTCCTTCTAGGTATTAGAGCCTTCCTTCTGAGTTCCCCTTCTGTCTACTATGATTACGACTCACATGGACCTAATATCTTACATTTTATCTCCATCATTAGAATATGAGCTTCATGAAGTTAAAAACTGTTCTCTACTGTCTTTGTATCTTTCCTATTTATGTTATTGTTCAGTCATTTCCATCATGTTTGACTCTTTGTGACCCCGTTTGGGGTATTCTTGGAAGAGATCTTAGAGTGATTTGCCATTCCCTTCTCTGGCTCAGATAAAGAATCTGAGACAAACAGGGTTAAATGACTTGTCCAGGGTCACACAGCTGGTAAATGTTTGAGACCAGATTTGAACTCGTCTTCCTGACTCCAGGCCAAGCACTCTATCCACTGTGCCATCTAAGTGCTCCCACCTATCATACAGCAAGTGCTTAATACATGCTTATTGACTGACCAGATCCAGATGTGAGGAAGGTAAAGGATGAGAAACTCGTGGTCCACATCTACCAGAGAGCCACATCCTACTTTTATCATCTATGCTTATTCCCAGTCTTCTGTCCCTATAAGAGTATTGCCCAGAAATGAGTATTAGGATTTAAAGCCCATCTTCTGTGTGATCTGAGCCAGATAGAAGGCAAGAACTTCTAGAGAGCAAAACAGTTTTCTTCTAAGGACACCATGGATTGCTGGAGTCCACAGATTCCAGTATCATATTACAAACCATTCTCCAGCTAACCCTACCCTGCTCCGGACCTCATTCCCATGCCTTCATCACAGTGAAGCTCAGTGGTTTGACCTTCACTGTTTTACAAGCTCCCACCCTGCACTGCAATTGGCAGCCCCTCATTGTAATTCATAGTAATATCAATCTTATTCCTTAACCTCCTGCTCATGGAAGTTCTTAAGGCCTTAGCCCCAAGGGAAGACTAATACATAAGTGATACAAAGTAAACAATGAATCTCAGTGTAGAAAAGTACTGATCTGATCCTTTCAGTTACTGGTTGGCCCTAAATCTTAAAGAATCTATGTTACTTTTAAACCAGCTACCCTTCCAAACCTCTATAGGGGTTTAGCCCTGGGCTCTGACCTCATGGCTGTGCAATGTCAGGACCTCAGGTCAGGACCCTGAAGCCATTATACCAATGTTCTTTCTACCTGGTTTCTTCCTAGATAGAATGGAGATTTTCTCTAGGATCTTCTGTCCTGCAATGGTACTGTCCAACTCCTAACTTTCTGAACTTTAGTTTATTGATGCATTTCCACACACCCAACCAATTTGTAATGAACACTGATACCATACTTAGTCTTGACACTGGCTATAAATTCCCAAGTGGTCATATGATCACTGGCTACTTCTTTGCCTATATTATTAACCATTTCCATCACCCTGGAGAGGACCCATCATGGAACATTACTCGGAGATTAGTAGTTTTCTAGTGCCCAGCACCCTGCCCTACCCTTTAACATATAGACAGGTTGCCCTAATTTGTTTGCAGGAATCTATCAGAATTTATATTGATAAGCAGCTGATGAACCAGCTCTGGGTGTTTTTATCTTGTTTGGTAATGACTAATAGACCAATCTCTGAATTGTCCAGATTTTTTTTTAGGAAAGACATGAACTGAAGTAAATCCTAAAGAGGATTGCCAAGATAAAGAAGGGCTGGATCCTTTGCCATGATGGACAATCAAAGGAACACTGGTCCTTGGAAAGGAGAGCACTTAGAGGACATGATAACTATTTTCCTCTATTTGATGTAGAATAGGAATGAATCCTTGCTCTGGAGAGAATCAGGAGTAATAGATGAAAATTGCAGAGATTTAGACTTGATGTAAAGAAGACCTTCCCAACAATTTAGAGCCATCTAAAAGTAAAATGTGCTGTGTTGGAAAGTGGTGGACTCCATCTTACTATAGGCCTTCAAGCAGAGACCTGAAGGAGTTGGAGGAGCACTTCTTGGAGATATTATGAAGGTACCTGTTGAGACATGAGCTGGACTAGGTCATACCCTGAAATTTTTCCTGACTCTGGGAATCTATGATTGATTGTGGTGGAAAAATGGAAGGAGGAAGGAGAGAAAGGGGAGAGTAGAATAAGTGCTGATGTTTGAAAAATATGAAAAAGTGTGAAAATATGTTTGTAAGGAGAAGCCCACATCCAATGCTCTCAGGAATGCAGTGAGGTTGTTGTTGGGGTGTGTGTTTGTTGGGTGGAACGTTCCATATTTACAAAGGAAATGTGGGGAGCAGGACGGTAACCTTTTTACTTGTCTTAAAGGAAATGGGATTTTGATGAAAACCATTACCTTGGGTTTGAAGAGAAGCAGAGCTTCCTATCTCCATGGAAACAGACCACAGCTGCACAAGCGTGTCCCAAAGTATTGTCAGGGGTTTCAGAATGAGAGAATCACACAAATAATGATGACCCCGAGCCACCACAGCAGTGTCTCTTCCAGCTCCAGAAAGGCTCTGAAAGGAATTCATTAGCAACTTGGGAAGGAGATGGGGAAAATTAGGTGATGTTGTTCCTGCTTATATACACTGGGATGCTTCTCCAGTACTTTGTACTAGGCAAAATACTTTCATATCCATTTCCTCATTTAAAGCCTACAATAACCAAGTAGATAAGGGCAAGTTTTGCTATTATTGTTCTCTGTCTCTGTCTCTCTCCCCCCCTCTCTGTCTTTCTCTGTGTCTCTGTCTCTCTTTGTCTCTGTTTCTCTCTGTTTCTGTCTGTCTGTCTCTGTCTCTCTGTCTCTTTGTCTCTGTCTCTGTATCTCTGTTTCTCTCTCTCTCCCTCTCTCTCTCTCTCTCCCTCTCTCTCTCTCTCTCTCTCTCTCCCCTTCCCCCTCTCTCCCCTTCTCCCCTTCTCCCCCTCTCCATCTGTCTGTCTGTCTCCCTTCCTTTCTTTCAAATGGCCCTGTGATTTCATTGGCATAAGAAACCTTTTGGTTAGGAAACTACCAATGCAGATCAATAGCTGCTTTACAAGTTATCATTTTTAGAGAGTTGCCTTGGGGCCCTGAGAAGTCATGTGACTTATTGAGGATCCTTCAGTCAGTCTGTTAGAAGAGGGACTTAAATCCATGACTTCCTGATATTGAGGCTGGTTCTCAGTCCACTGCATCTTGCTGCCTGCAGAAAGCCTCGAAGAGGTTAACTTTTTGCACCATGGCAGGATTTAGAGTTGGAAGGGCTCTTAATTTTACAGACAAAGAAATTGAGCCTGAGAAGAAATAAGTGACCTGTCCAAGGCCATGTGGATAGCAAAATTGAGTCTCAATCCCAGATCCTTTGATTTCAAAGCCAGTGTCCTTTTTCTTGTATCATGATGTCTTTAGTAAAGTGACAAAGTTAGTAAAAGCCCGGTCTTCTGACATCCCATCCTATGCTTGTTCCTCTGGGACACACTGCGCTTTTTCAGGACCTTGGAGAAAATCCAGAGCAAGAAAGGCCTTCTGAGGTCATCTAGTCGCACTCCTTTATTACCCAGGTGGTGAATGAGGCCCAGAGGAATGAAGTGACTTGCTCACAGTCACAAATGCTGTAACTGGCAGAGCTGAGATAAAAGGTTATTTAATGTCACAAAAGGGTGCTTGTAGAAAGCAGTCTTTTGATCTGGTTGTCATGAGTACATGTTGCAAGGTTACTCTGCAAAGGATGATAGTGTCCCCCTTAGATTCCTGTCTTCAGGAAGACTTATTCACTGATCTGCATACAAATGTGCCCAGGTATTCTTCACCTTCTCCCCAGACAACCAGATACACTGGCAGGCTAATCAGAAATTGCTAGGCAAGTCTAGGAAGGGGAGAAGGGTGGCAGAGCAGTGAGTCTGAAGGGCTTCTATTCTCAGTTTCTGCCCTACTTTCACTCATTGAGTAGAAGTAAAGGAGCTTCACCTTAGTTGGATCTAGAGGGTGGACAGATGGTATAGCCTGTTGTCAGCAATACTCTGTGCGTCTAGGCCTTTGGGGAGGGAGGTCCAAATCTGTGTTGGGATGATGGCCTCATGGTCTTTAACCTGCTCTGGACATGTAGGGAGCCTGCATAGGGCAGCTCCCTTTTGCTCTTTCCCCATGGACCAGATGAGAAATCCTGAAGAAGTGAGGAAGGGGGGGGGGGGTTGGAATTGCTTTTGTAAAGGCTTCTTAAATGTATAAAATAAGATAAAAAGAGTTTTTATTTAGGTTTCCCAGGAATAGATCTCACTTACTATTGGACTTAGTTGCTATAGTCCACTCTACTCACATCTTTACCATCTCTTACTTTTCACATGCTTGCCCATCCCATCTCTTTAATCATCTTATAATGTTTTAATGCCAACCCCAAGAGCATTGGCTTTAAATTCATTTATTTATTCATCAAATGTTTATTGAGTATCTCTTGAGTATAAAGTACTCCACCATGGGAATATTAAGTGCTGTGGGAGATTTTTTTTTCAGTAGGGGGAAATAGGTCCAGATCTGTTGTTTCATTGGTATAAGAACTTCCTGCTATGGAAACATCTTTTTCCCCCCCCCAGTAAACCCACTGTAACTTAGAGCCTTAAGAAATAGGAGAGGATCTTGAGAATTTAAGAGACCTTTGCCAAAGTTGCATTGCTAGGACCTATCAAAGGCAATATTTGAAGCCAAGTCTTCCTGACATCAAAGTCAGCATTCTACTGTACTGCCTTCTCCCAATTCTTGTGCAAGATACAAACAAATAAGTAAAACATGGTCCCACATCCTTTGGGGGCTTATAATTTAGTAATTATAACATTGGGGATTCCTCTTTTATGTTTTTTTGTTTTTTTTGTTTTTTGGAGGGCAGTTGGGGTTAAGTGACTTGCCCAAGGTCACACGGCTAGTTTTTTGTGTTAAGTGTCTGAGGCCGGATTTGAACTCAGGTACTCCTGACTCCAGGGCCGGTGCTCTATTCACTGCGCCACCTAGCCTCCCCGGGGTTTCCTTTTAAAGTTCTTACATCACCTTGTACTTCTTCCCTCCATAGAGTGGGGGGTGCGGGAAGGACAAACACTGAGTATGTTCTGTATTTTTCCTGAAGAAGGAAAGGACAGAGGTTTGGGGAGAGCATGCTTTTACACTTCTTGGGTTCAGGAAAACTTGGTTTGAGTGGAATTAGTGGGTATTTGGTCTGCAGCTTGTTGATTTAGGCTGAGCAAATCCTTCTGAAATGTCCAGGAGCACAGGTGGGCTCTACCGGCAACTCTTTTGGGGTAACTTTCTTCCCTTAGCCAGTCTCATGGAGCTGTCCAGTCACCTGGTACCAAGAACACAATTTCCTGCTGCCTTCCATTGTTCTTGAGTCAGAGCAATAGGGAGATGTTCAGATGCTTTGCTGGGAAACAGAGATAAGGGTGGAGTTGGTGCATTAGCTTCAGCTCTATGTGCCATGGTTTAAAAAGAACGTTGATAAGCTGGAAATCACCCAGAGGAGGACAAAGTGGATGCGTAAAGGCCTTGAGTGCATGTCATAATAGAATGGGAAGAAAGCCAGAAGGAAACAGAAAAGGAGGGGTAGCATAGATAGTTGCATATTGATGTTATTATATACTTAAAAGTAAAAGTCAGCTATCCTGAAGGGATCACTGTCTTATGTAGTCCCTTTCGGTGTTCTACATTATATATTGTTATTGTTGGTCAATTGTGATTCAGTCATGAATGACTCTTTGTGACCCCTTTTAGGATTTTCTTGGAAAAGATACTGATGTTGTTTGGCATTACCTTCTCCAGCTCATTTTACATATGAGGAAACTCAGGCAAACAAGGTGATCACATAGCTAGTAAGTGTCTGAGCCTGGATCTGAACTCAGGAAGATAAAATGAGCGACTTCCTGACTTCAGGCCCAGTGCTCTGTCCATTGTACCACCTTGCTGTCCCCCTATAGTATATATAGAAATGTTCATTTCATTGGATTTTTCTTAAGTTTTGAATTATAAAAAAAATAAAATCGCATCTAAGTCATATAGGAATAATTGAGAGAACAAGGGATAGTTAGCCCAGAAAGGACAAGACCCAAGAAGGTCATAGCTACTTTCAAGGGCAGTGTGGAAAAAAAGGTCTAGACCTGTTCTTTTTGGCTCCAGAGGGCAGAATTGGGAGCAAGGAGTAGAAATTGAAGAAAGGCAGATGGAGGCTTGATAGCTACAAGAACTTGCTAACTGATTAGGGCTGTATAAAATAGAATGACCTATTTAGGGAGGTAGTGGATCTGCTTCATTGGCAGGCTTAACAAAGAGGTTAGATGACCACTTGTCAAACATGCTATTGTAGGAATTCCTTTTCAGGTGTAAGTTTAATTAAATGGCTGAGGTCCCTTCTAGTTTTCAAATTTTGTGATTCTGTGAATAGGAATTGAAATGGACAGAAACTTAAAGGAATCCAGGTTAAGGACCTCTCAGTTTACCAGAACATGGAGCTGTAGATTTAGGACTGGGTGGAGGGACCTTAAAGATGGTCAGTTTCATCTAATCAGATTAAAGATTATGGAGCTGAAGTCTAGAAAAGTAGAGTAACTTTCCTAAGGTCACAGACAATAAATAGCAGAATCAGAATTTGAACTCAGCCCCTTGGGCTCTAAATCTAATGTTCTTCCATTGTACCATGCTGCCTCCTACCTCCTTGTTTTTCAAAGGGCCTTTGCAAGCCTTCCACCAAAGAAGTGACTGACGGCTGGAATTTTAGGCAGGTGGCAAGGCAGATGGGGAGATATTTTTGGGCAAGGGGGCCTTTTGGTGCCCCTCAAATCGCACTACAAAGACAACAGCCTACTCTGCCCTGCTTAAGGCTGGCTAGCTCTGTGTGTAGGAGAGGACTCCTACCCATCTGCCTTTTGCTGAGAAAGGATGTGTATTAAAGCAGCTACCCTCCTGCGGACTCTTGCAAACCTTGGATGGTTTACCTTCTTCCCACCAGAGGGCGTCATGACCCTGTGTGCTGCTAAAACTAGGCCGAGTTGGGTCACAAATGGAACCTTCTAATCCTTCCCAGAACAACTGAGAATTGGATACATAGTTGTCAACCATGGAGCCAACAACTATTGGGTGTTCTTTTTATTTCTGAAGAGGAAGCAGTTTCAACTGCTTCCGTGATCATTCTTGTTAGAAATTTTGTGGCTGGAGTGGAAGGGGCAGGGACTCTGTAAGCAGAGTCCAATTATATCTAAAGAGATTAGGTGGCTACCTCTGTGGTGTGATTTCAAAGGTTCCCCTCTGTCCTTTGTCTCTCCCTTGAGGTTTCTGTATCAGATACCTGACATTCTGCCACTGAATTGAGATTCCTGCAACTTTGCTTCCTGCTGTCCTGCAAAAGGAGTGAATTTTAGGGTTGAAATATTTGCTATTAATGATAAAAAGAAAGACAATCCCTCTCCTCTAGGACCTTACAATCTAAGAGTAGTCATTAAGGATGTCCCTAAACAAGGAAAGAAGGGACACATTTGTTTAATGGGACTAATTTTCTGGTGACATCTGTGCTGTTCGACTCTTCAGAATCATTAAAGAAACAACTCATAGGCAAGTCCAAACAAAACAGCAGGTCGTGATGTCAAATGAGCTGTTTTTGTTTTGTCTTGCTTTAGTAAGTATTCCCTGCCTCACCCTCCAACCTGGGATTTTCTTCCATTCGAAGAGGCCAGTTCATGATCTTAGATGAAGTTAGTGAGGGTAGTATTTCCCACATTGTAAGACCAATTGATCTTGATATCATACTGTGTATGACCTAGATTTTCAGTGCTGCCTGTCAATGCATTTAGTTATCCTATGTTGTTATATATCCAACATGGGCAGCACATTGGTTACATAGATATGTGTACACATGTATGCATGTGTATATATATATATATACATATTTAGGTATGTGTCAACTATATAGTCTTGTGGGATTTCAGAATAGAAATTTTCATATTTTTTGTCTTTCTTTGTATCCCCAGTCCTTATCAAAGTGCCTGGCACATAGTAGATACTTAATAAGTGCTTGAGATGATGATGATGCTGATGCTGCTGCTGCTGATGATGATGAAGATGAAGATGAAGATGAAGCATCAAGAGTGAGGTCTTCTAGGAAATTTTGTTTCAGTTGCTTTAGGGAAATATGGGATTTTGTGGGGAGATCTTCATTGCATTAAAACCCTTCTTCCTCTTCAGAAATAAAAACAATAATGTAGTATAAATAAGTTAAGAATATTTTAAGATTTAGAAACTGGTTCTTCACTATTTTGAAAAGATTCTATTCCTTTTAAAGGAAAATTAAAAATTCTACCATTAGGGATTTCATCAGGTTCCCTGTTCATATAGGAATTAACCAAACATCAAAATACCTACATTCTCCATCGTAGAATTGCTTATTAGCATTCATGGTGAGCCATCCATATTTGTTTGCAAAAACAATTTTAATTGTTTAACCTTTTTATGTTTGACTGAACCTGTCTTTTTACACCTTCTTTGATTGTCATTTTTGTTAGTAATTAATTAGTACAATCTTGTTGAAATGTGGGAGTGTACAGTAGCCTGCATTTCCCATGTCCTCAATCTCTCCACAATAGATCAAGCACTTATTAAGCATTTGTGTTCAAAAAGCTGAGCAAAGTGCAGGGTACTAGAGATGAAAGATTACATGTAGTCCCTGACCTCAAAGAGTTTATAGTCTAGGAAAAGAACAGAGGGATAGTTATAAAATACAGTGTTATGGGATCAATGCACTAAAGCTTTAAAAACAAATTGTTCTGTGAAGTCTGAGAGAAGAGGTAAAAGGGAAAAATCACTGTTGGGTGAGTAATCAGGAAAATAATTTCGCAAAAAAAGGTTAAGATTTGAGTTGGTCTTTAATGTATATACAGGAATTTAAAAAGTGAAGAGAAAAGACATCGTTAGGGGAGGGCAAACAGTTATACCATTTAGCTAGGGCATAGAATTCATGGAGATGTGAATCTGAGATGTGTTTGGAAAGACTATGGAATACCTTCAATGTTGGGGGGGGAAGAATTTGAACCCTAGTACAAAAGTAATAGGGAGCCGCTGAAAATTTTTAATAAAGGAGTATTTTGAATAGATGACTATTGAATATTGACCTTAGAAATCTTCCAGATTTATTAAGATAAATTGTTCTAATTGTGTTATGAGGGATATAATTGGACTTTTGAACCATTGCTTAAAAATCTGGGGATGACATTCCTGGCCAGAGGTGGAGCAACCTAAGAAGAGTTAGTAAGAATGCAATTTCCCAAATTACTTACATATCCAATCAAAAGGGCTTTCTGTTAAAAGAATGGGAGTATGTATATATGTATGTGTGCATATATATTTACATATATATACACATATACATGTATATATACACATATATACATATACACATATATACATATTTATATATATATAAATTTGTGTATGTATATCCTCTCCCTGTCCTCTTCCTCTGCAAGTTAGAAATCATTAAAAGAAAGAATAGCTAAAACACCCAGAAATTTAAAGGCAACAGTAATCAAGTTCATGTCCTCAAATGTGCATGTATAAATGGCTGAATTTTATACACCAAATCAGAGGAATTTTTGGTCTAATGAAGTAATGTTCAGGTTCTAATACAAGGAGGCAAATTTGAACTGATAGGTCTCCAAGAATTTATAGGATAAAACCCATGCCTGGAACCTGGTTCTGGGTGAGTATAGCTTGTTCAAAAAATAATGGAAATACAAATCATTATTATTATAACAATAATAGCATTTAGATTGTGCAAACACATTGGTTAACAGAAATAGGATCCAAAAAGTTATCTTGTCAGGTTAGAGGGTAGGACTGAATCTAATAAGGTGAAATTCAGTAGGGATAAATTGAATGTTTTACGCTTGAGTACACAAAATCAGCATAAAATGGTGGTGTTTTGGTTAGAACACAGTTGTGAAAAAGATCTTTATTTCAGATATACTGAATTTGAGATGTAAGTAGAATACACATGTGGAAGAGTCTTATAAGTGGTTGAAAATGGTATCCTGGCTTTGAAAAGAGAGGTCAGGACCGGAGACACAGATTTGGACGTCATTTATATAGGGGTGATAGTCAAAGTTATAAGAATGAAGGATTGTCAATAGAGAGAGAATATAAAGAGTGAAGGGCTGAGGCTGCCCCCTTTAGTAACATCCCTATCAGGAAGTCATGAAGAGAATGAGGAGAGAAAGGAGTAATTGGAGAGGTTGATGGTGGTAGTTGGTAGTAGGGGGAGGTCAGGTAAACAGGGGAGAATGGTGCTTCTGAAGCAGGAAGAGAGAAGTTAGTTGGAGAAGGTGGTCAACAAAGTCATGAGCTGCATTGCCATTCACTGTGCTTGGTCTTTGTATGTGGTTATCTTCTAGATTTTATTTACCATATTTCAACTCTAACCTCTTTTCCTTTGCACAGGCTGACCGCATGTCTGGAATGTATTCCTTCTTCATCTCTGTTCTTAGAATACCTAGCCTCTTTAAAAGGTGGTATTTATGATCTACCTCCAACAAAGTAGCCTTTCCTCATTTCTCCTAACTTCTAGTGCTCCCTGCTCCTGAAATGATCTTATACTAATTTTGTACACATTTTGTATTTGTTTATACCCCTAAGCAGTAGCTGGAGATGGAACATAGAGAGTTGTCCTTGAAAACAGGAAGACCTGAATTCAAATCCAACTTTTGGCATGTACTTACTGTGTTACCCTGAGCAAGTCACCTACCTTCTCAGTGTTAAGACTATAAATTGCAGATAAAGTGCCAATCTGAATTAGAAGTAGGGATTTCTGCATTTAGGGAGTTCTGTTTACCAATGAAATTACAAGTTCATTTGCTATTCCTCATACCCTTACTGACTCTGTGACGTTACTTAGGCAAGTCATATAATCTCCCTGGGCCTCAGTTTCCTCATCTGTAAAAAGGGGGTTGGACTAAATGGTCTTAGATTATATGATTCCATTTTCCCCTCCTAGAATCCAACGTTCTTCAGGGTAGGGACTTAGTAAGTTTTGTCTTTATGTGCCTAATACCTAGCATGGTTTCTGGAACATTAATTCTGGCCCTTGATTGATTGATTCTTTGACATATTTTGATAGCACTTGGTTTCATTTAATCTATAAAGGCAGACTGACATGCCATTTTTATCCTCTTCTCCCTCCATTATGTCATAAGCCTTATAGTCATATTTCTACTTGTTGGATGTCCACATCCAAGGAAGAATGTATAAGAGAAATGGGCAATTTTTCTCAGTTATAATTTGCTAGACCCTGAAGTGTGATATTAATTGTTCATTCATTTAGTTACCACTACATTTATTATCTCCCACTGTGCCAAGTGCTGAGGGGGATTCCAAAGTTTTTATATTATCACTATTATTGAGCATAGAGTCTACTGGTACCTTATGACAATTTAATTCAATTCAATAAATATTTATCAAGTGCCTACTATGTTCCAGGCACTATGCTAAGTGCTGGGAATACTAAAAGAGAAAAAAAAGCAGTTTTTGTCCTCGTGGAGCTTACAGTCTAATAGGGGAGACAACATGCAAACGATTATATACAGAACAAACTCTATGCAGGATGTATAGGAAATAATTAACCGAAGGAAGGCACTGGAATTAAAAGGGGTTGGGGAAGGTTTGCTATAGGAGGTGGGGTTTCAGTTGGGAATCAAAGGAGGTTATGAAAGTCAGTAGTTGGAATGGAGAAGGGATCCCTTCCTTCTGTGAGGAAGCCTGAAAGGAATGGTCAGAGAGAATGCCTGGAACTGAGAGACAGAGTGTCTTGTCTTTGGAACAACCAGGAGGTCAGTGCCACTTGATCAAAGAGCATGTGTTGGGGAATAAGGTGAAAGAAGACTGGAAAGTCAGAGGGGACTAGGTTATAATGGCTTTGAATGCTAGAGAACATTTTGTATTTCCTCCTGGAGGTGATAGGAAGCCACTTGAGTTTATTGCAAGGGGTGGGGAGGTGACATGATCTTGACACACATTAATCAGTGTAGTTAATCAAAGTAGAGGAAAGGTTTAGACAAAACCTGCTAGAATTTAGAGCTGAAAGAAACTTGAGGCATCATTTAGTCCAACCATCTCAGTTGGTCAATAAACATTTATTAAGTGTCAGCAATGTGCTAAGTGCACCTCTACAATTATGGAAAAGAAACACAGTTCTAACCTCAAAGGGTTTACAGTCTAATGGGGAAAGACAACACATGAAAGGAAGCTAAAAGGGGGAGGGAGGGAAGGTACCGAATGCAGGAGCATCATAGAGTCAAGTTCAAAGAAATGCAGCCAGTGGGAAACAGACATTGCTCATCTGGGAATCCTCTTTAAATGGAGGTTTAGAAAGAGTTCTTTGCTCTATCTTCTAGCTGTCAATCCCTTCAATAATAGGGGGAAAGGATGCTAATCAGATGGGAGTACTAAGGCTGATGCAGTCTCACAGGATGATAAGTTTCCAGATGATTAGGTTTCCAGGGGCTGTGATGGAGTCCAGTCCAAAAGAGTGTGGCTGTAGGGCAAAGAACATCTCAGGGTACCCAAGTAGAAAGAAAAATAATTGCCAACTAGGGGGAATTAGAGAAGGATTCATGTAGGTGGTAGCATTTCAACTGCAATTTACATGATAGGTGTGATTTTTGACAGGCAGAGAGATAGAAGGGGGTGATATTTCAGGTGTAGCAATAGTGAGCAAATATATGGAGGTGAGAAAATGCAAGATATGATATGGTGAGCAAAGAGAATTACAGGAAAACCCCATTATAGTGCTGGTATATGAAGATAAATATGTGCAACGTCTTTTATCATTACGAGAGGAGAAAGACATGTAATGTATACATATATATATACACATACATATATACACACACACATACATACATACATACATATATATGTATATGTATATGTGTGTGTGTATCCTAATGTTTAAGGGTGACATAACTTTGAGAATAAAGAAATCTACGTAGGAGTGAAATACTTTTTAATGGGGTTTTTATTTTGGTAAATCTCAACTATTATCCCGATTCCCATTACTGTAGTCTTCATATTCTAATATCTTTTTAAAAATCTAAATTAGAAACATGCCCCTTTCCTATGTCTCTTTTTTTTGGTTATTTGAACCCTATAGTAACTGACTTGACTGCACTGAAATTTGTAATATTCTCAGAATCTAACTTCATTCTGAACTTACAACCCATAGTCGAGGCCCTATAATTAGTGATGTTTTCTGTGCACTTAGGCACATGCACTCTGAGGTTGCTGAAATAATACCTTTCAATTTCCCTGGCTGATAATCACAGTTTGTGTAACCCACTGGTACGGTGGGTGCTCAGTATTTCTGACTGCCAAGTTCATATTCTTTTGGAGTTCTATTTGGATTAAAAGTTCTTTATTTTTCTCTTGGTGTCAAGTGCATCACTGCGTTCTCAACACTTAATTATCATTATTGTCCCAAAATATTCTTCATATAGCAAAAACATTGAAATATTCTTTCCTGTTGAGGAGATGAATCTTAATATATCCTGCAAATCCAGATACTGTTGCCATTTGCCATGGAATCAAGGAAAGATCTAGGATCGAGGGCATTTATGGGAGCGTCTCTGGGGTGACACGTGGCAAATTAGAACACATCACCATTCACTACACTAGATTAACCTTGATGACAGCTTTGGACACCATTCTGACATATGAATATTCTGGAATCCCCTCTTCTCAGTATTTTCATTCATTCATTCCACAAACATTGATTGACACCTCCTTTGTACAAGGTACTGCACCAAGTGCAGAGGGGGATACAAAGAGAAATAAGCCATAGTCTCTCTCCTCAAAGGATTTATATTATAAGAGAAAGCACCTTGGATTTGGAGCCTGACAATCTAGGTTCAGATCCTGGCTCTGTCATCTCCTACTTGGATAACTTTGGGGGAAGGGACTTGGCTTCTTTGAACTTCGGCTTCTTCATTAGCAAGATGAAGTATTTGGATGAGATGACCTGTAAGTCCCCTTCCAGTTCTCCACCCTATAATGGGGGGAGGGGTAATTTCATGCAAAGAAATCATTCATTGCTTCTGTATTTGATGTGTTTTCCTCTACTTACCTGGTGGATCAGGTTGTCTACCAAGTGAAGTTCAGTGGAGTGGTATTAAGCTTTGCTTACTCTGAAAGGGCCCATTATTGCCTTCATACAATCGCTGTTTATTCTTTGCTGACCAATCAGAGGTGACCAACTCTAGGCCAGATATTCTGTTCTCTATGGCCTTGGTAGAGATTTCCTTTTCACCTGTGTAAAGTCATAACACTTGGGTCAGATTAGGGTTATTTGAAAAAATAATTTCTATACTTCTGTACTTTACATCATTTATACTTTTATTATTTTTCACTTAGTTTTATTTACTGCCTGGATTTACTTAGTAAGTATTTTGTTTCAATTCAATTAAGAAAAAAGGGTTGTTTTCACACCTTACAAGGCCAAGGAAGCTGATGAAATCTGGATATTCAGGTGATGGTAGTAGCTAACAACTGAGAGGATGCTTCCCCAAAAGATCTCAGATTGAGGCTCTTTTATATCATTAAGGAACTCTGTCAGAGAATAGGCTTGGTTTTAGCTAAGAGTACTTTTCTCCTTTCTTCATGGACATTTCTTTGAAACATGTACATGAATAATTATAATTTTCTTCCAGAACAGATTCATCTACCCAAGCCAGGACTGGAAGAAGAGTAGAAGGCTGGCCATGTGCCATCATTTGAGGGGGGGACCAGAAAGCTGACCCAGATCCCCTTGCCTAAACACCTCCTTTTAAAGACTTGCCAACCAATCAATAAGACAGGACATGTGTTTCTATTAAATTGCATGTTCTTAGATTTGACCCAACAATCTTACCTGGAGAATTTTTTTGAATTATGACTAGCATTTCATGTTTTAGATAATACTCAAAGCCTTTTGTCATCTCCAAAATTCTCTTCTGTACTTTTATCTAAGTCACTGATAAAAAAAAAAATCACAGGGTAAGGCACAAATTCCTGGAGTACTCCACCAGAGATGTCCTATAATAGTGACATTAAATCTTTAACAACCACATGCATTCCAGTTTAAAATTCTATAAAAGATACTAAAGAGGCAAATGTGAAGATGTGTATTCCAGGAACAGGCAGATAGTTGGTATAAAGGTATATA
>CM053593.1:62411455-62437712 GCA_028646575.1 Pseudocheirus occidentalis
ACAATGTGAAAGAGTTTGCAGATCCTATACATGATTGTATGCTACCATGGTGGGGGTGGCGGGTGGGGAGGAAGGGGAGAAAAATCTGAAACTCAAGTGACTCTAGAACTGAATCTTGTAACCTCAAAGTAAACAAACAAGTCAATAAAATAAAATAAAATAAAAAGGGACAGGGAAGAGAACAAAACAAGGGGATGGTGGTGCGGAATAGGAAGGAGGGACATACAATCAGCCTCTCACAATATGTCCACCATGGAGGTGTTCTGCATAATTACACATGTACAGCCTGTATTGAATTGCTGCTCCTTCCAGTGGGAGTGGGTGACAAGGAAGGAACAACAAGAATCTAGAATTTAAAGTCATACAATCAAATGTTAATAAAACAAACATACACACACACACACACACACACATATATATATATATATAATTATTATTATTAACTACATGCAACTGGAAAATGAGATGTGCAGGGACTGGATTAGGGAGACCCTCCCTGCCCTACCAGAAAGTTAGAGGGGCATTGGAGGAGGATGTAGAAGAGAGCAGATTGTGGGAAGGGCTTTGCGGTGGGATCACTGTTTTGGGCTTGGGGGTGGGGGAAAGAAGGGGAGAAAATCTGTAACTCAAAACCTTGTGGAAATGAATGATGTAATCAAGAAAATAAATTAAAATAAAAAAACAAAAAAATAAAATTATCATTTGTTATATATGATATCTCTCTGGAAGGGGAAAATTAGTGATATAAAAAAAACCAAAAGATGTCAATAAAATCTATTTTTAAATAGTGCAAAAACCATATTTGTAAGTTAATTTGGTAGCTTGGGCTTTAATTCAGCTGAGGCAAATAATTTTAATTCATTTGGAGAAGAAAGTACTCTTTTCCTATTTTTTCAGCTCTCCCCTTATCACTATATTCTTATTACCATGTCCAATCTGAAGATCACTCTCCTTTTGAAAAGGAATGAAGCAAAATTAATACTTGAGTATTTCTCCATTCTCATTGTCACCTAGGAACATTGTACCAGCCTTTTCCCCAAAGCACGTAACCTTTCTTTTCCTCATTCTTCTTGCCTCAAATATAGATTACATGATGGTTTTTGTTAAGTCTAATATTTTTGCAAGTCACAGCACATTTTGGGCTTTAGTTTTCCTGGCATTATTTTTTCAAGTTCATGCTGCTTTTTTTTATTTGTCCTTGGTAATATCCACATTCTAGTATATCATCCCTATAAAATTCCAGCTCATCAGAGAGCTCCTAATGCAGCCACATTGATTTTTTTCGATATCATCTCCTTTTTAAAATTAGAAACATTTGCAATTATGCCTTCAGAATTTCATTTTGAAAGTATTTTATTCCTCCTCAGTAATTTACATTTTTAGTGTCTCAAACCATGGTACCACTACTTTCATTTCTCCGAACCTTTTGAAATCCACCATCTTAAGTTCTTAGGAACAGGTACTGTCATTACCTTCCTTGGCATTCAAACGATGTCATGATAACTTTTAAAGCAAAATGAGTTTGCTTTCCTCAATGATGCTGAGACTGTGAAGAAGCAAATGAAAATTCAGAATACTTTTTCAAGGAGTTTAACTGTATAAGGACAAAATAGTACATCTAAAAACTCTCACAATGTAAGAGATAGTAGTATTTCTTAGCTGTGATCCTGAAAGGGTCCTCAGACAACATTTCTGACTTAGGATCTTCCTACCAGTCCATCAACCCACATTACTTAGTGGCCTGAGAGTTCTAACTCATTACTTACCCTCTTCCTCTCAACCATATTTCTCCTCTTGTCTATTCTTTCTTTGTTCTCTTTTTCATGATCATTTCCTTTTTCTTTTTTCCTTTTCCTTTTTGTCTAGCTTAGGAAATTAGGAAAGGTTTATTTTAGTTCCACATCTGTTGCAAGAGGGCGGAAGAGTTGGTTGATGGAGAACCACAGGAGATTTCACTTTCCTGGGAGGAATTTTCGATGTTTGAATCCTGTGGGGAGGTTGAGCAAGGGATTCTGGGAACATTAAAAGCTTTAAAAAAAAATTGCCCACGCAGTGCCAAGTATGTAATGGCTCAACTTGACTAATAAAATCGGAGTCATTCACTTGGAACACAGATTCACCCATTTTTTAGGCTTATTTAAATCATTTGGGAGAGGGGGCTGATTGCTTCTGGGATCTCAGAGGAGAAAAAAATATGCCTCTTGAAAGAATGTGGCCATTTGTTCTCTTTCATGATACTTTTTTCATACTGTAATTAGAGTGCTATCAGAGATGGGTGAGGATAAGAGAAATAATATGAAATGTATGTACTTTCCTATGGTTTGTTTTTTCTGCATTATGTGCTTTGAGCAAACTGAAATATTTGACTGAAACCTACAAATATACACACATGATTACAGGGTGTCCCAAAAGTCTTATTGCAGTGTTTAGCTTTGAGAGTTTAAGCTTTAATAGATTAATACTACACTAAGACTTTTGGGATGCCCTATATAAAAAGAAAAATAACTATAGTCAAAGGTAGGATAGGCTAGCAGATAAATAGAATAAAGAAAATGGAATTCAGCCTTACAGTTTTTAGATCTTTGGTAACTTATTTGGACTTAGCCTTCATTTTTTTTCCTGTCTCCAAAATGGGAGTAGGGAGATATTTGTAACCAAATTCACTTAGAGGATTTTTGTACAGGAAAATGCACAATAACTGAGTTCTCAGCAAAGAATGCTTGCTTTGTAGATGAATCCTGAATATCCACACAAGTAGATTGGGCTACATTGGAGATTACATGAATTTGTGGCTAATCAAAAATATAGTTATAGTTATTACTTATATATAGCTTGTGATTTATTGTGAGGCCCTCCCTCCCCAAACTCTTGTTAGGTTTTAGTTCTGTTTCTGTTATAGGTTCTGTTTTGTTCTGTTTTGATTATGTTTTGCATAGGTTCAGAAAAGAAGTTAAAATTTCCTGAACACATGCTGGCTGGGAAGAGATGTAGCAGGAAGACAAGCTGTGAAAATGTTGGGGTTGTTGGGGAGGTCAGGCTGGCATTGTAATTTCATTACAGATAAGCACCAAAGCAAATCCCAACCACCCTGGGCTTTAGTTTCATCCTTGGAGCCAAGAGTTTTCTGGCCCTTCTTTGCACCCTTTTACAATCCATCCCTTATTTCCAGAATATTGTTCCTCCTCACCCTTGCTTCTCAGAATCTTTAGTATTCTTCATAATTCTGATAAAGTGTCACCACCTACAGGAAACATTTCTAATCTCCTTAGTTATTCATGCTCTCTACTTTGTCAAATGACATTCTATTTGCTTCTCTATTTGTGTATTGTATCCATCTAGTAAAAGGATCTTTTTGGGGTATGTCATGGACCTCTATGTCAGTCCGGACTTGAATTCAGAAAAATGTTTTTAAATGTATAAAATAAAATACATAGGGTTATAAAAGGAACCAATTATGTCTATGTCTATGTCTATGTCTATGTCTATGCCTATGTCTATGTCTATGTCTAGGTCTAGGTCTAGGTCTAGGTCTAGGTCTAGGTCTAGGTCTTTGTCTTTGTCTATGACTATGTCCATGTCCATGTCCATATCTATCTATATCATCTATATCTATGTGTATCTCTCTCTATCTCTCTAATCTATCATCTGTCTATCTATCTATCTATCTATCTATCTATCTATCTATCTATCTATCTATCTATCTATCTAAAAGTGAGTTTCACAGAACCCTTCACTCTTACCCCCATTGCTTGGTAGGATTTAGAGTATAGTTAGTTCTTAAATGCTTGTGGAATTAAGTGAACTGAATCTCTAAGATGAAGAAGATGAATATATAAATTCAAAGGTTCTTTCCTGTTTTAATATTCTGTAAGCTTATGACATCATTAGGGGACAATCGAGAATAGATGGTTTTCAATGTTAGGGATTCTTTATATGAGTGTGGTTCAGTGGGGAAGCCCATGCTGATGTATCTGTTGTGAATGCCATGATGTACCTTTAAACTCTGAAAGTAACGTAGAAAACAATAACAATAATACGGACCAGGATATAGTGTAAATAGGATGAGCTGAAGAGCCATAGGTACAAACATCTAGGCTTATTTAGGCCACTAACGAGCTATGTAGTCTTAGATGAATTCATTTACTTCCAGATCCCAGCTTCCTCATATTTAAAATACTGGATTTAGATTTGTTAGTCCCTTTCCAGATCTGACATTATATGATTTCATTCATTCAGTCTGTTCTGTGGTTAGATTTTTGATCTCTAAAGAAAGGGATCATGTGTAGTAGAAAGAGCACTGGTCTTGGCACAAGGATAGAAATGAATTCCGACTCTATTTGTGATACTTCCTGGTTGTTTAACGATGGCCGTGTCACTTTTACTTTTCTAAGACTCATTTTCCTGATCTGTATAATGGCAGTAATGTTGTAAGACCCTACATTTATTATGATAATGCATAATGCACATAAAAACATGTTATATGCCTTAAAATTATAAAAAAAGTACCAGTTATTACTATTAGTGTTCCTTTGACAGATCCCCTATCCCTATATCATACCCCCTTACCCACACATGACAACATCAACAAAATTGAGAAGGGAAAAAAAATACATATACATATGTAGTACTCTACCAGTGACCTAACAAAACAAAATCCCACATCATTGAAGTTCATATCATTGTAACACTGCAGAATGGATTAGGGAAGGGAAAATGATACAGTATCACCATTAGTGTTGCTGAACAGAAGAGTGATCGCTCTGCTACCTCTGGAGGATTTGTGTAGTATTACTAGCCATTCATTAAAATGGGCCAAAGTCCTTGAGAATTGAAAAGGAGAGACCGTATAAATGCAATAGATGCATGTGTATGAGTATAAGGAAGGTAGGTCCTTTGGTTTAGTGCAGAGAACGCTGCCTGGGGATCCTGTGGTACTACAGTTATGGTTTCTACATAGGGGACTTTCCTCATCACGGTTTTGATATATTGAGGGTCGGCATACAAAATTAAATGGAGATTTGAGGGGGGTTTTGCAGAAGTTGCAGATGATACACAAAGGCCAGCGGACAACACAGAAAGAGTTTAGAAACTCAGAAATGCCTAATATATATGTATACTATTAGATAATATCAACCCAATTTTACAATAAGGTATTTTAAGCACCCCATAAAAAAAGAAAATATTCAGACTTCTACTCTGGTACAAAGGGAAGGCCAAAAATTTTTACATGGATTTTCCAGATAGCAAGGGTGCCCGTAACCTGAACCTCCACCTCCACAATTTAGAAAGGATAACTGCATGCTTACAGTCAGAATGTGTGAATTTGTGATCGGCAGACAATGTGTCTTTACAAAGCTTTTGTTTACTTCTCTCTGAATTGATTTAATAGGAGAATTAGTGACTTAAGAGACCTCACTTCTTTTTTCTCTTTTCCTTCCCTGACTCATCTTATAAGCTACTGTTTGCATGACAGGGGGAACTAAATGGCTTGGCAGATGGAGTGCTAGCCTTGGAGTCAGGAAGTTCTGAGTTCAAATGTAGCCTGAGACACATATCATTAACTGTGTGGCCTGAGCAACTCACTTAAACTTTGTCTGTCTCCGTTTCCTCATCTGTAAAATGGGGATAATAACAGCATCTACCTCCTAGGGGTGCAATGAGGATAAAATAAATTATTATTTGTTAAGTGCTTTTCAAATTTTAAAGTTCTATATAAATGTTATCTATTATCATTAGTTTCTTATTAGTAGTAGTATTATATATGTTTATTATACCTTATATGTATATTGTATATTACATATCTATATGTACACATGTGCATTATATATATGTGTATACTATATTATACATCTGTATATACAGACATGTGTATTATATATTATATATACTATATTACACATCTGTATATACAGACATGTGTATTATATATTATATATACTATATTACACATCTGTATATACAGACATGTGTATTATATATTATATATACTATATTACACATCTGTATATATAGACATGCGTATTATATATTATATATGTATATACTATATTACATATGGTATTACATTCTATACATAGAACAATATATATAATACTATATAAAGCATACTATAGACTATATACACGCAAACACACATATCTATCTATTTGTATCTTAATACTTTACTGCCTTTGTGATTTCATTGAATAAATTAAAATATTCAGGACATTGAAATAGTGTCTAAATAAGTTTAGGATTTAGCCATCTGAAGCTAGCTTTTAGTCACTGATAGTCTGATTGCTTGATGGCTTTCCTGTGGTAAAGATAGTAATCTAGAGAAGCCATCAGCTCAAATTTGCTTCCTTCTAGGAGCATTAACCCAAACCTTCCCAGAAAGATGCTTCTACTTTTTTGAAAAAGAAAACTCTTAAGAAGACAAGCTTTTAAAAAAAAATAATCCCTGAATTATGTGTTTTGGTGTGTCATAGTCCTTAAGAGTGAAGGATTCTTCCTGAGGTCTAACTAAATCCCTTTGGCTACAAAGCAGACATCTTATGTGCATACCAAAGGGGGAACATGTCTCAAAATTATGAAGTCTTCTGAATTTCTTTGGCCATCTGTGTAGCTGACAACATATTGACTTCTCTATGCATACCACTGTGTTCTAGTGTGAGCATGTTTGTATTACTGTCAGTGTGTGTGTGTGTGTGTGTGTGTGTGTATGTGCGTACGCATGCAAGTGTGTATAGGAGCGTGGGTAAACAGATCTTTGAATCACACAGGGCAGCCCATCCTGGTGGGCTTTATCTCTGACTCAGTTACCATGACAGCAAGGAGAGCCCCTGACTCTGTAAAAAGAGCTCTATGTGGACTGAATGCAGAGGAGAAAAACGTCAGCATGTGTGTGGTTCAGAGCTAGAGTCAAAAGATCTGGCAGACAAAAGCAAGATGACCAGCCCTTCAGTGAGTGTTCTTGCTGTGGATGAATATGGATACCAGTGATGCTTTTTCTTGTGTATTGTAATGCTGAGGTATTATGGCAGGGACAAGAGGCTAAGGAGAGATAACAGAATTGCTTGACTTCTGGCCATCAGGTGATTATATATATATATATATATATATATATATATATATATATATATATATTTTGGCAGAAGAGGGGGCAGCTCAGAAAGTGGTTAATGATGATGATGATAGCTTGGATTAACGTTGCACTTTGCAGTTTGTGGCACACAAAACACTTTGTTTCATTATCTCATTTTTCCCTTCATGACTGCCTGGTAAAATATTAGTGCAATGACAATTTTTTCCTTTGATATCTATGTATTTTTCTATTCTACCACCTCTGTGATTTCATAAAATAAATTAGAACATTCAGCACATTGGAATAGTGCCTAAATATGTTTATGATTTATCCATCTCAGGCTAGCTTTTAGTAATTGGTATGTTAATTAATTGTTTTATGGATTGCCTGTCACAAATATCTTTCTAGGACAGATTCCCTATCTCAGAGCAGCTGAGTTCAGTTCAGATAATTTAATGGTTCAGATAAATACATTTTGTTACTACTCAAAACAAAACATAAATTAGAGATACAAATCTGATGTCAAAAAATCATATATAGCAATAAATGTTTTCTGCATTATGTCTTGATTTGGATAAGCAAAATAATTACTCCGCTTTATTAGTGTCGATCAAACTTATCCTTGGCATGGCAGGCAGCTACCTAAGGAGATACATGGTAGGTATTGAAGGGTGCTCACCAAGGAGAAATATAAAGTTCAAGAGAGTTAAGTAAGAAGAATGGAGGATATGTGCACTTCACAGAAATTGCCACAAGGTATAGGTAGTGCAAAATACAAATAATGTAAATGCTAAAAGCAGCATCAGTAGCAAACACAACACAATGGGAAAACAGTGCAATTAAAAAAGAAAAGAAAAACAGTCTCCTCATTGCTATCACCATGAGAAAAGGCAAATTTAAACATTTGAGCTTTCCTTGCTCGGTAAGTGGTAGGGTTGTAAAATAAGGGGAATCCACACCTTTGCTTATTTTGTCTTTAGCACAATTAAAGACCAAATTGAAAATCCTGAAAATCAAGGGAAAGATTAATAAAACTGAAAGTAATTCAACTAATAAATAAAACTAGAAGCTGGTTTTATGAGGAAAAAAACCACAATAAAACAGATAAACCATTGGTTAATTTTATTTAAAAAAGGAAGAAAACAAGATTACCAGTATCCAAAATTAAAGGGGTGAATTCACTACCAGTGAAGAAGAAATTAAAACAATTATTAGAAGCTATTTTGTCCTATTATGTGCCAATAAATTTGGCAATCTAAATGAAAGGGCAAATTATTTCCATGACCAAAGAAACTGGAATTTTGAAATAGTGAAGGGAGTGGGGGTGGAGTTGGGTGGGATGGAGACAGTACATCAGGAAAATAGAAGGATGAATATGGGGATCTATCTTAGAGTAATGTAGTTGGGTGTATGTCTTAAGTAAATCACTTCTATTTCCCCATATAACTAGGAATCTCCAGTTACTAGCTTTGTGATTTGTGACTTTGCTTCAGGGAAACATTCCCAAGCTTCTGATTCCTTACTCATAAGAGTATTGGGGAGACATTGTGTGAAATGATCTCTAAGGACCCTTTCAAGGCCAATATTCTATAATTACTCTCTCTCCTTTTCTTCCTTCCTTCCTTCCTTCTTTTCTTCCTTCCTTTCTTCCTTCCTTCCTTCCTTTCTTCCTTCCTTCGTTCCTTCCTTCCTTCCTTCCTTCCTTCCTTCCTTCCTTCCTCTTTTTAAAGCTATCTCAGAGACTAGTAGTTTCCAGGAGGGAAATGCTATGTAAAAAAATGTGGTTTTTTTTTAATGCTTTATTAACTCTAATGAGGTGAAGGCACTTAAACCTCACCTAGAAATAAGGGCCAACTCCAAAGTCCAGAAATCTGCTGCAGTAATTAAAATTAAGCTATTGTACCTGCCTCTGCAGGCTTCATTCATGGAAATGCCTGGGCCATTCATAAAAATGACTGTCATACCTCTGTGATGTGTGGGACTCACTATTTGTCTCCCTTGGAGTGTTGAAACCAAAAGTTCTGTGAATCCACTCATTCCCAGTGTTACTCTCTGGGCCCCCACATCATCCCAGAAGAATTGAGCTGAAACACAGATTCAGTAATGCTTTTTGTGGTGCTTAGGAACCTGAGCAACATGTTATCGAAAATAGGTGTCAGCAAGCATCCCACACACTTGTGTGATAATTTGCAGAGAGGTGTGGGCTTAAAGGATGGAAAACCTTCTCCATCTGTGACAAGAACTCTGTAGCCGTTTCAGTTTCATGAATTTGAAAAGATCCCACCATGTCCCGCTGCCTTCCTTTAGGGTAAGAGTTCTTAATCTGGGGTCTACGTACCACTGCAGAGCCTAGGGATAGATTTCATGGGTCCTATGAACTTGGATGAGAATACATTTTGTTTCAAAATAATTGGTTTCCTTTGCAGTCCTTTGTTTTGATTTTTTATAAATTTTATAACATTATTCTGAGGTGTCCAGATGGTTAGAGGGGTCCTTGACCCAGGAAAGGTTAAAGAATCCCCCTGTTCTGGGGGGTTGGAAGACTAGAATCAGCTCATATCTTCTTGACCATGTCTTCCCATAAATCATCCATTAATGCCCTCCCTCTAAAACAGTGGTTCTCAACCTTCCTAATGCCACGACTCTTTAATACTTGTATGTGGGCATATCTGCATGTGGGCAGAGCTGCCTGGAGACCCATAGAGGAGCTATGTCTTGGTTCCTAAGACTATCGGAAATATGTGTTTTCTGATGGTCTTTGGCAACCCCTGTAACCCCTGTGAAAGGGTCATTTGACCCCCAAAGGGGTCGCGACCCACAGGTTGAGAATCACTTCTCTAAAACTACCTCATATTTAGCTACTTTGTATATATTTACATTCATTAAGTTAATATTTAAACTGTATATAGTCTTCTATATACTTGTCTCCCCCATTAATGTATAAGGTCCATATGAACATGTCTTGTTTCATTCTTGCACTTATATCCCCATTGCCTGGCACAGTACTAGGAATATAGTAGGTTGATTTTCCACCTATTGTGATAGAAGCTGCTAGGTGGCATAGTGGATAGAACTCTAAGCCTGAAGTTAGGAAGACCTGAGTTCAAATGTAGATTTAGATACACACAAACTGCATAACCCCAGACAAATCACTTAACCTCTCTCTGTCTCAATTTCCTGAACTGTGGAAGGGAAGTAATAGCACCAACCTCCCAGAGTTGTTGTGAAGATCAGAGATAATATTTGTGAAGTGTCTTGCATACAGTAGGTGCTTAATAAATACTTATTGCCACTTCCCCCCACTCTTGGTCTTTTAATATTTCTATCTTAGCAGTTGCTCTCACTACATGAGCAAGCTTCTTTCTTTTACATCAATCAGGTTAGATATCCTTCATACTATATGTATTAGGTTCAGTTCATTGTCTATCTGTGGCTTCACCCATTATTAGCAATGATATGCAGCACCTGACTTGCCTTTTGGGTTATTTCTCATGTTGGTTATTTAGAAATTATGCTATTCTTTGATATACTATCATAGGGCATCAAAAGAATATTGGTAATAACAAGATGCATTTTCATTTCAGGGAACAGCTGAGGGGAAAAGGAAGGAAATAAGAATTTATTAAGTGTGCTATGTACTACAATAAACCTGGGGATACAAATATAAGGAAAAAAAAACAATCCCTGCCCTCAAGGAATTTACATTTTTAATGAGGGGAGATGACATACCAAAGGGAGCAGAAAAGAGGGGGAGGGGAGTAAATGAAGGTACCCTGCATGAAGGGCAGGGTTTTGAAGTCCAAAGAGTCAGGAACAGAGCAAGAAGGGAAATAAAAAGTACCATGCCCTTTTTCCCCCAGGTAGAATTCATCCCACTCTCTCCCCTACTAAATTTTGGGACTAGTTTATCATCCATCTTCAGTGCCTTATCCAAGATACTGATGTATTACTACTAATAGACTAATGGACTAATTCAGTAGTCTACCCATCCAATTGCATGTGATAGTCTGGGCACTAGATATTTTCATCTTTTTGGGGGGGAATGATATAATTGATATAACATTATCTGAGAGCCAGCATGGGATCCTTCTACAAAGACCATTGGCTGTAGTGTCAGAGGAACTGGGTTCACATGCCAACTTGACTCACTGGCTGTATGAGCATGGCTAAATTAATCATTTAATCTAGTTGAGCTTCAGTTTCTTCATTTATAAAATGAAAGGGTTGGATTAGATGGCCTCTTAGGTACCTTTTAACTCTAAATCTCTGATCCTTATGATTTGCAAACAGTAGTAAGTGGAGGACCTTTCCATCTATTAGGAGTTCCTATTCCATTTATGTGGCAGCTAGATGGGGCAGTGGAGAGTATCTGGCTGGGAGTAACAAAGACTGACCTTCCTGAGTTCAAATCTGGCCTCAGACACTTACTGTGTGACTCTGGACAAGTCACTTGACCCTGTTTACCTCAGTTTCCTCCTCTGTAAAAGGAGCTGGAGAAGGAAGTGGTAAACCATTCCAGTATCTCTGCCAAGAAAACCCCCAGCTGGGGTCATAGAGAATCTGACATGACTGAAACTGAACAACAAATTCCATTTATATTCTGCAAAGGATCGCCTTCATGATACTGATGAACATCTTTGACACCCTTCTTTTTATGCCTTACTTGTTACAGATTTTGTTGAGCAAAGTTCCTTGAGTTTGTCTCTATCAAGGAATCTTGTATGAAGATCAGATATTTATAAGAGTTTCTTTGTTGGAGGAGTCTTTAAAGCTACCTTTTCCTCTACTTAGTCAAAAGTGTTCTTGTAATAATCAATCTCAACAAAACACTTGTCTTTATTATTCTTTGTGCCATTTCAGCTATTTGTGTGAATATAGATTGTTTTTAAAAAATCTCTACAAGCCATCTTGTTTTCATATGTTTTCATCAGTGGTATTCTTGATTCAATTCTAAATAGATTAATTTCATAAAGATTTTTATTTAGATGAGGAAATAGTCTTCAAGCTCAGTAATTGGTGAGGTCCTAACACCTACAGGCTTTTAAGTTCAGTTGCTTTCTTCTAACCCAGCAGGTGTTTCTGATGAACCATTGTGGAAGTAGACCTTCAGAGATATAACCTTGCCTGCCCTTAAGAATTTTAACCTGCTTGGTTTGGGGACTTGGCCAGGGGTACAGCTGCTTTGATTGAAGAATGAGTGATTAATACTTATCTCAACCTTCTGTATCTACCTGGTTCTAGACCTCCAGATCATGCTTCATCTTGTGCAACCATCCATCAGTACACTAGAGCTAGGCACCATAGGAATTTGACTACACAACTTGCTGGCATGGGTACATCTTTCTCACCCTCCCACTCATACAACCCTGCTTTTCACATTTTTTCTTTGAGAACAATAATCAAATCAAAATTATCATAAGGGAGAAAGGATATGATTCCCCCTCAACTAAGCTAATATAATCACAGAAAGTAATCACACATGGTAAAGTTTCAAAAGTGTAAAGATATATTACAATATAGTTCATGCCCTGCCATCTTTTTATGGTATGTGAACCACTGTAACTGGGTCAAACAGGGGCAATTGATTGACTATGACTTCCCATTATGGCTTAAAAGAGCCGAAAGAATTTCATGGGTTGATCCGTCAAGGATTTGCTCCATTTTAGGGATAAAAAACTCCAGAACAGAGGATTCCTGCTTGAAAGTTGTAATCAAGCCACTGAAAAGAAATCATTTGTGGGGTGGGAGAAGAGAACTTATCTTTCTTTTTCTTTCCTCGTTCTCTCTCCCAAATGAACATGTTTTCAAAGAGACTGGACCTATAGGAAACAACTCATCCAAGCAGGATCAAAGGGACACACTGAGGACAAACACAAACATAGGAGATGCTGAGGGAGAAATCAGCTTTACCTCTTGCCCCAAAGCAGAATATTATCTTTGGACTTAAGAAAGGACTTCTAGTAATCAGGACTTGTGAATTTACCCTTTGGTAAAGGAATGGAAGAGTATTGAAATCTAGGTGTTTCATTTTTAATCCCTGTTATAGCCTAATTCAGGGGGTTATAACCTGGGATCAACATACCCCAAGAGGTTAGTAGATAGACTTGAAGATTTCCATGAACTTGGATGGGAAATTAATTAAATCTTTAGTTTCATTCATCTATAATTGAAATTTAGTATTTTCTTCAATTTAGAATGGAGGCAATAATAATATTCAAGGATCCATATGCTTTACCAGCAGGTCCATAACACAAAAAGTTTAAGTTCTCTTAGCTTACACAAAACCTTCCTTCTCTGAACCACATTTTCATCTGAACTAAATAAAGGGAGATTAAGCACAATTACACACCCACCCACACATAGATTTTTTTCAGTATAGAAATACGTTAAACTCAAAATGGAAAGAGAAGAGACAAGGACAAGGGAAGGAGGGTGAGGGATCTAAATGGGTTGGCAGACTGGGTAAGGCAATAATCATAAGTAAAATAGTTGGAGAGAAGAAAATGAAGAAAGGATTAAAAGGGAAGGAGAAATAAAAAACCTGAGATCAGAGGTAGTTCAAGGAGAACAGAAGTATCACAACAGAGAAAAAACAGACCATTTCATTTATAGATCAAAAGTGTGAACCAAGCTCCCTTTCTTTCACTACCTTCTTATTTATAAAAGACTGGGGGAGCAAAAAGAAGAAAAAATCCAAGAAGTTAGGGTGGAGAAAAGTACAAGTTTGACAATCATAACCATGGGTGTGAATTGGATAAACACACATAAAAAAAGAAAAGGATAGAAGAATGGAGTTGACTGCACAATCCAACAATATGTTGTTTATAAGAAACATACTTGAAACCTAAAGATTCACATTGAATTAAAATGAGGGGCTAGAATTCAATATATTATGCTTTAGCTGAACTTAAAAAACCAGATATAGTAATCATGATTTCAGACAAGGCTATAGTAAATATAGTCATGATAAAAATATGATCAGGGAAATTACACTATGTTTAAAAGGCAACATAGATAATATGTATGAATCTACTAGCATAGCATCAAAGCATTTAAAGGAAAAGTTAATTGAATAGGAGGGGGAAATAGATATTAAAACTTACTAGGGGAGGATCTTAATCTACAACTTTTAGACCTAGACAAATGTAATCAAAAGATAAGGAAGAAGTTAAGATCCTGAATACAACTTTAGAAAAATTAGAGATGATAGCACTCTGATAATTACTAAATAGGTGAATAGAAAGGAATTTATGTACCACCTGGTTGTTCATAGAACTTTCAAAAAGTGACTATTTTGACCTTGAATTGATAAACAAATCTAGATGCTATTTTTTTTTTGCTTTTTTTTTGGAGGGCAGTTGGGGTTAAGTGACTTGCCCAAGGTCACACGGCTAGTTTTTTTGTGTTAAGTGTCTGAGGCCGGATTTGAACTCAGGTACTCCTGACTCCAGGGCCGGTGCTCTGCTATTTTTTAAAAAACCAGTACAGTATATAAATAGCTAATCTGATTTTTTTAAAGGGAGGAGAAAACAACATTATATCAAAAACTGACAAAGAACTTACATCACTAGGGATGTAATAGGGAATAAAGGAAATAAAAAACTATTTTGTCCAACTATGTGACAGTAAAACTGATACCTTAAGAATTGAGAGAATACTTAGAAAAACATGTAATACTCAGATTAATATAAGTAATGAACTATTTAGGTCATCTAATATCAGGGGAAAAAACCTGAACAAGCCCTAAGGGAACTCCCAAGGGTGGAGGGAGTACCATATGGATGTATAAGTGGATTCTATCAAGCATTCAAAGAATAATTAATTCCAATATTATATGAACTGTTTGTAAACACAAGAGAAGACACCCTTGCAATCTCTTCCTGTGACATAAATGTGATTTGATAACTAAATCAGGGAGAGACAAAGTACAGAAACACAACTACAAACCAATATCCCTAATGAATGCTGATGTGAAATTTTCATGTATTTGTAAACAGGCTAAAGTAATTTATCATGCTCTATGGCAAGATTGCATTATACTAGGAAGGCAAGGTTGATTAAACACAAGAAATACTAAAATATGATACAGATATGATTATGTCAATACATGCTGTGAAGACTTTTGAGAAAATTCTAGAAAGCACAGGAATAAAGCATGAGAGTTTCCCCAAGTATAGGAAGGAAAGAAACATTTATGAAGCACTTACTATATGTAAGATGCTGTGCTAAATACTTTATAAATATGTCTTTTGAGCCTCAAAGAAACCCTGGGAAATAAGTGCTATTATTATTCCCATTTTGCATTTGAAGAAACTGAAGCAAGCAGAGGTTAGGTGATAGAGATTAAGGATTACATGGCCAGTGATTGTCTGAGGTCACTTTTGAACTAAGTTCTTTCTGTCTCCAGGTTCAGCACTTGGCCCACTGCTTCCTTTAATATCTATCTAAATAAGACCAAGCAATATATGTAATGGAGAAGAATTAGAGGCTTTTCTAACATGATCAGTGGTAAAGCAAGGTTGCCTATTGTCACCATTACTATTGAATATAGTACTAGGAATGCTAACTTTAGTTTTAAGATAAGAATAAGAAAACTGAAGAATAAGAATAGGCAAAGAGAAAATGAAATTATCACTTTCTCTAGATGTGATTATTTGCTTAGAAAACCCTAGAATCAACAAAGTTAATTGAAAAATGAATAAAATGAGTAAAGTTATAACATACAAAATAAATCCATGCAAATGATCAGATTCCTGTATGCTAACAACAAAATCCAGAACTAGAACTAGAAGAAGAAATTCAATTCAAAATAACCTCCTTGAGAGTTATATAAATTTGCTGAGTGAGGAGAGCAGAACCAGGAGAACTTTGTACACAGTTACAGACACATCATATCTGTGATGACTAACTTTGATAGACTGGACTCCTCTCAGCAATGTAAGGCTATAAGACAACTCCAAGGAACTCATGATGGAGAGGGTTATCCATATCCAGAGAAAGAATTAGTCTGAATGCAGATTGAAGCTAACTACTTGCTCTCTCTTTTTTAAATTTTGTTTTGTTTTGTTCCTTCTTTCTCATTCATTCCATTGGTTATTGTTCTTCTTTACAACTTGACTGATGTTTAGTATAAAGGTATTTGTAGAACCTATATTGGATTGCATGCTGCCATGAACAGGGGGAAGGGAGAAGAAAGAGGGGGAGAAAATTTGGAACTCAAGGGATTGTGGAACTGAATGTTGTAAACTAAAAGTAAATAAATAAATTTTTTAAAAATATAAAAAGGCAAAAAAGGTGATGAAAAAAGGTTAATAATGAAGATTAAACATAAAAGAGGATTGTGGGTACATCTCTCCTTCTCTCCCAGAAAGCCAGTTAAAATTTATTAGGACACCAATGCTTTTGGACTACATTTATATGGGATGAGGATAACCCAGATGGCCTAGAGCATGTTCCAAACTTTTTCGATCATTCACCTCTATCGCTAAAATAGTTTTAATTATTTATCCCAATGTGTATGTATTTACTTTTTAAAAAATTATATTTGTGCACTACTGTACTAATATTTGTGCACATTATACATCTTATACAATAGGAAAAAGGTAGCACATGAAAAAATAACCTCCTCATCTCTTGCCTTTTCTTCTTCTGGCTAAAATTTCCCATTTCTCTAACTTTTCCTGATCTACATGGTTTCCAATCATCTCACCACCAAAGAACACATTGTCCTTTTCTGAATGTGCTCCAGTCTGTTCATGCTTTTCTTTTCTAAATGTGATCTGACCAGGACAGAATACAATGGAATTATCAATCAATAAATAAACATTTATTACATGCCTACTATATGCCAAGAAATGTGATAAGCTCTGAGTTACCATCTATCTTGTTCTCAATATTCTTGTCTTTCTTAACACAACCTAAGGTTACATTAGCTTTTTAGGCTGCTATATTGCTGTTGACTCTAACTATGTTTTCCTTTTTTCTTTTTCTATTTTTTTGCTATGTAAGTTATTTTCATTGGAGACAAAGATTAAAACATGATCCCTGCCAGAGCTTACAGTTTAGACCTCATATATCAAATTCATCTTTCAGAAGCATTAATCCTATTACTTACGCTCACAATTCAATCTGAGTTATCATGATTTATATTATTGACATTTAGGACAAATATCTTATTATATGCTGAAAACACAATCCAGGCCACTTAACTGCAGCTTCTCTCAGAGTCCTAAGTCTCCCCCCTTTATCCCAAGTTTGTCTTCCCTACAGCAGTTTTGCCCCAGTAGTACTCCAGTAGAGGTTACTTTCCATACAACATTGTTCTTCCACAAACTCAACTTCAGTGTTTTAAAACAGAATTGTTTGGAGGCAGGGAAAGGGCTTGGAAAGCAGTACTAGGTCAAACCCTGTAGTTAGGACAGCTGTAGCCTCCACACATTTATTCCCTATCCTATTCTCTCTGTTCCCTGAAGGTTGAGGGCTTGAAGCAGAGTTTGCAAATCAGAGTAAAACTGGGTAGAAGTAAAGAGCCCCCACCAACCCACTCAGAAAAGAAACAAGTTCTTCCCCATGTCCACAGGGGCAGCCCAAGTACACCCACCCAAAATGTTTTATTCCATATGCAAATAGATTCATATATGCCCTGCAACTCTTTCCTTCTTAGACGCCTCCAAAATACTTAGCCTTTTTCCTTACAGAATGGAGGCGAGTTCTGAGTGATATTGACTGGAGAGAGAAACCTTGTGTCTTTCCTCGGATGTTTTAAGGTCTCTGTATCTCCCAGTCATTCATTATCCTCTAGATTCTTTCTCTGCTTCTTATGCACTCTCTTCATTGTCTAAGTACTCGCCTAGGTACTTAAACTCCCCCAACTCTTCCTGCCACAAGTAATTGGTGTTTACTTTGAATCATGCTGTTGCCACTCCAAAAAACTTCAGGATCCAGGACTTATTGGGGATCAACTTTGTTGTCACCTGGTTGTCGGAGATCAGTATCATATCTTTCTTGATAATCCTCAGGAAAGGAGGCTTTGTAGAGTACGGAAAATGCTCCAAGGGCCCTGCATCCAGGCTGATAGTGAATGTAGTTGCTTTGTTACCACCCAGGATGTAGTCCATTTCTGTGTATTTATTGAGCCATTCATTCCTTGTTCACTTTATTTTGTAGTTCTGTTGGTGAAGGAAACACTAAGCTCACCTTTTGGCTACTTGCCCAACTGGTGCAGATTGTCTCTATATTCTTTAGGTGGAAACCACTATTAGAAACTTCTTCTTGCCAAAGAAAATTTGGCTGAGCTATCCAAGAACTCCTTGTAGCCCTCAATTTGCTATTCCACCTGCATGTTTGCTACAGAAAAGATGGAAAGGTATTTTTCACATGTACGTATTTTTATATAGCTTTTCTATCAAGTTTTTTTGTAGCACAGAAGGATTCCTACTTACCCGTACTCCCTTCCCACCCCACTGTGCCACATTCCCCATTACGGTCTCAAAGGGGTTTGATTAGATGAAGTGAGACTGTAGCTGTTGAGGGAAAGTCATACTAATTCAATAATGCACAATGACTTTGACTTTCAAACTCCGAGATAGAAGGAAAGCACAAATACAGAGGTGTATAGAGGAAGGGAAGGGAAGCAGCAGGAATTTAGAACTAAAGAACCCTAATTAGGTGTCATATCCCTCCTCTGCTTCAAGCTGGCAGCCCAAAAGGGGGCAGCTACAGCTGTGCTTCAGGGCTAGCGATCTAATCTAATCATAGATCAGATCAGACATCTGATCCATGTCATAGGACAAGTTCTTATTGTGAGATGTTGTGGGTAGCTCAAGAGAAATGTTTGATGGGCATGTAACAGGGCTTACAATGTTAAATATCCTTCCCATTCTGCCTACTTGGTATATCATTGTTTCTAACTTCATTACTCAACTGAAACTGCTCTCTCCAAAGTTACCAATGATCTTAATTGCCAAACATGACGATGTTTTCTCGCTATTCAACCTTCTTGACCTTTCTGCTGAATTTAACAATGTTAAGCACCTCCTCCTGAATTTTCTCTTCTCACTGGGTTTTCATGCCAGTAATCTTCCCTGGTTCTTTTCCTATATGCCTGACCTTTCTATTGTTCTCCCTAACCATAATATTCCTGGGCTTTTTCTTCTTCTTTCTTTTGCTCCTTCTTCCTCTTCCTTGACTTCTCTCCTGCTTGTCCTCCTCCTTCTTTTGCTCCTCCTCATCCTTTTGCTGCTGCTTCTTCCTCCTCCTCTTTCTCTTCTTCTTCTTCTTCTTCTTCTTCTTCTTCTTCTTCTTCTTCTTCTTCTTCTTCTTCTTCGTCTTCTTCTTCCCTCTTTCCTCATGAAATCCCATTGATTTAATTTTCCTTTCTATACAGATAAATCCCAGATCTATAAATCCAAATCCAAGCTCTCCCATGCATTTCAGTTCTCTAAAAACAATTACCTATTGAACATTTTAATTAGATTCCCCTGAAACATCTAAAACTCAATATTTTGGAAACAGAACTTATTATCTTTCCCCAAAACTTTCCTCTTTTCCAAACTTCCTTATTTTAGTTGTAAAGGCACCACATTCTTCTAGTATTCCAGATTCATATCCTCAGCATTTTCCTCTACTCCTAATTCCATCTCACCCCACATTTCCAGTCATTTGCCAAATCTTACCATTTTACCTCTGTAAATATCTGACTCTTCCTTCTCCTTACATAGCCACCATCATAGTTCAGAATGTATCCTCTCCCCTGTCTATTTCATTCTCCACAAATCTATCAAAATTGTTCTCTTAAATGCAAATCTTACCATCTTACTCCTCTCTTCAATAAACTCCATTGATTCCCTGTGAAACCTAAGATCATATTTATATTTTTTTGCTTTGGGCTTCAAAGCTTTTCACATCCTCTCCCCAACCTTTCTTTTCAGCTTCATTATACATCATTTCCCTTTCTGTGCTCTACAATCCTGAAAACTGACCTTCTCTTTGTTCCTCACACAAGGTATTCCATCTCTTTTTATCCTGAATGTCCCCTATGTCATCTGCCCTCACTCCTCACCTCTGCCTCCTAATTTCTCTCTCTTTCTTGAAGGCACAGCTTAAACACTGCCTCCTTTTTCGCTTTAGATGCCTTTTCTGATCCCCTCCCCCAACTGCTAATCTCTTTCCTTCCTAACTTTTTCATATTTATTTTGTTGATATTTATTTTACATACATCTATATGTACTTATTGTCTTCCTCAAGAGACTGTAAGTTCCTTAAGAGTAGGAGACTTTGATTTTTGCATTTTAACCTCAGGATTTATGATAGTATCTGGCATACAGCAAGTACTAAATAAATGCTTATTGATTGATAATTGATTAGATTGAAATATGTCTTAATCAGGCTCCCTTTTTACATATAAGGAATCTGAGGTCAAAAGAGATAAAATTGACTTGTCTTAGGCTACACAGATAGTTAAAATGGCAGAATTAAGATTTGAAAGTGGGTATATTTCTTTTTAATGTCAAACTATCTAATTCTTTGTCCACCACACCATGTTGTGTTGTGCTAAATATACTTTTAGTTATTTAATTAAGTATTTCCCAATCACATTTTAAAATTTTAACATTTTGGGGTAAATTTGGAGTTTCAGATTCTCTTCCTCCCTCCTACATCATCCCTACTCCTTGAGAAGGCAAGCAATACAATATGAAGTATACATGTGCAGCCATGCAAAACATATTTCCATATAGCATTGTCACCTGGAGAACACTGTTCTCTGGGATCATCCTAGATATTTGTGACTGTTTTCCATATTACGTAAGTATGTCAGCTCTTTAATTGTAGTGTTCATTAAAAAAATAAGAAAAAAGAAGATACTCCATAGCTTGAATCTTGTCATGGCCCCCCTCACACCCACACTCCTGTCTTGGTCTCTAGTATTCTATGGGGAAGGTTGGCTTTTTCTAAGTTCTAGAGCCTCTCATGTCTTTTTCACATACCTGTCACAGTTCTATTCCCTCTTTATATCCTTTATTTCAAGAGTTGTGCTAAAGACAACTCAGACTTAACAACCTTTGTTAAATTTTCAGTGACATCATTAATACCTTGGAAATCAGCAAATGCTACAGGTCACGGACATGATTTATTGTTTTGTTGATTGTTTAGAATTAATAAAGTGATATATAAAATGTTAATAATACAATTTAATTTTAGAAGTCAATGATGGGTACATTTTTTCACCCTGGAGAGCTGGTTGTTAAATATTTATCACCATAGCAATCATCATTCCCCATCCTTTTCCTTACTCTTCTCTTTTATTGTACCTTTAGTAGATTCCTTTCAACATAAAGTCAAACTGTAGTAGAACAAATTTCTTCTAAATAATTCATTCTCACTTTTGTGCCCTTACCCATGTCCTGGGGAACAAATGATTCTATCTATTCTACCTTGGTGGGGATGGACATAGAGAAATACATGGTGGGCAGTAAGATGAGTGACTTTGGACCAGCTGACTCATTTGGTGGCATACCTGACTTCTCACTCTTTCATATATAATCTGATACATTTGGGGTAGGGTAGAATGTTATTTTGTCCCTTGTTGTTTGGACATTTTTATATCTTTACTTTTTGAACATCTACTGTGTGTAGAGGTTGTTCAGTTGTATAAAAGATATACCTCTTGCCTTAAAAAAGCTAAACATGTATTTAAGAAAATGAAGTCTTTAAACAAGAAAAATCATCAATCTACAAGCACTTATTAAGTATTGAATGTGTTTCATGCATTGTATTAAATGCTAGGGGGTCACAAAAATCTAAATGTGAAAGTGCTGATTGCTATAGTTTAAATAGAAGATATTAGTGCTGAGAGGACAGAAACAGGAGGAGTGACCAAAGTGAAATGGGATTAATCAAGAAGGGCACCCTTTGTGGGTGTTTTTAAACAGGAGAATGACATGACCAAAGTTGTATGTTAGGAAGATTATACTCATTTATGAGTTAAGCATAATCTTAGTGGAAGCATAAGCTTGTTTTTTCTTAAATTTTGATTTATTTTTAATGTATGGAATAAAACCAGAACAGTATAATAAAAAAAGATGATCGCACATGAAACTGCAAATCTATTACGTACAACCTGCTATTTTACATATATAATAAATTTATCATGTAAATTTCTTTTTTCCCTCTCCCTGCAAAGATGGCTACTATTAGACACAGCACACACACACACACACAGATACACTCATATGTATATGTGTGAATATGTATATATTATATATGTATATATATATATGTAAAATCATTCTTTACATCTATTTATCAGTTCTTTTTCTCTAGATACAGATGGTGTTTTCTTCATATGTCTTTTGTAGTTAATTTGGGTATTTGTAATAGTCAAAATGCATGAGTTTAAAAAGACAGCTTGTGGGGGAGGAGGGAAGATAATATTTCAAATAGGAGCAAAAATACCTGCTCAGCATCTTCTTCCTCTTTTCACCACTTCAACCATTCCTCTCAGTGATCTTCCCTAACTTATAAACCCATTAACTTCCTTGTTCACAGGGAATTTGCCAAAGAAAGAGAGAGAGTGGAGAACCGTAGAGCCTTTATGAAACTACGGAGACAGCAACAAATTGAGCGGGAGTTGAATGGGTATCGGGCCTGGATAGACAAAGCAGGTAAGAATGAATGGAACTCAGAAATTTTTTTTTTCACTAAATCATTATTACTTACCTGTGATTTGCAGAATATCGTATTAGGCTCTAAAGAGAAAGGAAGTTTAAGTAAAATAAGATCTCTGCTCTCATGGACCTCATAGTCTAAGGGGATATAAATAATTTCATAAGAGGAGTTCAGAGTTTGAAAGGTCACACTCATATTAGTGAGACCCCTACTGCTTTGATTTACAAAGTTTAGACATCCTTGAGCTGCAGGAACCTGAAATGTTGTATATTATCTCTTTAGACTCCCTGGAACCATGACTTCCTCTTCACTATAGAATTCATGGTTCTGTCTCCAGATTTGCTCCATCAGACTTTTCCAGGGATGGTAAACTTAGTTCTGGCATAGACTCAGAAGCTAAGGGATAGAGGAGAACATAGGAGTGAGATTTTCAAGGAGACTTGACAGAATTTTTACATCTTACTCCAGCAGAAAAAATGGCCAGGTATTTGGAGAAGTGGCTGAGCCTCGTCATGCCTGTATTAATGCACTAACCCACTAGTTTCTGATTGAACCGACACTCAGATCGTTATGAGTTAAGCCATCTCTCTTTATAAGCCAGCATAAACTTGGTTCCCTTTTGATTTTTAAGATTGGGTTTCTGTGTTATTCTGTGTCATCTTCCTGAGAAAATGCTAGGTTTCTAAAAAAGAAAAAAGATAAATAGGCCACATGACAGCCAATTATCAACTTCTCTATGTTCCTGGAGAAAAGAAATAATACAGAATTGTTGCTTCCTCTCAAGGCAATTCATTTTCACTCATCAAACATTTACTTATTTCCAACTATGTGAAAAACATTGTATTTGAATGTGTTTAGCATACAAAGATGAATAAGACATAATCCTTGCCTTCAAGGAGCTTATAATGTGATAGGGAAGATGTGCACAAACAACTGTAACATAAGGCAGAAAGAATTGTAAGAGAATTCTAAATGAAATGCTATTGGAATATTGAGTAAAAAAGAATTTGATTCTGTCTGGGGAGTTATGAAAGGCTTCCTGAAGGAGGCAATGTATGCTTAGATCTTTAAGGATGGTGATAATTATAATGGGCAGAAATGGGAGAAAGGGGCATTCCAGGCAGAAAGCACAGAAAAGGAAAACCATGGTGTGTGTTTGGGGGCATGGTCATAGCTGGTTTATGGGGTATAAGAAAGGAGTATGGGGAGCTGATGTTTGACAAAGGTGCTGAGGACATTGGGTCTATAACATCTAGAAAGATAGACAAAGGGATTTGCCCTCATTTTGTATGTTATGGGAAGCTACTAAAGAGTTTTAAATAGGGGAATGGCATGATCCAAGCTGGAAAATTATGCTCACCTATTAGTTGAATTTGTAGCTAAAAGTTTAGGTTTTGTAGCACAAGTGAAAGGACAGGCCTACCAACCTAGATCTGGGAGCCATTTAACTACAGCTGAGCAGTGAAGCTGAAGGAATGGGCAAAATCTCTAAAGGAGAAAGTGTAATGAGAAAAGATAGTTAAGGATAGAACCTGGGAGAACGGTAACATTTAGGCACTCGGATGAAAAAGAAGAGGAGGAGGAGTGTTGTGTGGTAGTGAAACCAATCAAAGAGACAGTTTCTGGAAAAAGGAGCAAGTCAACTATTTTAAAGTTCTATCTACTGGTCAAGGAAGATGAAGACTTTTACAAAAGGTCATTCATTCAATCAATAACTAGTTATGTCATGTGTGACTTTACAATGAGCAGTTTCAATCGAGTATTTGTTGATATTTCAGCTTTCTGAGTCTGTTGAGGTAAAAAAATAATATTCAGGCTAAGTATTAAAGCTGATCCAGAACAGCCACAATTAGGTTATCAACAGCCTCCCTTGCAACCATCTAGGTCCCAGAAGAATCTTGTTTGGCCTGTTCCTAAAGGGCAGAACAAGGAAATGTAATTGGAAATTGCAGAGAGGCAAATTTATACTTGATATAAGGGAAAACTTGCTGATGATTACAACTGTGTAGAAGTGAAATGGGCCGCCTCAGGAAGTAGGGGTTCCCCCTTATTGGAAGTCTTCAATCAGAGGCTGGATGGCCACCTGTTGAGGAAGTAGCCAGGATTCTTTTGGGGGTATGAATTGGATTTAATGGATTCTTAGGTCTCTTTCAGCTTTGAGTTTACAAAACTGTTGAGCTGACCCGTTAAAGTATTTGGGCTAAGTCAAATGTTTATGTACAAAAATAATAATAATAATTCTAACTAAAGTTATCATACTTTATTAGTACTTTACATTCACGATATTGTTTGAACCTCATAACAACTACAAGGGGCACGTATCATGTTTATTTGATGGGCTCAGAAAGAAATATCATTGCACAGCTGAGGAAACTGGGGCTCTGTGATGTGGAATGACTCAGCCCTGGTTATACAATAAATCCTGGGGGCAGAACATGAATCCAGGTTTTCTGTCTCTGATTCCAACTCTCTATCCACTAAATCATGCCACCTTCCAGTACTGGCCATATTTTTAATATGTATCAATACATGTCTAATTGTATATTTTATTCTAAAGCCAGACATAACTTGTTTTTAATACTGTCTCCTGTTTGAAATCACCTGTTTGAAAAATCCTGTTTGAAAACACCTGTATCTCATCTCCTACTCCATTAGCGTGAAAAATTGAAGGTTGGCTATACTTCCATTTCATCTTTTTCCCTTTATCTACTAATATGGGGATGGGGAGTAAAAATGAATCTCCTCACCTACCTCACAAATGGTATCCCGGTCCTTTGCTTAGATTGAGTATATTTGTCTATGAAGCCAGGCAATTGCTTTACATGTTCCATGTGGTCCTGATTTCCTTGGGTATGGATTCCATCTGACACATACACAAGCATTGAATTCAAGGGACAGGACCAAGGTTAGAATCTCCCCCCCTGGGGGCGGAGCCAAGATGGTGGCATAGAAGCAGCAAAGCACCGCAGCTCCCACACAAACACGCTAAAAACTCATAAAATGGGACTCTAAAGAGATTTTCAAGCTCCAAAACTCTCCAAAAGACAGAAAGCACATCTGTTGCTACAGGCAGCTCAGCAGGTGGGGCTCTTTGCAGCAGTCTGGGAATCATGGCCAAAACCCCTGCCCGGGTCAGGCCCCAGGGCATTGGGCGGGGAGCCACCTCTATAGGAGAGCAGATCAGCTGCTCTGGAGGCACAGTTACATTCATCAGGCCAGAAGAAAAAAAGGCTAAGAGAAAGGTCAGTGGATTTTGCTAACTTGGGAGGAGAAGAGTGGGTCCGGCAAAACTGCTCCCAGGGCAAGGAAGCAGTGGGAGGCGGCTTTGGCAGCAGGAACGGCTGAAAGCAGCAGCCGCCTCCATTGGGCTGCTTAGGAGCCCTCGGCCTGCAGATAGCAATGGGGCTGAAGCAATCCATCAGGGCCAAGGGCTCTTGCATTGAGCGGCCTGGATCTGGATCGTGGTCTTGAGTGGTGGTCCTCGGGTGCGCTTTCAGTGAGCCAAAGCTGGGGGGGGGGGGGGGCTGC
>CM053593.1:62438212-62524499 GCA_028646575.1 Pseudocheirus occidentalis
AACAGATTGTGGGAGGGGCCTTACAGTGGGATCAATGTTCTGGCCTGGGGGGTAGGGGCAAGAAGGGGAGGAAATTTGTAACTCAAAACCTTGTGGAAATGAATGATGTAACCAAGAAAATAAATTAAAATTAAAACAAAATAAACAAAAAAAAAAGAATCTCCCCCCTCCCCAAGCCCATAGAGGCTCCAGGATGAATAAGCCAAGGTAATATGCTTCTCTTTGGGTCTTTGCTTTAAAATCCCACTAAGGTTTTGATGGTTCAAGTTTCCTTTCAGTTGGCAAAAGATGCCATTCTCCTCTTTCTAAGAAAAACACAAAGTCAACATCAAACTGCTCTTTCTCACCCTTCCCATCATGAGTGAATATGAGCGAGTCAGAGACATATGGGTTGCATTTCCCAGGGAATATATGCATGGTTGAAAGTGAACAGAGAAGGAATACTTGGCAGATTAACCTGAATGAAAGGATTCTCCTTTTACATAGAACACTTTAGCAAATTTCTCAGACAATGGACAATCATCATGCTCACTGTATGTTTGTCACAAAGCCCACATATAATCTCCACCTGTTTACTGAGTACTATAAAGGTGAATATCAGAAAATTATGCAATGAACTATCTTGCAAAAATGTTTCAAGTACCATAATGAAATAACAGTAGCATGTCCCCTAAATCTATTATGTGACCCTAAAACCTCTCTTAAACTGTGTGTGATAGCCTGTCAATCATTCTTGACCTTTAAGCTGACTTAGAGTTTAGATGGAGGCTCTGCTTTAAAAAGAAAGCCTATCAGTCTTATGACTACACATGACAGACACACTTTCTTTGAGTATCAGAACCATGAACACATTTTCCTCCCTGGATAATATAGAATACATATGTAGATGAGCAGGATGGAATCATGGTTGTGATTCTTCTTTCTCTTACTAGTAATTCTATGGCTTATCAATGTTTTAATTAAGATATGTAATAGGTTCTATAATATATCTTTTTGGCAGTTACAAGCCTAGACTAATATTTTCCTAACACCGTGACTGTTGGACTGAATGCTCATGTTGCCTATTGGTCAGAATTGTGCCATGCTTGCTAGCTAGTCAGCTGAAAAGAAAGAGCCCTGGCCATGCAGTAGAAGATAGGAATTCAATTCACACGTCTGAGGCTTATTATTTATGTGATCTTGGGCAAGCCATTTAGTAATCTTACTAGACCTCCATTTCCTCATCCACAAAATGAGGGAGTTGGATTAGATGACCTCTGGGATTTCTTCTAACTCTAGCTATATGATGCTATGATTTTAGGAACCCACTGTGTTTTTGTTGATATCTTTGATAAGTAAGACTATCAATCAATCCTTCAACAGACATTCTTAGTCTATCCACAAGAATTTATTAAATAGCAACTATATTCCTGGCTTTGTCTTGGTGGTGGGGACTTTATGCTAGGTACTAGGATATACAAAAACAAATTAAGAAATAGTCTTTACTGTAAATATTCTTATATTTTGGGGCAGCTAGGTGACACAGTAAATAGAGTGCTGCCCCTGAAGTTGGAGAAACTGAATTCAAATCCAGTCTCAGACACTTGACATACCAGCTATGTGACCTTGGACAAGTTACTTAACCCCAATAGCCTTGCCTTCCCACCTCCAGAAAAAAGGAAGCTTATATTTTATTGGTGCAGACAATAGGTATATTGATATTTACATAGATACTATATGTGTTTATACTATAATAAATACAAAGCAAATACATTGTGGTTAAATACAAGGTGGTTAGGGAAGGAAGACATGCTAGTGGTAGGGATCAGGGATGAGATCAGGAAAGACTTCTTGTAGAAGGTGGTGTATAAGCTCTGCTTTCAAGGATGAGAAGGATTCTATGAGCCTGAGAGATAACGGGCAGGGCAAAAGCACAAAGAAACATCAGACTCCCCAGAAGATGGAGTGTTGTATATGAGGAATGAAAGAATCATCCACTATGTTTGTGCCATCCATGCTAGGAGCTCAAGATACACAAACAAGAATGAAACAGCCTCTTTCCCTGAAGAGCTTGCATTCTGGCTATGGGAAACAGTATGTACCCATACAGGTATATATATATATGGGTATAGTGTGGCTACATACTATATATATATGAGGGCATTCCAGGCATCAGGGATAGCCAGTATAAAAGGTGTGGAGTCAGGAAGGCAATGGTGGGAAACACAAGTAGAATAATATGTAATAAAGCTAGATAGGGAGGGTGGAACCAGGTTATGAAGGACTTTAAATGTTAAATGGAAAAATGTATTTTATTTTCGAGGTTAATGGAGACACACTAAATTTTGTTGAGTGAAAAAGGGACATAGTTTTGGGGGAATTGGGGGATTTGGGGAAATTGGGTAAATTTGGGGAAATATTTCAGCAATTGCATGGATGATGTGTTAAGATATGTACGGTAGAAGGACAAGTTCAGAGGCTATAGTACTCTAGGTGAGAACTGAGCTAGGTAGTGGATGTGTTAATGGAAAGAAGATGAATGTGGAATATGTTTCATAAAGGTGACAAAATGTGATAATTGAGTGAATACAGAGAATGAAATGAGTAAGTGTGATAGGAGTTATGGATGCCATTGAGGTTGCAAATTTGTACGTGGAAGTTTATAGGCACACTTGACAGAAGTAGGATAATTCAGAAGGGGACTGGGTTTGGGGGAAAATTTGAGGATTTCAGTTTGAGACATATTGAGTTTGAGATGCTTCCATAATATCCAGTCTGTAATGTTAAGGGGACAATTCAAGAGCCATGACAAGTTCAGGGGAGACAATAGGGTTGGATAGATAGATCTGAGAGTCAGTTGGAATAGAGATGAACCCATGAAGGCTGGTGAGATCATGAAAACAAAGCATAAGAGAGGCATGAGAAGAGGACATAAGACAAAGATCCCAGAGGTATATCTATAGTTAGGGGTCATGATATGGGTGATCATCTAATAACGCAGAAGAAGAAAGAAAGACCAGATAGGCAGGAGAGTCAAGAAAGAGTAGTGTCATGAAAATCCAGAGAGGGGAGTGCACCTAAGAGGAGGGGATGGTAAACAGTGTCAAATGAGCCAATGATGTCAAGAAGAGTGAGGACTGAATAAAGTCATCAGACTTGTTCATTAAGAGGGTGGTTTCATTCAAGCAATGAGAGAGGCCAAGAACAAGATTGTAAAAGTAAACTTTACTTCAGGAAAATAATTGGAAACAATAAGTGTGGATAAGTTTTTTTCTAGGAATTTGTCTGAGAAATAAAGAAGAGGTACAGGATGGTAGCTTGAGAGGAATGGTGGAAGGACCAAATGATTTTTTTGAGGACTATTCAGTTATTTAAATAGAATGTAGATGAGGTTCATTTAAATATTTGCAAGTAGACCAAGAGTGGATACACTATGATATCCAGGATTAGTCTTAGGGGTGACCAAGGGCAAATCTTTGAATATTCCACATATGGAATCTTAAACTTAGTTCTAAGTTCCAGATTGCCCTGCTAATTTGTGATTTTCTGTTGGAGAGATGGTTACTACTGTGGCAATACGTGGAGGAGGTCTGAACCCTGTTCTTTCCTATGTGATTCCTTAGGCAACCCATGGGGTGAATGTCTCACTCTCTCTCCAAGGAAAAATGGGATGGCTATTCCAAGAATGGAGTGGAATCTGGAAACCTAGAACATTCTCTTAGCTCCTGGACAAATGTGAAAAAGTTACAATTATATGAATGAACCAAGAGATTTGATGAGCTGTGGGACCAAATACCTGACAGCTAATTTCAAAAAAGTAGAAAAGTTGGGAAACTTAATGGAAATTCAGTTGTGGAAAAGGGTTTATTCTTCTGCAAGACTTTTGACTAATTAACTCTTCACATATATGCGCCTTGAAGGAAACAGAGGTCATACACATAACTGTATCTTTCCTGACATTCTCCCCAATCCTCCATTTGTAACTTTTTGTTTTCTCATCTTACTTTCACCTTTTAGGTCTGTTTTCTTTTGTGCTCCCTCTCTGATGACTGTCTATGGAGCTTATTACTCTTTCTCTATTGTGTAGCTGTTCCTAATGGGTTTTCATTTTGCAAAATGACTGCATTTAGAGGTAATTTGCTAAACCATTTGTTTTCACATAGAGGAAGTGATGCTGGCTGAAGAAAACAAAAATTCTGGAACATCAGCTTTGGAAGGTAAGGAAATGCTCAAATCAGGGCATTGCATTTATTCCTTTTCATCCCATTGCAAACTCTCTTGATCAAAAAGAAAAGGAAAAATCAAAGGAAGAAATGTACCCTAGGACTTCAGAAAGAAAGTTCTTTGGTCATAGGGTCCGTGGTGCTCTAGAATGAAGGGAACTGATTCATAGGGAAATCGGCAAGCTACATAAAATACTGAGAATTGAATCCAGGAGATACTCTGTTCCAGAGGGTGCAATGTATCAGAAGCACTAGGACTGAAGCCCAGATTCAGTAATGAGCATGCAAAATGAGAAGGCCATGGCAATATGGCACAGGTTGAAGCTGACTTTTAACAGTCAGTGTGGATTGCCTTTTGATCAGTTCAGAACCAGTGACTGGTAGTGATCATGTGGTGCTGAAGATGAATAAATTGGTGATACGACTGTGCCTGTTGCATATAAATTAAGCTTTAAAGAGCTGAGATTCTAGAATGATGGGCAAAGAATAAAAGATTTCTTTTGCTCTAGACATCTTAATTCTGTATTCCTTGCCTTATACTCTCAGTTGCCTCAGGAAAAATGGTAGATGATAGCCTGCCTCTGGAGTAGAAGCAGATATAATCTCATGTTAGAGAGTAGGAGGCTAAAATCTCATGCCTAAGGATAGGAAGAATTAGACATGTGTTAATTAGAGTTTATAGTGATATAATGGCTTGAATTTAGACGGGATATTTTAATTATACACACGGTCACTTAGTAGATTTCTCTTTCCTTTGACTGTAGTGCTCCGAAGGGCAACCATCAAAAGGAGTCGTACTGAGGCCATGACTCGCGACTCAAGTGATGAGCACTGTGTTGACATCTCTTCTGTGGGTGAGTTGAATCACATAGTGCTTTTTTAATCTCCCAAACTTCAATGAAAAAAGCTTATCTTTTGAAAGATATTGAGAGAAAAGCTAAAAGGAAACACAATGATGTGGGGGTAGGCAGGTAGGTAGCTCCGTAGGGATTTAATATCTCCTAAGTGAAAGTCATTTAAAGATGATAAAAATGGTTATAGGACATTGTTACTGAGAAATATACTATGTCAGAACTATTAGTAGAACCAAATTCCACCTACAAATTGGGTCTTAACATATATTAGCCCCTTAAGGCTAGATACATTCTGTGAAGACCCCAATAGGGAGAGAATTTTAAAAATATATTAAAACCATGTCTACTCCTAGGCCAACGGGGTCCTGAAGTCATTTGTTAGACTTCAGTAAACAACCAAAATAATATGATAAATAAAATAAAATATATATGATATATGACATGACATAACATGACATAACATAACATAATATATTAAACTAGTTCCTATTGATGAATTGAATCAGCTTTCAAGGGTTTTTCTCCAGTTCCTACTAGGAAACCTGCCTAATGGACAAGTTTTTCCACCTTATTGAATTGGGAAAAAAAACTCTTATTCCATAGATTAGGTAGATAGATAGATAGATAGATAGATAGATAGATAGATAGATAGATAGATAACCTTGGTGAATTTGTCCTGGAGAAAGTAGGAAGACAGAGAGAAAATATTTATTCATTTATAAATCATTAACAATCAATAAACATTTATTAAGTACTTGTATGTAACAAGCAACATGATAGGTGTTTATCCATTCACTTGTCCATCCCTCCATCTATCCATTCACTCATTCACTTATTCATTCATTCACCATTTATTGATACTTGCTATGTGCAAAACACTGAGGGGAACAGAAGGATGAGTAAGACAATTGTCCTTGGCTTAAAATTACTAGCAACCCATTGGAAATGAGATGAGTTCACTAACATGGAGTAGGTTAAATGCATTAGAGAGGCAAAAAGTGGTATGGCACTTCAGAAGAGAGAAAGACCATTTCATTGAGGTAGACAGAGCTGGAGACAGTTTTATGAAGGAGGTGAAATGTGAACAAGAGGATGAGCAAGATTTTAACTGTACCTCCCCCCTCAGTTACCTTGCATTTAACTACTTTGAATTTATTTTGTACATACTTATATTGGTTGCTTCTCCCAATAGAATTTAAGCTCCTTGTTGATTGATTGGTGTGGGGAACATGTTATGATCAAAGATGGAGGGACAGCATTGAATGTATTTGATCAGCACTGAGCTGTCCAATTTGACTAGATCATACGATATGTAAAAGGAAATAGGGTGAGATAAGACTAGAGAAAGAGAACCTGCTTGTGACTTTAAATACACTAATACTTATAGAAATGAGATGATTTAGAGAAGGGAGACAGGAAAGAGAAATAATTTAAGAAGTTACTACAGAAACTCTGAGCAAAAGATCACCTGTCCAGAATTATAGTGATGGTGGCAGGAATTAGATTTTAGAAACGGAATCAACAGGACAGTGCATGAAATATTCCTTACTGGTAGGTGGCAAGGGTGTTGATGAAGTCACAGATGACTTCAGGGTTTCACACATGACTGATGAAAAGAAACATAGAATTATTACCTCTCAGAGTTAGAGTGGGCTTCATAGATCATCTTGTCTTATTTACAAATGAACAGAAATCCCTTTGACAATACATTACATCTATGGTAGAAACAATATCTTGGTCTCTCCCCCCATGCAAGTTAGGCTAGGTTGATACTTTAATGCTATACTTAAGAAACTCCCATAATAAACTCCTTCTCCAGAGGAACAAATAGTAACTTTCCATCTTGTTGAGCCACATCTATGTAATTTATTACATCCAGTGACCCTTCAAGACTTTTCCCTTCACTGAAATTCTCAGTGGCACCAACATATTTTATTTGGAATTCAGCACAGGTATCAGAATTACTATTACTTTGCCCTGAGCTTTTGGTAGAGTTTCTATCTAGGCTTGCTGCAGTATGTGAGCATGAAAGTCCACCAAGGCTAGAGTTTTTCCCTTAAAACATATTGAGAGCTACCTTGAGAGTTGGTTGGCTCAGGGAACTAAAGACTAAGACTTCTAAAAATATGTCCTTATCTTCTGAGTAAAAAAAAAACAAAACAAAAAACCAGCCACAATGATTTGCATGGGGTGCTCTGATGCTTGGCTGGTAGGTTGTATTGGATAACTCAAGACAAAGGAGCTTTACTCAACTGTATCAGCTCCAGCTGTTCTTACTGCCTGTCCGCCTGTCCTTGTTGAATATCTTTCTCCTGCAATGGTGAAATAAATCTTTTTTTTTTTTTGCTAAATTAGACCTATAAGTTGCTGAATAAGACCTATAAGTGCCTGATTTTGTTCCAATATCAAGCCTAAACTACTAGAAGACTTGCCTGAGGCAGGCCTAGCCCAGAACATATTGTGTATGTAAATGATAATATAGCTTCTACTTAAAGAACTCCAGTGATAGGGAATTCACTTAATCTTTATTTAAGGTTAATTTGAAGGATTATTATGTAGAAGAAGAATTGTACTATTTCTGCTTGACCCCACTGGACAGAACTAGGAACTAGGTGATAATTGTGGAGAAAAATGTAGGCTTACTATAAAGAAACTTAACTGGCAAAGAGCTGTCCTAAAGTAAAAGAGGTGATATTGAGAAGGAATGGGTTTCTCAATGGAGTTCTTTAAGCAGGAGAGCAGTTTGCTTGGCATATTAAACATAGCTCAAGATATGGAATCAGAAAACTGAGTTTTAAATCCTGACTCTACCAGCGGGTACCTCTGTGGCCTTTAATCCCTCTGGATCTCAGTTTCTTCACTGTAAAAAGAATGTTTGGATTAGTTATCCTTTAAAGTCCCTCCCATTGTAAAAGCAAAGGCTGAAAAAGTACCTCCTAGAACTATTGTAAAGGGGATTCATATTTAGGAATAGATTGAACCATATGGGCTTGGTCCTTAGGTGTAACACAGTCTTTCTGGGGACATTGAATGACAAGTCACAAGTGAACAAATGCAGCTGCTGAGTCCCTGAGCTCTGAGCACCATGCTTTGCTCAGATCCTCAGCCAAGCCACAAAACCTCCAAATTTGATTCACTTCTTTGTATCTGCTGGAGCTGGGAGTTAGTCTTGCATCTGTCAGTGTTCAATTCTGATGTCAATTGGGACAGATAGAACAATCCAGAGCCTTGGAACAAACTGAATCCAACTGATCAGTATAAGCTACTCAGTTAATGTGGATTACAGAAAATGAAAAAAAAGAAGGCCCTGAATTCTAAATGAAAGTTATCTTTTTTCAACTGCTGAGAATGAAGGTCTTCTAAAAGCCATCTGCACAATTTTACACATAATTAGAAAATGTTAGAGTTTTCTTTCATGTTGCATGAAATCATGTTGAGTTTAACAGATGAATAAAGATGTGAAATTTCAAAACAACAAAAGAACTCTATGGATTCTGATGTACCTTCCAATTTGAAGATTCCATGAATGATGCCATTAAAATAAACATAGGAATGAAAAGGAGGTTTTATGCAGAATGTGATGAATCCTTTTGAGCTTGATTATGAAGGTTCATATGGGTGGAGACATATAGTTGTAAATATGGAACTAGAAACCTATCCCCCTCCCAAAAAAAATCAAGGATAAAGTTTAGGAGTCTTGCCAAGAGGTTTTCAATGCCCCACAGGGTGTTTCTGGATGCCCAGTGAGGTGACATTGTGTGGCTACCCTTCATTTCATCTCTTTTAAACTAAAAAGAAACACAAAGTTCTTAGTAGGAATGGATAAAATCATTGAGAATATGTATAGAAAAGAAAGACTAAAACTGAGAGTAGAGACTTGAATCACTTTGGGATGTTTCTTTAAAAGAGGAGGAAGAAAAGTCAGCAAAGAAAACCATGGAGCAGTCAGAAAAGTGGAGAGAATGAGCCATGGAAAGATGAGTCATGTCCAATGACATGGAGGTGTGAACACCAAGAAGAGATTGTCAACAGTGTTAAATGACTCAGAGAGGTCAAGAGAGAATAAGGACTGAAGAGATAATCTTGGATTAAATAGTTAAGAGGGAGCACATTTGGTAGAGTAGTGGTAGGGATGGAAATCAGACAGCAAGTGTTTGAGAAGTAAAAAGAGCAAGCAGTAGAAGAAATAAATGTAGTCTCATTCTACGTTTGGCTATAAAAGCAAGGAAAGAGATGGGTCAATAGCTAGAGGGTATAAAAAGTTTGAGGAAAGGAGACAGGACAAACCTGGGTATGTTTGTAGGTATAAGGGAAATAGCTAACGGAGACATAAATTGAAGATGCAAAAACTTAGGAAAAAAGAAAAGAAAAAAGGGGAAAGTTAATGAAGCAAAGACTAAGAAGAAGTACAAAAGATGGGATCAAGGGCAAAAGTTGCTTTGGAAAGAGGGAAAGCTATTTTTCCTTTGAGAATGGAAAGGAAGAGGACAAACTACATAATTTTGTATCATGAAAGAAGGCATTTTGGGGAGCCTGTCAAATAGCCTGGATATTCTTAATAAAGTAAAAGGCAAAGGTAATCTGATCAGAGTGAAGAGGAGGGGTGGAATTGAATGTTTGAATCTTCTGTGAAGAATGAAAGTTGAGAGCCAATAGGAGATAAAGTAAAGGATTTCTGAGCCTTCACCTTATTCTCTGTAAAGTACCTATTACTCTTAAGTCATGGGAATGTCTTAGGCCTATTCTTAGGTTGTTCAAAAGTCATGGAAGCCATACTGTTCAGAGGTAATATTAATAACTAACATTTTAATGGTGCTGGAATTTCTCCATAGTTCATGTAGCATTTCACCTACACTATTTCATTTGAGAGTCATAACAAGCTTCATATTTAGATATTTAGATAGGTCCAGGTATTATCTGAATCTACTGATGAAGAAGTTAAGGTTTACAAGTCAAGGGAATGGTCCATGATAACATGGCTTCTGAAATTATGATTCAAATTAAAGGTGTCCTGATTCCAAATCCTTCATTATATTCTCTATATCACTATCTTATTGAAGCTACTTCATGTCTCCATTTTAGCCCTTAGGCAATAGAGGAACTCCAAGTTACCATCTTCTGACCGACCTCCTCATTTCTTCTCCTAGAGACATTTTGGCAGAATAGACAGAGTACTAGATTGGAGTCAGGGAAACCTGGCTTCAATCCTTACTCTGAAACTTAATAGGTTTATGACAATGGGCAAGTCGTGAAAATCCTCTGAGCCTCAATTTCTTCTTGGTTGGTTGGGTTTTTTATTAAATTATTTATTTTTAGTTTGCAACATTCACTTCCATAAGTTTAACATTTTCTCTCCCTCCCTCCCTCCCCCTTTCTTCCCAAGATAGCTTTACAATCTGATATGGGCTCCACACATACATTCCTATTAAACATATTTTCACATAAGTCTTGTATAGAAGAATTATAACAAATGGGAAGAGCCATGAGAAGGAAAAAACAAAACAAAACAAAAAAGAAAGGAGTTTGCTTCATTCTGCATTCTGACTCCATAGTTCTTTCTCTGGATGTGGCTGGCATTTTCCATCATGTGTCCTTTGTAATTGTTTTAGGTCTTTGCTGAGCCTTAATTTCTTGATCTGTAAAGTAGGAGCAATCATACCAGTAGCACTATTAAAGGTCCCCTGAACTTGTGTTCTTTAGTTGTCATGTTTTCCAGAAACAGTGGACCCCTGAATGTGTCAAGGATGAGCCTCTCCCCACCCCAGCTGACATAATTTGTTATTTGCACCCCAAGCTAGACTCCTTGTGTGTCCATGGGAATCAAGACAGGCACCAGTCACATTGTAGCAGACTGAGGACTATGTAGCTAAAACCCTTGTAGATAAGCAGACCATCGTATCTTCATAGTTTAGCAGTTCCCAAGGGAAAATAATGCTGCTTTTGCCACCTTCCTTAGTCTTGATTTGTCTTTCTTTTTGGCAGAATTTGGCTGATATTCATCTTTCCCTCCTCCCATACCACTCCCCTTTAGGAAGAGATTTCTGTTCTTCCTCCTCCCTTTGTTGCAATTGCATAAATATCCAAGCTTCTTTTTGGATTGTGAACTCCTTGCTCCTGGAGTTCCACATAAATGTTCATTTCTCTTGTTAAAAATCCTACTGTGACTGGCCCCGGAGTCAAGAGGACCTGAGTTTAAATCCAGCCTGATACTTAACACAAAAACTAGCTATGTGACCTTGGGCAAGTCACTTAACCCCAGTTTCCCTCCAAAAAGCAAAAAAAAAAAAAAGATCCAGTTGTGGATCTTTAAAGTTATATGAAGTTATAAAATTAAAATGAGACAAGATAAAATATTCTACAAACTTTAAAATACATGTGTATCATCATCATCATCATCATCATCATTATCATCATTTCTCACTCTTTTACTCTTCTTTTAGGTACTCCTCTTGCTCGTGCCAGTATAAAAAGTACTAAAGTAGATGGAGCCTCTTATTTCAGGCACAAGGAGCGGCTTTTACGTATCTCCATTCGTCATATGGTCAAATCCCAAGTTTTTTACTGGATAGTCTTGAGTGTGGTAGCTCTCAACACTGCCTGCGTGGCTATTGTCCATCACAACCAGCCTCTGTGGCTCACCCACCTCCTCTGTAAGTGTGATGCATCTGTATTCTGTAAGATTTGCGGGGGGGGAGGTGTGGGGGGAGACTAGGTGACACAAAGAACAGAGCACCAGCCCTGGAGTCAAGAGGACCTGAGTTCAAATCCGGCCTCAGATGCTTAACACGTATTAGCTGTGTGACCTTGGGCAAGTCACTCAACCCCAACTGCCCTACCTTCCCCCCTTCAAAAAAAAAGATATTGGGTTTTTGATGTGTTAATATAAGATTACAATGCAGACAAAAATCTACCCAGTTCAGTATTCAGTCTCTCCCAATGACACCAAGGAACATCATAGAAGTAGACGAGATATTTACCTTTGTGATGCTGTCCTTAAGGATTATTGCTTTATCCTGAATATTGCCAACTTTTCTTTACCAAGCGATCAACTAAACCACTACCTGTTCGTATTTACTAGATGATATTAGCTCTTCCAGACAACGTTGCCTTTCTAGAATAATTCCATATTCCTAATATCTGTGATTTCATCCATGATGTAAATCGAGATCTTTCCACGCCTGGGCAGACAATTCAATGAACTGCAGAGGACGAGAAATTCATCACCTGATTATCAATCCTTTGAGGACGAATCTTTCCACAATTCAATGACTCTTTAGCAACAGGCATAAAGTTCAGTTGATTTAAAGGCCTGTAACTAAATCTTTGTCAGCTTGGTAGGAGCTGCGAGGGATTGTACTTTTCTAGCATAGCTTTTGAGCACCTAGAACCACCTCCATCCCCAGATGAAGCCCAAGAGTGTACCTCACCCTTGGGAGAGTCTTTAATGTGATGTTAATGCTACAAACAGCGGGCATCAAAGACTAGTAGGGAGTATATGTGAGGGGAAAAGAACACCCTTGAATCATAGTGTAGCTGACTAGTTACAGAAACCTGAGTAAGGCCTGGTCTGAATGCAGCATTAAGTATTATAATAATATTCTTAAGTCAAAATAATGGACAGCCTTCCCTGTTTCTGTTCTAAACTTAAACTATCTTTCAAAGGCTAATAATGCATCCATTTGTTGGATAAGAGAGAGCTAGAGTATTTGTTGTCCACTGAACTCAACTTCTATTAGGAAATCCCACAGACATAATTCGAACCATTTTGGGGTGACAGTCTAAGTCAAGTCATATCTAGTTGTTATGTTGTTGAAGCTTCACTCAGTAGGTGGGAATATTGTGGATCTGGGGCCATGAAGGCAATATGTAAATTTTTGGATAGAGGAATAGTTACTGCCTCTATGTGTAATGGCACTTGTTTTAATCATTTCAGACTATGCAGAGTTTTTGTTTTTGGGGCTCTTCCTTTTAGAAATGGCCCTGAAGATGTATGGCATGGGGCCACGCCTTTATTTTCACTCCTCCTTCAATTGCTTTGATTTTGGGGTAAGTGCTTGTGAAGCCTATCTATTCCATTTGCATCGATGTCAGCATTGTGGATCAGTGGTTTGGAACACTGACGAATTTGTGAAATGAGAATAAAAGTTAATTGCTGTTGGGGGCTTAGAATAGAACAGATAAATCAACTGTTTTATTTTTTGAACCATTAGCTATTAGATTTAGGGGTTAGTAGTGGGAAGAGAGTGAAATATATAAGAAGCTACAAACAGTGATTTTTATGTCTGGGAAAAACAACAGAATTTACCAAATTATCTTTTTTAGACAAATTCAGTTTCAGAAGAGGGTGAACATGGAAGCCTTAGGAACTGTCTATTGGGGAACACACAGACTCAGTGACATTGAATATTTTTGGTAGAGACCACAAGATACTGTGAAGCTATTGGTTGTTGTTCAGTCTGGCAGCTTCATATTTTTTCATATTTTAAGTGAGCATTCAATCAATTAGTCAGTAAACATTTATTAAATGCCTACCATTTGTCTAGCACTTTATTGGGCACCAGAAATACAAAAAAATGAATGTGAAACAATCCTCTGTCAAGGAGATTACACACACCCTTATACTCACATACATATGCATATACAAAAGAATTATAAGCAGAATTGATACAAAATAATGCAAGGGATTTAGGGAGAGAGGATTCTAGCAGTTGTGGGGATCAGGAAAGGATTCACGTAAAAGCAGTGTTTGATATATGCCTTGAAAAAGGAATTCCATGAGACAAAGGTAAAGAGCAAATTTATTCTAGGCCTGAGAAAGGGTCATTCCAAAGGGATAGAGACAAAGGAAGAAAGGTCATACATAAAGGGAAGAGACAAGGTCAGTTTGGCTGAACCTACACCCATAAAGGGAATGATAGAAAAATAAGGTTTCAGGTTGTGAAAGTCTTTGAATGCCAAATAGAAATGCCTATGTTTGATACTTACGGCAATAGGGAGCCACTGGGATTTCTTGAGTAGGAGAATGACATGGATAGATTTGCACTTATGGAAAATCACTTTGACAATGGTGTGGAAGATAGATTGGAATTAGAAGAGATTTGAGGCAGGGAGGCTGCTACTGTAGTCTGAGTAAGAGGCGACGAGGGCCTAAAATAAGTATGTGTCTGTTAGTAGAGAGGAGTTGGATGTGAGAGATGTCATAGAGGCAGGAAAAGAAAGATCCGGCAATTGTTTGAATATGGTGAGGGATGGGGATACTAGTGAGAGAAAATGAAGATTTGAGGAGAATGTGGAATTCATACACCAGGGAGACTGGAAGAATGATGGTACCTTCTACACAATTAGGAAAATTTGGAAGAGGAATGGGTTTTGGGGAAAAGATAATGACTTCTATTTTGGATATGCTGAGTTTGAGGTGTTTCTCGGACATGTAGTTCAGAATGTACAATGGATATTTGGTAAAATGGTATCACTACCCTCTCCAAAGTTACCGATGTTCTCTTAATTTCGAAAGTTAATAGCCTTTTCTCAGTCCTCATCTTTTTTGACTTATCTATATCATTTAGAACTGATTATAACCTTCTCTTCCAGAACACTCTTTCCTCTCTAGATTTTCCTGCTGTTGTTCTCTTTTGGTAATCTTCCTGCCCTATAGCTTTTTCTCAGTATCTGATGTAAGTTCTTCATTTGTGTCATACCCAGTCACTATGGATGTCTCCTATGGGTCTGTGCTAGGGACTCTCCTACCTTTGCTCTATTGCTGTTTTACTTGGTGATCTTTCTTTAGCTTCCAATAGCTTATTATCTCTAGGCAGATAATAGCCCCTCCTCTGTCTGTCTGAATATCTGTCTATGTATATACACACATGTGTATATAGGTACACACATATCTATACACATATCTACATATGTATATATGTATATGCACATATATAAACTTATTTATCATCTCCTTACCTACCTGTCTTTCTATCTGCTTTTCTTTCTATCAATCTATCTACCTTTCTATCTAATCTATCTTTTTATCTTATCTGTCTGTCTGTCTATCTATCTTGTCCCAGTCTCTCTCTTGAATTCCTGTCCTGCACCATTAACTGCCTCTTCGACATCTCAGACTGGGTGTCCCTTGGGCATCTTAAACTTAAACATGTTTAAAGCATTGTCTTTTCCCTGGAACTTTTGAACTTCCTGATTAATATTACAGGCACAGCCATGTTCTCAGTTGCTCAAGCCCACAATGTTGTTGTCAACCTGAATTCCTCAGTCTCACTCACCCCACATATTCAATAAGTGGACAAATATTGTCATTTCTGCCTTCCCAGTATCTCTCCTTGGAAGCCAGGTGGTACAGTGGATATAGTGCTGAGCCTGGTGTCAGGAAGACTCACCCTCCTTAGTCCTAATCTGTCCTCAGACACTTACTAGATGTATGACCCAGGGCAAGTTACTTAACTCTGTTTTCCTTAGTTTCCTCATCTGTAAAATGAAATGGAGAAGGAAATAGAAAACCACTATAATATCTTTGCCAAGAAAACCCCAATTGAGAGTTGAACATGATTGAAATGACTGGACAACAAGAACAACAAATATCTTTCCTATACCTTTCCATCTCTTTTCCCACACAGGCTCCTGATCTTCCTAGCTTAAGTCTCTCTCCACTCCAATCTATCCTCCAGTCAATTGGAAAGGTGATTTTTCTAAAATATAGTTTATTATATGTCACTTATATGTCCCTACCCTCCTCAATGAGCTCCAGTGACTATAACTTCCAAGATGAAATATAAACTGTTTTGTTTGGAGTGTGAAGCTCTTCGTAATGTGCCACCTTTCTACTTTCTCAGTCTTCATACACTTTAGTCCCCTCTATACACCCTATGATCCATTTACACTTGCTAGCTTGGTATTGAACATACTAGTTCTTGTCTATGCCTTTGCACTGTCTGTCTCCCATGCTTAGAGTGCTCTGCTCCCTAATTTCTGGCTCTTATTTTCTCTGGCTTTCTTCAGGACTGGGTTTAAATCATACCTTCTGTAAGAAGTCTTCCCTGGTCCCACCAACTGCTAGTACCTTCTCTGAGATTAGTTTCCATCTTCTCTGTATATATCTTGCATGTACCTAATTACTTACCTCTTATTTCATTTTGGAATGTGTCTTTCTTTTTTTCCTCACCATTTAGCAGTGTCTATACATAGAAAATGCTTAATCAGTGCCTCATGACTTACTGTTTAAACTCAGGGAAGACGAAAGAGCTTGCTCGCTCTCTCTCCACATATATGCATGCATGCATGTATGTATGTATATAGCAGCACCCATTGGAGCTAATGAGAAAGAACATGGAAAAAGATGAGAAGTGGTCCTAGGGGGATTCCCCCCAGGAATCTCCAGGGGGCATCCTATGGAACATGATCAAGGGAAGGAGACTTTGAAGAAAAGGTCAGACAGAAGAACCAGGAGAAAGTTCACAAAGACCCTAGAGAATATGTATCAGCAAGCACCCTAGCATACCCAGGGCAGCTGCTAGAACAGGTTCTTAGATCTGCTTTTCTAAAGGAAAGCAACTCAAAATGGGTTAACAATCTTTCTTTAATCAGCCAAACATATCATTTACCTAGTTCAGGGGGAAAAGTCAGCACCCTGAACTCCAGAGAATACAAACCCAAGTTACAAGCACAAGTTACAAGCAGACCGAGAAACAGATCAGCAGATGGGCTTCCAACCATCTGACCATCACATCCATTACCTATTCAAGTTACCAGAGAGGGAAGCATCAACATCTGGGCTTTTCAAAGCTGGGGGGATCAATGGCTTCCATCTGGCCAAATCATACAACTCTTCTCAAAGTGAGCCCCAAAAGAAACCTCACATCAGGGCGTATATATAGGCCTCTCCTGGGTCAGAGAATGTCACAGCCCTCTTGACTCAACTGTCCAATTACAAAGTAACAAGGTGTGGCCATTCTCAAAAAACAAGCCTCCCACTACAGGCTCCACATGACCACATTCAGCCTATTAGGGGGCAGAGTATACTTTGAAATCAGGGAACATTCTCAGAGCCACTTAAGCCTATTAAAGGGTCTAGGGGCAGGAAAGAGCTTGAGATTCCCATTACAGAGAATACATGAGAAGAGGGTATTACATGGTGGCATACACACCAGAAAGGTTAAGAAGAATGAAGCCTGAGAGAAGAACATCATATTTGGCATTGAAGATATAAATGGTAACCTTGGAGAAGGCAGTTTCAATTAAGTGAAGAGATCAGTAGGCAGATTACAAAAGGCTGAAGAGAAGAGAGAAAATAGAGATACAAAGTGGGCAAGTTTTCCACCTAGAAGTTTTATTTAAAAATGGGAGAATGATATAGGAGAACCTTCTCTTCAGGGGAAGGTTGAGTCTAACAATTTTTTTCCTTTTTCAAGATGAAGGAGACGTGAGCATATTAAAAATTAGAATGGAAGGAACAAGTAGATAGGGAGAAATTATAAATTAGAGAGAAAGAAGTGATGATTATAAACAGAGAGAATAGGATGGAGGGAAATACAGTTATCAATAATGACTGTGAAAAATTTTTTGAAACAATTTTCTCTGATAAAGGCCTCATTTTTTAAACAGAGAACTGAATCAAATTTATAAAAAATGAGAACCATTCTTCTGTTGATAAATCATCAAAAGATATGTTTCCAAATGAAATAATCAAAGCTGCCTATAACCATATGAAAAAATACTCTAACTCATTATTGATTATAGAAACGCAGATTAAAACAATTCTGAGGTACTGCCTCATACCTGTTAGATTGGCTATAAGGGCATCAAAGGTAAATGGCAAATATTATAGGAGATATGGGGAAAATGAGACATCAATGCACTGTTGGTGGAGTTGTGAACTGATTCAACCATTCTGTAGAGCAATTTGGAACTATACCCAAAGGGGCTTGAAAACCATGTATACCCCTTGACTTAACAATATCACTATTAGATCTGTATTTCAAGAGATAAAAAAAGGAAAATGACAATAGGTACAAAAATATTTATAGCAACTGTTTTTGGGGGGCAAATAATTAGAAAATGATTAGATGCCCATCAATTGGGGAACTGTTGAACAAACCACGGTATGTGATTATGATGGATTACTATTGTACGATAGGAAATAATGAGCAGGATGCTCTCAGAGAAACCTGGCAAGAATTATATGATCTGATGCAAAGTGAAATATACTGTGGACAAAGTAACAGCTATCTTGTAAGATGATGAGCTGTGAATGACTTAGCTAATCTCAACAATACAGTGATCCAAGACAACTCTGAAAGACTTATGAAAATGCTATCCATCCCCAGACAAAGAACTTATGGTGTTTAAATACAGAATGAAGCATTTTTTTTTACTTTATTTTTCTTGAAGTTTTTTGGTCGGTTTTCTTTCACCATATCACTATTATGGAAGTGTTTTGCATGATTGTACATGTATAGCCTATATTAAATTGCTTGCCTTCTCAATGAGAGAGGGTGGGGAGGGAGGGAGAGAATTTGGAACTTGAAGTTTTTAAAATGAGTGTTAAAAATGTTTTTACATGTTATTGGGGAAAAATAAAATACTAAATAAATTAGAAAAGGGGAAAAAAGAAAGAAGTGATGATTGAAGTCACAATCTTGTAGAGAAATAAGATCAAGGGCACATGTAAATGGGTTGGTCTTGGCAAAGAGAAGAGTAACTTCAATATCAGAGACTGAAGGAAAAAAAGGAACGGGAATGTTGGGTATGAGGTCAAAGGATTATGGAGGAAGACAGGGGGAGAAAAGGACCTCATAGCTTATTTTTCTCCACAAATTAGAAGGCAAAGTCCTCAGCTGAGAGGGTGTGCGTAGGGGAAGATATGGGAGGTGTGAGGAGAGAAGTGAGTTGTTTCTGTAGAAATTGAAAGAGAGAATCAATTAGGGAAGGATCAAGGGTTGTCAATGCAATGAATGCCCAGTTCAGGTTAGAAAACATAAAGTTATTATCCAGTGAGCACAGCTTCATTCAGCATCATATGAATATGAAGGAAAGAGGCAGATGATGGGAAGTAATTTGGATCTGAAATCTGACAAGGGATGAAAAATGATAGGATGCAAGGGTGAGAAATTTAAGACGATAAGACATTGTGGAGTCAAATTGGTTAATCATAGGGTTGAGTCTTAGAAGAAAAAAAAAGTAAAGTAGAGGTATTGACCTGAGAAAGTTCAGAAGGTTGGAAGGTACTGATAAAGGAGAATAAAAGGTTTAGGAAGGGTGAAGTGTACAGAGAGATGGAATGTTAAGAAATTATAGTAAGGTACTTTAGTTTCAGAGTTTTTGATCAAGGAAGTAGAGAACACTTAGGGTAATGATAAGATTCAGGATGTGACTGCCCTTTTGAGTGAGGTAGAAAGGAATACTAAGTTGTTGTATCTGAGAAAAACAGGGAACTAGAAGATTAGGGTGTTTGAGGTAACACCATTGTAACTATTAAAGTCCTCTAGGGAGGAAACGTTAGGGAGTCAAGAGTTAGCTCTTTGAGAGAGGAGTTAGGACGTGGACACTATTATATAATATTCGCCATCAAATATATTGGGCAAATAAATTGATAGACTAAATTTTAAAGGACTGCAGAATTATGGGTACAAAGGGAGAGTCTGAAAGTGGCATTGAGAAGAAAGGAACATCCCATATTTCCCCCTAGGACCAGTGTGTTTCTCTCTAAGGTCTATGCAAAACCTATCAGCACCCTCTAAATTTCAGTGCCTATTTGACATGCCCTAGGTGTGATCTTAGACATGGTTTCTAAAATCAGGTTCAACAAGAATGGGAAACTTTTATTGATCATTTCCATTTAAGCTTAAATAATAATATAGCCTTGTAAGTAGGTTTCTGTTTGTCAGTTCTTTTGTTTACATTAGAGAGAGAGCATCAACTAGATTTTAACACCTGCTAATCTCCATTTTTTTTTTTACAAGTTTTGCATGTTCCAATTCAGGGAAGATTGCAGGCAATTGCAGCTAGTGAGAAGCACAGGGCAGAACCAAAGCAGTACTATGTAGCAGATAGCGTTGAATATTTACTGCTATAAATCCTGAATCCACAAATCAGTAGGATTTTCTCTTCACCTCAGGTCCTATTACAAGAAATTCCGTTACAAAAAAAAACCCTATTTGGAAAAAATTCTAATCCTTAGCTTTTTAGAAGAATATTTAAAGCCACAAAATTCTAATAAACAGCATAATTTATACATTTACTTGGAGTTTGTTGTAGGAATGGTAATGACTGAGAGTATCATAACTAATCCAATCTTCAGGACTAATGAGGAGTTGGACAGAAGTCGGAAAAGAATTAGTGCTAATTATGAAGGACAGGGAAATAACACTTTCTTTTTTAAGATGAGTCATCCTTTCTCTATTACCCAGAAGTATAGGGGATACTATGGGCCTGATCCCTCTTATCAACACCGAATCTTTGACCTTGGTCTTTCCCACCTTGGGTTGGTTTGCTCCTCCTTTGGCGACATAGTGGTCTTCAATTCCTTGTCTTATTGCTGAGCTTAGTGCTAACACCTAATTGGTGTCACCCACTGCAGCATAGGAATCCTGAGTTCTAGAGATCCAATGGTCTCAGCCTTCCCAATAGCTGTGATTGTAGTCATGTACCACCATGTCTAGTGGAAGTAAGACTTTTGAGGAAAAGAAATAAGATCACTCAGTCTAGAGAAGAGAGGGCTGAGGAGGTAAAGGAGGTGATAGGCTAGTCTTTCTTTTTTTACTAACTGTAGGCAAAAGGAAATGAATTTTATACTGCAGGCATAGGGGATTGAAAATGAGAAGCAAAAAGGATAGTTGGATGTCACAATTGGTTTCCTAATGAGAGAGTTTGAAAATTCTATTCCCCCCCCCACCTTTCCTCCTTTTTAAATAGGATATATCTGTCTAGAACTATGGATATGATAATGTTGGGATGTATTGCTTGGCCTATGTGTGCTGGAGGTTTTGATGGTTTCCTGTTAAACACCAATATTCTCCTCACTTCCTTCTCTAATCCTGTCACTAAAGCTTTGTTTCTATTTCCTTTTCTTCTTAGGTCACTGTGGGAAGTATTTTTGAAGTAGTTTGGGCCATCTTTAGACCTGGCACCTCTTTTGGAATCAGTGTCTTGCGGGCTCTCCGACTTCTGAGAATATTTAAGGTTACCAAGTAAGGGACCAGAATTTGGAAACTTATTCACCTTTGACATTGGAATTGCCTATTCCCTACTGAAGATTCATATTTATTCCTGTTTCTATGTATATTCTGCCTTGATCAATTCTCTAGCCCTTCCTAGACTCAGGGATGAATGACCCAAAAGATGGACCGTGGAAATTCTCATGCCAAATCCCTAGACAAAATTTCCTAGGGTGATTGAATTTTGCTCTTCCTTTCCATTACAGAAAAGTTTGCAAATTGCAGTTCATTTCATGGACTCTAACCTGCAGTTGGGGAAAAGGTAGGGTTATGGGTAGTGATATTGCCTGTTACCTTTCAGGTACTGGGCATCCCTACGGAATTTAGTGGTCTCATTGATGAGTTCCATGAAATCCATCATCAGCTTGCTCTTCCTCCTCTTCCTCTTTATTGTTGTCTTTGCTCTGTTGGGGATGCAGCTCTTTGGAGGCAGGTAAGTTCCCTCAAGCTTCCCAGATAAAAAAAAAATCCAATTCGATGCCATAATTGCCATTAAGTATTGATAAGAAGAACTATTAGAATAACTAATTGTATATATGCTTCAAGGTTCACAAAGTACTTTACATGTGTTTGTTTGCATGTTGTATGTGTAGATATTGTTTACATGTGTGTTTGAATGTATTTTTATACATTTGGGAGGTAGGTGCAATTATTACCACCCCCATCTTATAGATAAGGAAAGTGAGAAAAACAGTGGTTGAGTGACTTGCCATCTTGGAAATAGGATTATATTGGAACTGTAATCTATGGCTTTAGCTGGTAATATAATATGATATGACATAATATACTATAATAGCATGTATATAAATATATGTGTAGTATTCATACAGGTGTGTATCTCTTTGTTTGTATGTATGTATGTGTGTGTATATATATATATGTATGTAGTTTTATGGTCTTATTATAACCGAAGAATTTGCTCCTACTTTGTTCTTCATTTACTCCTACCTAACCCGTATCACAAAGATATTAAATCGCAGGATACCAGATGAGAAAGTGTGGATAGATCGACACAGCCCATTACTACTGCTGGAAATATTACAAGTACTTATAGTGCTATGGCAGCAGTAATGCCATCTTTGCATGTCAAATGAGACTGGATTATTATCATGACTTGGTGGGTAAAGTGACAGAATATGTATAAAGAAGAATAATGAAGAAGACTGAAAATGAGGGAGGAAGAAGTGGAACTTAGAATGTGAACAATGAGATTTGGCTTGGTTCCTGAGGGTTTGTGTCATTCCTCTCTCTGTTTTCTCTTATTAGGTTTAACTTTAATGATGGGACTCCTTCAGCAAACTTTGACACATTTCCTGCAGCCATTATGACAGTATTCCAGGTAGGAGACCAAATGAACACTATAGAAAGTGAGAAATTTGAATCAAGGTGGGGGGGGGTGAGAAAGGCAAATAAACTAGGATGCCTTCAATTATGTTTCTTTCAGACCTTCAGGAGAGCTGCATTTCCTTTGTTGAAACACTAGTTTCTTCTCTTCCTGCCTCCTTAGGGCATTGAACATCTTTCCTTTATTGGTTATAATCATTAAAATGATACTTTAAATTTCAATAGAACTTTTCCCCAAGAATTTATGGTATGGTGTGAAGAATGGTGGGATAGGACTCAGGAGTTCTGGGTTTCAGCCCCAACTTTGCCATTAACTGTCTACATTATCTTGAGAAAAGTTGTATTAATGTTTTGGTTCTCTATTTCCTCATTTGTAAATGAGAAGGTTAGACCATGTGATCTTTAAAGTTCTTTCCAGATTTAGAGTCTGTCTCCCATGAGACATCTCTTTTGTCTTCTCAATTTTACTGTGAGGTAGGAAGGTATCCTGGTTATAGTCCCATGTGTGGTACAATGGATCACTCAAGGGGCTCAGATAAATAATTCCATTAATACAGCATGCACTATCTTCCTACGTCAAAATTCCTGAACAGTTGTTTCTCTACTAACCAGAAATGCTGAGGGTCTTCCCCTCCCAGACTGATTCTTTTATGAAGGCAAACTAGACCATCTTTTGGTTCAATTCTCACCTATCATATCTCCATCAGAAAATGACAACTAGCAGGGCAATCTGGAAAGTAGAACCAGATACTTCATATTGAAATACAATTATCAAAATATTAAAGAACCAAATTTATGATATAGTAAAATTTCTACTTGAAGGTCTAGACTACAGTAATTTATAAATAATAACAAGCATAAATGTTTTGAAATGTCTACAGTTGTAATGTGATATTAAAATATATGTGATTTCTTTTGTTGACAAAGTCATAGGTATTGCTAATACTGTTGTGCGTTGTTTCCTATATTCGCAATTGAAAGAAATACTAAACTTCAGTTAGAGATTCATGAAAATAAAGGTGTAATTCTTTTCCCTATCCAAGTTCACAGACCCCCTGGAATCAATCCATGGGTCCACGGACCTATACCTTAGAAGGAGACTAAATGAAGGGAGAACAGATAATAAAGTTTGTCTAAGTTTTTAGATAGAAACTTTCCCATCAATCAGCCTGTGTTTAACCTTGCCACTGTTGGCTTTGTGCAGATCTTGACGGGTGAGGACTGGAATGAAGTGATGTACAATGGGATTCGCTCCCAGGGTGGAGTTAGCTCCGGTATGTGGTCTGCCATCTACTTCATTGTGCTCACTCTGTTTGGAAACTGTATCCTTTCTTCTGGGTGTTAAGGATGTCTTTGACTTGCTTATATTGTGATGAGTAAGAGCTGGTAGAAGTGATATGATGTGATATGAAGTTTCCAACTATATGTTCAAGCCAAATTAATCAGTTTTTATTTCAATCTTCTCTACATCCAGAACTAGGCCAAGTGCTGAGGCAAATACAAGAGGAGTCTATTCAAAAAAAGAAGATAAGAAGATAAGAATATTTTTATATAGCACCCACTCTGTGCCAGACATTATGCTAAGCACTTTAGGGATATTGTCTATTGATATTCAGAAATTTAGTTCACCAACGATTACCTCTTCTGTATTAATCACTGTACTAGATTCTGGGAAGACAAGGAATTTATAATTTAATAAGGGAGAAGAGAAAAAAGTATAAAGAAAAGACCGTTCTTGCTGCCATCACATCTGATATTCAAAATCAGTCCTACCTGACTAATGTTTGCTTCATTATCTCTTAAAAGAGATTCATACTGTAAACATGGAGAGTGAGATTTGGTACCTTCTCTAAAACTATTCCAATTAGTCATTCAATGTGACTTAGTGGAAAGAATATTGGACTTGGAGTAGCAAAGAGTTGGGTTCATATCCTGCCTTGTGACTTGTTATTGAGTATGAGCAAATGAACAAATCACTTAACCTTAGTGAACTTCTGTTTCCTATCTATAAAATGGAGCTAATGCTACTTGCATTGCTTATCTTAAAAGGCATCCGAAGAAAGCATTTGGAAAACTAAAAAGAAAAACCATTATGTAAGTGTGAGTTGTTACTGTTAGTTTCAGTGAATAGGAAACATATATAATGATTTCTTTACAAGTGGCAAAAGTAATGAAAGTTAGTTTTGCTTTTAAATTGTATGACCAAATATTAAGAGATTTAGTACTTGATTATCATAATCTTCATGTTTAATATTCATGATGGGATGCATTTCACTGGAGTCTCTTCTGCTTTTGATTTTTACAACTAGAAAAAATCATAATGTCATTACCAAAGGAAAACATTACTCTGTATTAGCAGTTTATAAGCAAGAGGTATTCAAATCTATCTTTTAAACCATTGTCTGTACTTTACAGACTTCTATATAGGCTCTTAGCATTGACATTTGTGAGTTAGATAGAAGACAGTATTGTCATTTTAAGTCATTCTCTACCTTTCTCCCTGTAGGAAAAACGGGATATAAAATAACCTTCTCTTTTTTGTGGATACAAAAATACACTTGCATCATTGCACCAGCATCAAAAGTTTTATTAAACACATAGGCATAGAAAACAGTTGAAAAAATAGGACTTATGAAGATTTTGGATGGAGAGAGGGTACTAAATACAAAAAACCAATTGGGTTATATGATAACCCTTTTGAGTTACTTATGGCCCTTCCTTAATGGAAAGATGGGATGTCCCTCTACATTTATCCACTCATTCTCTATGGTGGACATTCCCATTCTGGCCTTGCTCAGTGGCCCTTTAGTTATCTGGGTGGAGTGATCTTCATGTTACTGTTATGTTTTCTGCAATGATTAGCCTAGAGAAAAAGGGTGGAGATGATATATTTTTTCCAGAGAAGAGAGCCTTGACAACCTCCCCATTCCCTCTGATTATTCAGTTCTTTATAATGGCTGAGATTTGAAGTAATAGCTATTGGGAGCCAGGGTTTATCTGACCTCCAGTCAAAGTCTGCTATTGGTCTACTCTTGGTAATCCTTCTACTTTACTAATTTAGAAAGAATGGGGAAGTCTCATTGTGGCCTCATCAAGTTTTCCTGCATTTTTAAAAAGTTATTTATCCTTAACATCCCCCAGACACCCTACTGAATGTGTTTTTGGCCATCGCTGTGGACAATTTGGCCAATGCTCAGGAGCTGACAAAGGTAAGGACTGTCTGTCTTCAGGGACCTTACTGTCCCAAAGTGCCAACTGTGCCAGCAGTCCAGAGCTTGTGATCCTATGGTAGCCAGGTAGGTATTGGTTAGGTGCAGAGCACAGGATGGTTGCTTAGGAAAACATAACGACTTCTACTTCTTACTGCTATGAGTTTTTCCTTTATTAAATATCTCTCCTTGCCCAAAAAAGTATAGAGTATAGATACATTGGAGATTATTAATATTGCAAAAATTCTTTCAAATTGGTTCACTCATCACATCAGCCTGAGCTGAGGAAAAAAAACAAAGCAAATTTCTCTCTTTTGAGTTAGCTTCCCCTCTCTCAGTCCTAAGCACCTTCTTATGGAGCTGGACATGAATCATAGTAAATAGCTCTCCTTTTTGCCAACAATTTCCCAAAATATTGGAATGTAAATTAGCATTTAAAGGGAAAGATTTCCGCTTTCTGGCTATGATAGATAAAAGACTGAACATTTTATTCTTATCTCACCTTCCTATCACCAATCAGGAGGGAAATGGGAAATGAAATGATAAGATGGGTAAAGTGGAGCTGGGTTTTTATCTTGGTCAGTGTTCTAAGGAAGCTAAGGGAAGACAGGTACTATGGATTAAGTTCCAGTAGTCTTACCAACTGCTCCAGCTTCTGGTTTCCAGTCATACATCCATGCCACTTCACTCCCTCTGCTCAGCCCAATCACATATCTTCCTTCATGTATAGTCTGCCACAACAAGGTGTTTCTGCTCACCTTGATTTCCTTGCTTTCTTTCACAGGGGCAGCACTCAGTCCCCCATTCACAGAATCAAAAATTAAGAGTTGAGGGGTGCTTAGGTGGCTCAGTGAATAGAGCACTGGCCCTGGAGTTAGGAAGACCTGAGTTCAAATCCAGCCTCAGACACTTAACACTTACTCTAGCCTTGTGACCTTGGGCAAGTCACTTAACCCCAATTGCCCTGCTCTCCCCACTCCAAAAATGTCTAAAATATTTAAAAATAAAAAAATTTAGAGTTGAAAAATATTTCAAAGGTCATGTAGTTTAAACTAAATTTGCCCACTTCTTTCAATTGACCCTCATATGACTCGAACTAATGGCCCTTTGTTTTCCTCTGAACACTTTCCAGTTTGTCAATGCTGCTCTTAAACTATGGTACCCAGAACTTAACACAATACCCCCAAATGATATCTAACAATGGCAGTAGAGTGAGACTATCACCTCCATATTCCTGAAGACAATACCTCTTAAGGCAAAGACACATTATTATTCATAACAGTAGCAAAATTATAGTTATGAAGTAGCAATGAAAATAATTTTATGGTGGGGGTCACCACAACATGAGGAACTGTATTAAAGAATCGCGGCATTAGGAAGGTTGAGAACCACTGCAATCTAACCTATCAAAATCCTTTTGGATCCTGAATTTGTTACCCACTATGCTAACTGGACCACTTACCTTTGTATTATATGCAAATTTGATGAATAAGTCATTTAGGCTTTTATCTGTGTTATTGACTAAAATGTTAAATGGCACAGGGTATGGACAGATTCCTGAGATACTCCACTGGAGACCTTTTGCCACATCGACCTTGAACTCTGAAGAACTATTCTTTGAGTCTGACCATCAAATAAGTTTTGAATTAATCTAATTGTACTATCACATAGCCTATATCACTCCATTTTCTCCACAAGAATAGTACAAGATGCTTTTATCAAAAGGTTTACACAAATATCAGTGTCAGAAGGAACATAAAAATATTGATTTGGGTCAGAAACTAAATACCGTACAGGCACATGAGTCAATTAATATTTCTTAGCATAAAATTTATCATCTCTCTTTGTGAATTAACATTTTTGAGAGTGTACAAAGGCCAAGAAATATCTTTCAAACTAGAAGAGGAGAAATGGATCTAGTTCAGGGACACAGAGTTGTACCCTCATCTGACCTGGGAAAGAAATGAGAGGGAGCTTTGGTCCTTTCTATTTCCTACCTATCCTGAACAGCATTGGGAAAGCAAGGAGAGAACATTGAGAAGTGAAATACAGGTATGGTAATGTTGGCAGGAACCAAGTTCTTCCCATGGAAAGGGAATACAGTGGTAACTTCAGAATATATTATAAGAAGATATGTTGAAGGTCTTATAGTAGGCTTCATCAGGAAAGAGTTGGTATTTCAGGGGTTACTCTGTTCCAACCAGGAAAGGGATCTCCTGAAAAAACATGTCCTACTCCTGAAGGAGTCCTCCTTTCTGGGCCACAGAAGGAAACTGGATCCAAAGATAAGTGCAATGGGTGGTGTACATGAGTTCAGAAGGACAACATAATTAACTCCAGGGTGAATAGGTGACAAGTCAAAGTTCTTGAGTGCAGCCTGAGTCCCCTTAATCTGGACATGGAACTCCAAATCATGTGTGTGTGTATGGTTTTCCATTGCTCCTTGAAGGGAGGAATACTTTTATCTTTGTATTTATATTTCCAGTGCCTGGCACAGAGACTAGTACGTAATTAGCACTTGACAAACACTTATTGATTGACTGATCAATTCTACCTTGTTACATTGACACCCTTATGAATTTATATTTATGAAAAGTAGGCTACTCAAAGGGACTCTAAAACAAAATTAGGGAAGGTAGTTGTGGGGGAGATCTGTAACCACATTAATAGTTTAGTTGAAGAGAAGAGAGAAGAATAAGGCTTGAATTAAGGTTATAGATAGAACAAAGAGAGAGTATTTGGGCACAAAGCTCCTGAATGAGAGATTTGATTCTAGAATATGCTGGAAGGGGAAATGAACATTTAGTGTTATTATTACATGAACATTTTTTGGACAAAGGTGACATACATGAGTATTATTCAGACTAAGAGATTGGATGATGGCGCAGGAAAAGATTAGGAATTTTATTCTGAACTCTTTTGGGGGGATTAGAAGAGGAAAGTTCTTAGAAAAGAGAAGAGGAAAAAATAAAATTAAAATTAGGTTGAAGGTATTTGGGCTTGAATGATGATCAGGAGGAAGGTCTTTTGGAGAAAAGCAGAACCAGATTATTAAAAACAAAGCAGATAGTGGGAAACTAATGCTGGTTTAAAAAAAAGAAATTGCAGAATTTAATGGAGGAAAATAAAAATTTAACAGTTGATAACTGAATTGTGACTATGAAAATGGAAAAAACAATTTGACAGAAAATTATTTCAAGTCGGCAGTTTTTACAAAATATCATTAAAATCCAAGTGTAGAAATGATATAAATGTAAAAGCCAGAGTTCTAAAAAAACATAAAAGAATAAAAAGTCATATCTCTCACACTTAAAATTAGGGATAAAACACATAACCAGAGAGTAGATAGAGATTTTAAAAGACAAAACAAACAATTTTATTTATGTGAAATTTAAATTATTCCAAACCACTTTAGCTAGCATAAGAGAAGCAATGAGCTAAAACAGTATTAGCATCAAGCTTCTCTGGTACAAGCCTGACATTTAAAATCTATACATAATTAACACAAGCATAGAAGGCTAAAAAAACACATAATACAAATATAGAAGAGGAAAAGCCATTCTCTAATAGATATGCTCAAGGGGAAGAAACAAGATCCAAAATAAGAAATATAAATTGTCAACAACCACAGGGGAAAATGTTCTAAATCACTAAGAGAGATGAGATATCATATCAAACCCATAAAATTGGCAAAGATCACCAAGGACAGAAATGGTAAGTGTTGGAAAGACTGCAGGAAGACAGTTATACTAATACACTAGTAAAACTGTGAATTGGTCTAATCTAAACATTCTGGAAAGCAATTTCAAATTATGTGTGAAGAGTTAGTAAATTATTCATATGCTTTGATTCACTGATCTACCTATTGGCCATATTATTTTCCCCAAGGAGGTCAGAGAAATAAAAAAGTTAGAAAGGTCCATGTATACCAAAATATTAATAGAATTACTTTCTGTGGTAGAAAAAAATACAGAACCAAAATACCATCCATTAATTGGAGAATGGCTGAACAAATTGTAATTTTTAACCATCATGATATAATGTTGCATGATAAAGAATTCTTAATACGAGTAATTCAGAGAAATATAAGAAGCTGTATATGAATTGGTTAAGAGCAAAGTAGGTAGAATCAAGTCAGCTGTAAACATGATGATTACAGTAATGTAAATAAAGACCATACTAAACGATGTCAGAATTCAGGCCAAATACAGTGACCAATGTGAGTTTCAGTTAACAAATATTAAATCTGCTTCCTTCTTCTCTGTTAAGAAACACCAGGTCTAATTTTCAACTGTTATATCCCTGTCAGTTGTAATAATTATATCAGATATTTTTGCTTATGTGTTTTTTGTAAGCAGTGGTACTATTGGTATACTTTGTTGAAAAAGACTTTTGAAAACGAAGTGCAAAAATAAAATATTTTAAATAAAAATAAATAAAAGGAAGGGATTGGAGCAAATGGCCTTCCAGGTTCAAATGGCCTTCCAGGTTCTGGTCTGCCCTTGGCTATCTGGATGGTCACCTGTGACTTCTCACTTGCCCCAATATGAGACACATACTTCGCTCTCTCTAATTTTTAATAACCTTTTGGAGCAAATCTAAACTTTGAAGCAGTATGGTAGAAAGAATAGTCTTGGAGTCAAAGGTCTGTTCTCTAAATCCTAATTCTGCCATTTATCAGTAGGGTTAACCCTGACAAGTCACTTAATATTTTCATGACTTACTTTCCTTACATGTAAAAATGAAGGTGTTGGCTTAGATGATCTTTGAGGGCTTTTCTTTTAGTTTATGATCTCATAACTCTAGTGCTTTTCCAGTTTCTCTCCCTTTTTGTTACTTGCATACTTTCATTGGTCAACAAAGCACCTTCTAGAAGCTGGCAAGATCAAAAGAAGCAAGTGGTTCTCCAGGAAAGAAATGACCTGCTTTGTATTCCATGGCAAAGGACAACTTTGTTTTCTGTGTAGGATGAGCAGGAGGAGGAGGAGGCCTTCAATCAGAAGCATGCCCTACAGAAAGCCAAGGAAGTCAGCCCAATGTCTGCACCTAACATGCCTTCTATTGAGTAAGTTGACTCTCCATACCTCATTGACAGGTGACCTCCCCTCCCTGACTTGGGAGATCCTGACTTGGGGTATCAGAGGCTTCAGTTTAGATTTAGGGACCATCCACTTGAGACCAAGGTAGGACTGAGTCTCCAAAATGGGAGGGAAATGTAGTAGAAAAAGGGAGGAAGTCTATAAATGATTGCAGAATTGCAGGTCCTTCCATAACCTCAGCTGTACTGTAGATTTTTCATCTGGCGCCAGGATGTATTTGAAGAATGATGGAAGAAAGGTCTATGACTTAGGGGGTTAGCAAGAGCTTTTGTCAAGCCCTGGACCATTCTCCCCTGCCCTGAGGAAGTGTAATCTGAAGCTTATGACTGGTGGAAGGGAAATCATACAGAGGCCTTGTGACTGAGCTAGAGCTTCAGCAACACCTGGGAAGATTTCTGTGAGTTGGTACTGAACAGGACAGAAATAGTATTGATAGATTCTACTTAATAGGGGGGATGATGAAGTTTTTAAGGGTATTTATTTGAACACACTTCAGAAGACTCTTATTCCACTGTTGTCTTCAGAGTCTTGGGCTCCTTACATCTTTTTTGTGCTGAGAAAGGTTTTTTTTACAGAAAGTGAGGTACATCCTTATCAACTGAGAGTGAGAAGAGGGGGGTGGCCAGAGACGTCTTCATCAGGAGAGCGGAGCAGAATAGTTTATTCTTTGAGGGAGAAGATTCTCTCTCACTGGACTTTCTGGAAAAATGTCTTGGAGGACCAGAACAGAGATTGTATTGAGAAAAGGCCTCAAACTCCTCTGTGTGTGTGTGTGTGTGTGTGTGTGTGTGTGTGTGTGTGTGTGTGTGAAATAAACCCTACTCTGAGGACTCTTCCTAAAACAGGATTTCTTAGGCAGAGTTAAGAAACTTAATTCAGTCATTCAGACCCAAGGTCATAAGAGCCTAGTCCCAAGTCAGCATCACCATCATGTCTTTACCCCATCTACCTGTCCATCCTTCCATCTAAATGAGAAGCATTGAGCTAGGGAATAAAGGCAAGACTAATTATTTGGTATTTAGTCCATTAAAAGAATGTGTCAAACAGAGTTTTGGGGTTGTTTCTTTATCTTCAGACTCTCCCAACCATGAGGACAGCTCATAACTTTGTTACACGGATTAAAGAAGAAGGAAGGAGAGTTTCCCATAACTCCAGTTTTCCTTTCTGGAGTCTTCATTTTATGCCTTGGGAAAGAACTTTTCCCAATCTTGATCTAAGGAGGCTTGAGTGTAAAGAATGTAATCAAACAAAGCTACCAGATAAGAATGATTAAATGGCACTACCATTTGGTAGTTACCATTAAAAGCACATAGGGAAGATGATATGAGGTGGACAGAGTTTGTATTAGGGAATGGATGATGAGGATGAAGGCTTGGATAAGGGTAATAGTTACAGAGGTCACCTTATGGAAAGGATTTATTCTATGAAGTCTGGATTCAGTCAAAGGGCCACACTTGTGCCAGACTTTTGACTGTGATGTATGTGCTATGTGTATCAATGGCTGTTCCTTTCATAAATTAAAACACAAGGTGTATCTATCAGCTCTTTAGGTGTGCACCTAAATGTATTGGTGTGTACCTTAATGTCCATATAGGCACAGAGTAGTTGAAGAAACTCTAGATTATTCAAGAAATTTGGATTTTCGTGATTTTGCATCTGCCTTTCTATATTCCTTTGGGATTATAGGATCACAGAGCCATGTGATACAGTAGGAAGAGTTGCTCTGTTGCTCTGTCTTCAGACAACCTGTCATCATATCCCAACTCTGTCATTTGCTACCTCTGTGACTTTGAACACATTCTGTAAACTCTCTGGGCTTTGGTTACACATCTCCTGTGTAAATTAGAGATGATAACAATTCTCCTGCCTTCTTCATAGGGTTGTTGTGTGGTTTATACAAGGGTTATACATTAATGGGATTACCACTTTAAAGGCATGGAGAATATGTGGATGCATTTCGACAGTTCAGTGAAAAAGGAATGTGAGGACTCTTGATGTGAATGTGTCTGAGAATAGATGAATTTGTAAATGGAGGAGTATGTGAAATATACATGTGTTTGTATTTGACTCTAAGGTTATATGTGCTCCTTGCCTGGTCATTCTCTCTGAGTGAGTGTGAATCTGCTTTCGTGTTTCTATATTCTTACACACATATCTTTGTGTGCCTGGGCATTAGGATTTCTGAAAATTTGCAAATAGATGGATGGACTAGTGCTTTTCTTAGTGGATACGCATGCTGACTGAATAAAGTTATGCTTTTGTTTCTGTGTGACAAATATTATATACCTTGTTACTGCCTTGTTCACTTGGGGGGGTACTCATTGATTTTAATATATAAACATGTTCATATTAATTAGTGTGTAGATTATAAATGCATGTTGTTTATTTATAGATAAATTAGAATTTGAATTCTCAGTTCTGGAGACATCTATACTTCCTACTCCCAGCGTCTTCCCAAACTCCATTCCTTACATTTCTTCAAACGTTATCCTTTCCTACCCCAGATTTTCTTTTGTATTTTTTTTTGCATTCTTGCAGGAAGAAGGGAGGAAATAAAGCATGGCATTTTCTCAGAACATTCTTTACTGTTGGGTGACAGGGCTCTCAGGAAGCAAACAGCATCCACAAACTTCCCACTATATGAAATATTGTATTTTGGAACCTAGTACTTGCCTAACAACCTTACTTCAAAAGCCTGTACTCCTCTCTTTGAGAAGGATGATAATGTGCTGTCCTTTTTCTAGGAATATGAAGCTACTGGCCCATCAGTAGGATATGTTCTCTGAATTATTATTTTTCCATTTGTGACATAATGGGTTATGCTGACCAGGGGAAGGGGTGGTTATGCAACCATGTCCGACTCTTTGAAAGGTTAACTGACCCAGAAGGGAATCAATCCCATGCCATTGGCTCCATTAGCCTGCCAAACTGTCGAGCCATTTGGAGTTTTACCTCCAGTATTCACATGACCTGTGCATGGCTATGTCTGAAATGTTCACCTGAGTGCTTTGAGAGATTGCAACAGGGTATGATTTGGGAATGATATGTCTGTGGGCCCATAGGTGTGTGAATGGGCCTTGTTCCACCTGATATGATTGTGAATATATTCAAGAAGTTTAAGAGGTATCCAAAATAAGTTTTTATGTATATAAATTTGGATGAAGATAATACTGCCAGTATGGCATGACTTTTTAGCATCTGAGTTCCAAGATGGTATAGAATGTGTAAGCCTTTTGCCTGTGCATGTGTATTATAAAGATAGGAGCCATGTATTTGCAGATAGTTCGAGGATCCAAAGTTTACCCTTTGAGGAACTGGGAAGTTGGGTGAATTGGGGGACTCTTAAGGGCCCAAATCAAGCATATAAAATATGTGTGTACATGAGGAGGGGTCTGCCCCCCTCTTTGGAAATATGTTGGTCTCTGTGGGGATTTGAAAGCCGGGGTGAACTGAATCTGTCCATTTTTCTTTCCCAGAAGAGACAGAAGGAGGAGACACCACATGTCGATGTGGGAGCCACGCAGCAGCCACCTGTATGTGTGTACATGTTTGTGTGTTGTGAGTGGTTATGTGTGGTCACAGGAACAATGTCAGCTTTGTCCTTGCTATGGACAAAATGGTACAACGGGTGTGTGCATATCAGTGGAATTGTATTCTGTGTACAGGTGTTTATGTATGCATTACTGCATACCTTTCAGTGTGTGGGTATGTCTGTGTTCATTTAAGGCATATAGGTTCATGTGTTGTTCTCCATTCCTTTTGGCTTATGAGTGAGCATATGTTGGTACAAATGTGTAAGTGAGTCTGCCCCCCTTAGGATATGCATTTGTGTGTGCTACACATGTAGGTGTGAATACAGATTGTGTGAGTGTGTTTGATCATCATGGTTTATATGAGTGGGCCCATATGCTGTTTCTGTGCATGTGGGTCCAGGTAGACGTGGCCATGTGTGAGCCTATTCTCATGTGCACTTCCGTATGTGTTCATGTATGTGGGCTCTTTTGACCATGTCAGTGCCTTTTGAAGCCCCATGTTGAAATGCCCAGTTGTAGTTCATTGAAGAGCAGTAGGCACTGATGTATCATACCAGGTTAGCACCCAAAGGTTTAGGTGACTCTCCTTTGGCATTGGGTGGCACTGTTAGCCAGTTCTGTTCATTTTGGCGGAGAGGGATGCATGCCATAACTCTACATAAAGTTATGATACCCCACTGCACTCCAATTCTGACTCCTTTACTTGTGTCTAACATTGCACTTTTCACTTTTTATTGTCTGGTGGCACACCACATCTGGTGCCATTAGCAGTGCCCGAGTTAGTGGCCAGGGTAGAAGGGAAGGAGAGATGGTATTGGCCAGAACTGAGGATTGGATTGGGGTGTGATTGACATATGTGAGGAAGAGAGGTAACATATTCAAGTGGATGAGAGGAGAGAGAGAAGGGGAATGATAATGACACAAGGCAAGGTAGATGATAGATGGCAGATGGGAAGAATTCCTATTTCCAGAGGAATATGGGGCTCAACCCTGAAGCTGGTGGTTCTCCTCTACCACCCACCATAGCTTCCCAATCTCTCTACTTTGTGACTGCAAAATAGACATCACACTAAAAAATATATCCCTGGCACATGAGTTTGGAAGCATTCCACATTCATTCACATGCACATGCAGTTTTTTTCACTGCTCCATGGGCTTACGTCTTAATGTGCTTCACGTTTACAGGTCCTGGGCTCTCTCACATTTGTCCGTCACCATGCACCTTACCCTGTACATGCCCTTTGAGGGCTGCCTCAGGGCCCCATGCTTGCTGTCTGTCCTGGCTTATGTCCTTTAAGCTCTAATACATCCCTTTGACTTGTTCTCCTTTATCAGGAGGGAGAGGAGGAGACGTCACCACATGTCTGTATGGGAACAGCGTACCAGTCAACTGAGGAGACACATGCAAATGTCCAGCCAGGAGGGAATCAACAAGGATGAAGCCCCTCCCATGAATCCCCTCAACCCTCTCAATCCCCTTAGCCCTCTCAATCCCCTCAATGCTCATCCTAGTCTCTATAGGAGGCCCAAACCTTTAGAGGGTCTAGGACTGGAGAAGTTTGAGGAGGAGCATGGAAACCGTGGGGACTTTCATAAGGCAGAAGGGATGCAACAATCAGAAGACCAGAAGAGTCCCGTGTCGAGGCTCAAGAGGGAACAGCCATGGCTCTCTAAGCCATGTCATGGAAACTGTGACCCAGCAGAGCAGGATTCAGGAGTTGGAGAGGCAGTGGTGGCCTTTGAGGAGCGGGCCCGACACAGACAGAGTCAGCGCCGTAGCAGGCACCGCCGAGTCCGAACTGAGTTCAAGGAACAGGCCACAAGTGCTGAAAGCAGGTCTGGGAGCCAGGAGAGAGGCCTGGAAGAAGGAACAACAGCTGAGGGAGAGAAGAACAGGGACTCTAAGGGGAGTCACGAGGGGAAGGAGGTTTCTATTCATGAAGAAGAGAGAAGCAAAGAGTTAAAGAGGTAAGATGAAATAATACTCCGAATGGGGGTGGCATTGACTGAACAAGATGACCTTATTTTAATCTTTGCTCTATTCCTGACTTAATGTGTGACATTGGGCAGTCATTATACCCATTCATGATTCAAATTCCCCACTCACAAAATGAGGATAAACTACCTTTCTGCTTCCTTCCTACATCACCAAGTTGTTAAGGCAATAAAATGAGATAATAGAAGGCAAAGCATTTTGAAAAATAACTCCCATACTTTCTCAGTCCTGTTTCCCAATCCTTGCTGTCCCTCATACTATGAACATCATAAGACATGAGTATCTGTCGCTAGCATACATACTCCAAGTTTATCCCACACCCCGGTATAATCAATCAATAAATCAATCAATAAATTTTTTTAGATATGCTTGATGCTGGAGATTTAATGACAAAAAACCACAACAAAACTCAAAATGAAAAATCTGGGTTTTCAAGGGCCTTATATTGTATTAGGGGAAGCAACATGTATACTCCTAAATAAATCTAATACATACAAAGACAAGTGATCTAAAGGACCTCATAATAGCTGATAAGCTCACTGAGGATATAGAAAGATAAAAGGTGGCTCAAGACTGAGCGGTGTGACACACCTACAATTAGGGGCTGAGATAAGGATGGAGGAATTGTTGAGGGTAAAAGGAGTAGATATAGAAAGGATATAGAAAGATAAGAGAAGGTGGCTCAAGACTGAGCCTTGTGACACACCTACAATTAGGGGCTGAGACAGGGATGGAGGAATTGTTGAGGGTAAAAGGAGTAGATATAGAAAGGATATAGAAAGATAAGAGAAGGTGGCTCAAGACTGAGCCTTGTGACACACCTACAATTAGGGGCTGAGATAGGGATGGAGGAATTGTTGAGGGTAAAAGGAGTAGCTGGTGTTAAATGCAGAGAGGTCAAGAGGAATGAGGACTGAGAAAAAGTTTTATTTAGTAATTAAAAGAATGCCAGTAATTTTGGAGAGAAGAGTTTCAGTTGACTGACAGGGTCATAAACAAGACTGCAAGGGTATGAGAAGTGATCAGGAGAAGAAGTGGAGGCAGATTTTTCTACTAGTTTGACTATGAAATGGAGGAGAGATACAGGATGGGCAAGAGCTTTAGGGTATATTAGGGTCAAGTTAGGGTTTTTCTTTAAGGATGTGGGGGACATGGCAATGTTTAAAACCATCATGTAAGGAACCAGTAGATAAGGAAAGACTGAAGATGACGGTGGAAGATGTATAAAGGGGCAATCTGCTGGAGGATGTGGGAAAGAATGAGATTAGACAAATGTAGAGAGATTGACCTTGTTGATGAGAAATGTTACCTCTTTATCAGTAACTGGAGTAAGATAAGAGAGGATGGGGGATGATGTGAAGTAGTTTTGAGATGCCAAGTAAGGGAGAAGAGGGAGATTATGGCAAATATCTTCTATTTTCTCAGTAAAGTGTTAGGTGAGGTCATCTGCTGAGAAAGGAAAGGGAGGTGTGGGAGGCTTGAGGAGAGAAGGGAATTGTTTGAACATCTTCTGTGGGTAGTGTGATAGTCATTTAGGGAATAGTAGAAAGATTGCCATGAAAAAATGCAGGTCAGTTGAGGTTAGCTAACACAGATTTGTAGTGGACCCTGCCTACAAGGTTGTGTAACTTCCTTCTGTGCTATGCCAAAGCACCTGCATACCAGGAGGGTGGTGGTGGGAGTAACTCCTGCTTGGAATTTGTCAAGCTGTGAGTGACAAGGACAGTAGGGAAAGAAATGTAAGAGTAAAGGACAAGCTGAAATGGTTAACTATAGAGTCAATATTTGGAAGGGAAGAAAGTGAACCCAGAGCAGGGGTGATAGTCTGGAAGAACACTAAGGTTGGAGAGATTGATGATCACTGTGAGGGAACAAAATAAGTTTAAGAAGAGTGAGGCACTGGGAGTGATGAAATGATAGAAGATTATGGTGAGAGAGAGGAATGTCAGGGTTCTTTATGATAGAAGTGGAACACGTCCCTGGTGTGAGAATAAGATCAAGGGTATGATCATTTCTGGATGTGTGACTGAGGTAAAGTGAAGGAAAAGGTAATACGATGTAGAGTTTGATTAACTGAGAAGTCAAAGTTTTGAAGGAACAACAGTATGTTGACTGAAGTCCTCTTCTACAATGGTAGGCGTTGGTTTGGAAAAGAAGGTTGTGAGCTGAGTATGCAATTCCTTGATTCCTCAATGAAATCAAATGAAAAAAGAATTGTGGAGATGAAAGACTTAAAATGCTGCATTTCACTTAGAGTCCACATCCTGTGTTTTTAGTTTGGATGTGAAGTCAGGAAGACCTGAGTTCAAATCCTACTTCATATACTTATTAGCTACATGATCCCAGGCAAGTCGCCTAACAGCTATCTGACTCAGTTTCTTCATTTGTGAAACAGAGAAAATAACAGCCCTTACCTCTCAGGGTTGTTATCAGGATAAAATGAGATAATATTGCTAAAGCACTTTAAAAACCTGAAAAATGTTATACAAAATAATGTAATTATTATAACTGGAAGTATTTTACCGGGGGTGGGGAGATGTCCAAGGTACCAAAATGAAGTGCTATCAGAGCCAGGCAGAGAACCCTAATTCAGAATTCTTACCTCAGATTCCATGCTACCTTTCTGGGCATGGACTTGTGATATCAATACCACTTTTGTTGTTGTTGGAGGGGGGATTTAAAATAAATTTTTAGTGATATCTTTACCAGTACCACTTTTGTGTACATGTTATGTATTATCAGATTTTTTTTCTCATGAATATTATTCTCATTTTACAGATGAGGAATATTAGATCCAAAATCACATGGCTAGTAAGGGTGGGTGGTGTAGGAACTTAGAAGAGGATTTTTGCTCCAAATGCAGTACTCAAATGTCCTGTGGTATCCCCAGAGCAGAGGTGGGGAGCCCATTGCTAAGTGGTACAGAGGACAGAACTAAGAAATCAACATTCGTCATTCCCACACCCCAACCTCGTGAGTGACTGAAGTAATCTTTGTGTGGAAAATCAGAGAATGAGGATCACCGTCTAGCCAAAAACTTCTAGTTCTTATCTGTCTTTTCAAATGTTGTTTTCCCTCACAGTCTGTAATTCTCTTCCTTTTTTCTATCTATATTTGCTTTCTTCTCAAATGCCAGCTTTTTCTACTTCCTCCTTCCTGACTCCAGAAAGTCTCATGAATCCATTGATAAGGCATTAAAAAAACATGTCATGTAATTTTAGAATGAATTAAGAGAGATGCAAATAGTCAAATGACTCTGTGATCTCATCATTGTGGATCCTTGTTCTTCCACCTTCCATCTGTGGGACCTTTTACAAGTCATTTAATTTTGTTAAACCCCACTTTCTTCATCTGTTAAATAAGGGGGTTGGACAGATGAAGTCCAAACTTCCTCTAAATCTTTGATTTTTGTAGTCCTAAATTCTATCCAGATAGAAATCATTTCCCAGACATGCTTGCCTAACCTCAAAAGAGGAAATGGGCTGGTACCATGGTGAAAAAGAGGAATTGAAGGTGGATGGTCTATGTGCTCCATTAGGATCCTTATCATGTCCAGAGATAACAAGGAAGAGATACAGAATGCCCAGAAAAATGTGTATGATGGTTCCAATGGACTCTGCACTGATCAGACCACATCTAGAATATTGGGTTCCATTCAGGGAACCACCTTTAAAGAAGGGCATTAACAATCTAGAATAAAACTTGAGGAGGGAGATCTGACTGTTGAGAGGATTGGATAAAGATTTGGCTAAAGAAACCGAGCATGTTGAAAGAATGGTTGTGATGGGCCACTTCATGTTAAAAGTTAAGTGTTTAAAGTATGGTCTCTTAGAAGATGGATTAAATTTCATTGGAATTGACCTCAGAAACTAGAACCAGGAGTGAAAGTTACAGAGAATGAGATCTAGCCTAAGGAAGAATGTCCTAACAACTAAAGCTGAACACAAATTGAATGGGTCTCCTTGAGGCTAGTGAATGAGCTACTGTCTGAGATATTGTAGAGAGGATTGCTGTTCAGGCTGGGGTTGGACTATGTGACCAATGAGGTCCCTGAAAAATCTGAGAGTCTGTGATTCTTCTGCCAATGTCCCCAATCCAGAAATGAGCTTTCATCCCTATTTTAACCACCAAATCACCATACCTTTTTCCTCCTTTTCATTTTTTACCTCCCCCCACCTTTTCTTCTCAGAACAAACAGCCTTATGGTTCCTGGAGGCTGTGGGCTGTCAACACTTGCTGATGAAATAAGGACCCCCCTGGTCCTCTCTCCTCCAGAGCTAGAAGCAGGGAAGGACAGCACCCTGACAGAGCAGGAACAGGAGGGGACCAGTGAACAAGCTCTACTGGAAGATGTGCAGCTGGATGTGGGCCGGGCCATCAGTCGCAGTGAGCCTGACCTTTCCTCCATAACAGCCAACATGGAGAAGGGCACGGAGAGCACCAGCGTCGCTGTTACCATCCCTGACGTGGGCACCTTGGTGGACTCCACTGTGGTGCACAGTGAGGACATTCTCCTACCCTGTTGGTTCATTTACTGTTACAGACCTTTTACTGTATGGTCTGTTTACTCTTGTCTCCTGATCATCTAAACCCTTGTGGGAATAGGACAGGGAGTAATGTACAGCTAGAGTTCATTAGTTCAAACTCCAAACTAAAAGTAATAAAAAAAAAAAAGGTAGAGAGATGAGATAAATTCCCTAAGGTCATAGATGTAGTCAAAGGCTGGATTAGTCTTCAAACCCAGGTTTCCATCAGTTTGGTTCTTTTTGTTAGCTATACCACGCTCACCAAACGTGGTAGAAGGAGCACTGGCATGGAGATTGGGAAATCTGGGAGTCCCAATGCTACCACTAATGTCTGAATTTGGGCAGCTCCTTAAACCTCTTTGTGTCTTAATTCTTCTTCTGTAAAATTAAAGGCGGCAGTAAAGTGATTTCTAAGGATCTTTACTTAGAAATTGTATAGAGAAATATATATTTCTGTAATTAGATTAAATAGCCATCCCTGGAAACTTCATAGAACCCTGACATAGCCATGCAATCTCTTATTCACTCTTCCGAATCACCCAGGTTAGGACATGGATATTACCATTACAGCCCAGAAAAAAGGAAATACAGAAATAAAATACTCCCACCCAGAGAATCTATACTCTAAATTCCCATAATTATGATTTCCCCCTTATTTCCTTCATCACATTGTTCTTTTGTATGCCAGAACTTCTTTCATTGCTCCCATTTCTCCTTTACTCTCCTAACCTTTTTTCCTTCTTTATCCTATTGTTCTTTCTGTTATTTTAGCTTCTTATGCATGGTGTATTGGAAAGAGACTTATATTTGGAATCAAAGGACATTGAACTAAATTCCATCTTTGATAATTGCTATTTGAATAATCTTGGGCAAGTCACTTCACCTTGATAGGCCTCAGTTTACTCACCTGTAAAAATAGGAGTTTAGATTAGATGGCCTCAACTGTTCCTTTCTGTTTTAAATGGATGGTCCTATGAATCTATAGACTCCTCCAAAGAATTTTTTAAAAGTGAAATAACCCCTTCTTCACAAATATCATAATCATCTCACAAGATTTCGAATCTAGCGTCTTCTATTTCCATCCAGCTAAAAAGTTAGAAGAATGATTGACCTTATCTCCCAGGAGAGAGATTTTTAAATACTCCTTTTAGATTTTGGAATATGGAATTTAGATTCGGAATTTAAATTTTGGACATTGAATCCTGGAATCTAACTCTAATGCTATCCTGAGTAGATAAGGATGGAGGCAGAAGAATGTGGAAGGCTGTGGATTGGGACATAAGTGAGAATATGCTGTTGAAAGATCTTTATGACAACTCTAGAATCATAGGAATTTACAGTTGGAATGGATCTAAATTATTTTGTTCAACTCTTCCTTTTTATAAATGAGGAAATCTCAGGCCCAAGAAATTATATAACTTGCCCAAGATTACAAATCTGGTTAGTCACAGGTCTGGAAATCCAGCCCAGATTGCCTGATTCTTAGTCCAGTATTGATTCTACTATGTTATGGGGCTTAAAGACATTAGAACTTAACTCTTAAAACCATGAGGGCAGGGGGTTAGCAGTGAGGAGAGATCAGAGTGTATTAGGCCAAATGATTATAAAAACATTTTGATAACTTCTTGTCACTTAACACCTTATTTGACAGAAACCAATAGCTTCTCATACAGCATTGTAGCATTGTCTACAATATAGCTTCATAGAATCCTGACACAGTCATTCACTTTTCCAGACCTTCCAGGTTAGCAGGAATATGATATGATATGAAATAATATGATACAGCACAATATGATATAATATAGTATGACATCGTATAGTTATAGTTAATATGATATAACATAATATAATATAATATAACCTAATTGTCTATAATATAACTCTGGGTGATCAGATACCTGTCCCATTCTGATAATGATAATCTCTTGTTGGCTCTTTTAATTAGCAAGCTAATTGTTTCCTATAGTTTTCCATGTGGTACAGAAGGTTATGGATGACAGGTGACAGACTAAGGAGGAGACAGAGTAAGCTTTTTTAGTTTTTGCTTCAGCTTGACTCTTGTTCAGTGGCTTATGGTGTTTCCCTCACCTACCTCTGCCCAAATGCCTAGGAACCTGCCCGAGGTTCAAGTACTATTTTGGTAGGTAGCATAGTTTGCAAACGACCCTGTTTGTTTCTCTTGCAGTTAGCAACAAGACAGATGGAGAAGCCAGCCCCTTGAAAGAGGCAGAGATTAAAGAGGATGGAGAAGAAATTGAGAAGAAGCGAAAGAAGGAAAAGAGCTCAAGCACAGGCAAAGCAATGGTGCCTCATAGCTCCATGTTCATCTTCAGCACCACCAACCCGTGAGACACCCTGCTTTGTTTCCCCTCCTTTAGGAACAGCTACATGGGAATAAGGAAGGGAGGGAAAAAATGAGATGAGGAAAAGACACAAGTTTTTCTAGGTTTTTCAAATAGAGTGTGACCCTCTGCAGTCTTCAAAGATAAGAGAAAATGATGTGTTGTCTATTAGTTGACTTGTGGAATTAAACAATTTATAAATCATGAATCAACTTACGTAGTGTTTACCAGCAAGAATGAATGAGAAATGCATTGAAGGCTGGAAATCAAGAATAAGTAGGGGTCAGCACATCTAGACATTCTGAGTTTACTCTCACTGGCTTCAGATGTCTAAGAAAGCTCAGACATGCTTACACAGAGTTTGTGCCTTGGCATGCATACTGTAGCCTCTAATCAATCTGATTGCTTTCTCCCACTGGGGCATTAAATTGAAGGTGGTGCCTGGGAAATTAAATTATGTTCCCTTGTGCTTTATGTTGGCAAAAGTCCAGTCCAATGAAGGGGCGTAGAGTCTGGGGAGCCAAGGGAGAGGGCTCAAGCAAGGTGCCAGCTCATGCATGATTTGTCTGTCCCACAGGATTCGAAGGGCATGCCACTACATCGTGAATCTACGCTACTTTGAGATGTGCATCCTTTTGGTTATTGCAGCCAGCAGCATCGCCTTGGCTGCTGAGGATCCTGTCCTGACCAACTCAGAGCGGAACAAAGTGGGTGAATGGGGGCTGCTCACCAACCCTTTCCCTGACTTGGGCTTTCATCCTTGATCTTCACTCTTTTTTTCCTATTCTCTCTTTCTTTTCTCTCCTCCTCACCCCATACCTCTTTCCAGAATCCCTGGGGGACAGACAAAAGAAAAAGACTGCAATTTAAAAGATTAATCAGTGGGAATAAAGTATTGAGAACTGCTTATATTCGTGGCTTTTGCTATACCCATTAATCGCAGAATGCTAGGATTTATATCTCCTCATGATCACACTGACATTGTTCTCTTTTTGTGATTAGGCAGCCATACAGAGCTTTCAGGTGTTTGGAGGAAGCAAGTGACCATCAGTGGGGTGAGACATGAGTTCAGCGCAGGAATATGTGTATAGGTCTAAATATCTGGATAAAGAAAAGAATAAGTCCAGGGTTAGGAATAATATAGATCCCAGGGACTTTAGCTAGACAGGACTGGAGATAATGAAAGTGAGTCATTTCATGCCCAAGAAGGTTTTGTCTTGGAGAATGAAATGTTCTTTTAAAAAAGACACTTCAGTATGAAAAAGAATTTAAAAAAAAACTATAAAAAAACAGAAGATTTGTGACCAAATGTTTAAGGACTTTGTAAAGTTAAAAACTGTCGCCAAGAGGAGAAAGGGAAGGAGCATCATTGAATATTTGAAGCTACAGGTGTATACACAGGTTTATCTACTCTGAGAAGAAAGTAGCTACTTATTCTCCAGAAATGTTGACATAGATATAAAGTGTCTGCCAAGGGAAATCCATTTGGGAAGGGTCAAAATAAGAAGAAACAAGTAGTGGTAGTTGGTTACTGTCTGCTGAGAGGTACAGACATTCATTTATGTTGATGTTATAACAAGAGTAGAAAGATGTGTTGTCATGTCAGGGGTTGTATCCCAGCTATGACAGAAAATTATCTATCCAGCTGTTATCTGACTGGATGGCTACTACCCCCTTTCAGTGATTCGTGGGGGCACACAAATTGCTGCAAGAAGAAATTGAAAAAGCATTACTAAATATTACTAAGTGCTGGATAAGAAACTGGAGACTTCAGGGGCAAAGGCAGTGTTTCAGTTACTGCTACTGATCAGAATCAAGGCTTTTAGAAGGCAGATTTTGGAAATGAAAGACTATTTTAAAAATGGTGCCTGAGAATGGAATTTGAATTTTTTGACCACAGAATAAAATAGAAGAGTGATAGGTTTCTGCTAAGGATAGAATGTATTTTGCTAGGGCTGGTAAGGATATATTTGCCTGGATTATATCAGATTTAATAAAAAAAGACTTTTCAAAAAAGGAAAGGACGAAACTTTTACAAATAATACAAGAAGAAAATAGTAGTAGGGGAAATGAGAAACTCGAGTACAGAAAACCCATCAAAGTAAATAGCAACAAGACCTGGATGTCTATACATAAATACACAAAGTCCGAGTATCAAGCAAGATGAATTATATAGATTCTAATGGAAGGGGGCAGGTTGAGATGAGATCTATGACTAGACCATGGCTCTGGAAAGACATAATTTATTTAAAAAGGAACAGAGAATGGAACTCAATAACCTGGTGTTTCATAAACCAGAGAATATAAATTGTTTGGGAAAGAACTCCCTAGGTCAAAAAACTGCAGGGAAAACTGGGAAGCATTCTGACAAAAATTAGGCTTAGACCAACATTTTATATTATAGATCACATTTCAAAATGGGCATGTGATCTGAATATTAAAGATCATACAATTTAAAAAAATTATAAGAGAAATAGTTCATAGTCCTTTCATAACTATGGGTAGATATATTCTTACCCAAACAATATATAAAGGGAATTACCAAAGATAAAATACTTTTGATTACATAAAATTTGAGAAGCTTCTGCATAAACAAATGCATCTTGGCTAAGAGGAGAAGAGTTTGAATGGAATTTCAAACTATTAATAACAATATAAAAGGATGCTCTAAATCATTGATATAAAGAGAAATAAAGATCAAAACATTTTTCATATTATATACCCAGAAAATGAACATTGTACAAAATTATACACAGACAACTGACAATGATGACAAAAGATGGGAATAGTCAACGTTGGGAGCATTGGGCAAAGATAGGCTCATTAGTACATTGTAAGTTGAAGTGTAAATGAGTGCAACCATTTTGGAAAGCAACTTACAGTTATGCAAATAAAGTGACTAAAATGTCCATACACTTTGATGTAGAGATTCCTCTATTAGGCTTATACCCTAAAGAGATCATTGATGACAAGAAGCCCCTATATACACCAAAATATTTATAGTAGCATTTTTTCTTTCCTTAATGATAATTTCATCTTTCAAAAAGTTGAAGTATTCAAGGGAAATTCCTGAATCTGATTTTTATCAACATCAAGGAGCTAGTTTCTTGGGATACAAATAATGTACCCCTTGGGAAGAAGCAAACACTGAAGTTGAGAATGTCTGACAAGAAAGGAGAGGAAACCTGGGCATAGTTTCATATACATCCTAAATACTGGAAGAACAGACTTTGAAACCTTAAGAGAAATAAAAGGTAGCAATTCTGTGCTGAATGATAGATCAAAAGGGGATGGGGAAATTCTGAAGAGACAAAATTCAACAATCCCAGCAAGGAGGAAAAGGGAAAGTTTCCTAAAGACATTGATGTTGATACACAGATAATTCTTTGATAAAACTTAGCTTTTGAAAAGATGTGTATAAAAAGATGGACAGATAATAGAGCTAATCTGCTTCGTGATGACATGATATGTAACCAGTGTCAGGAATGTTACAATGAAAGCCAAAAACAACAGAGGAAAGTTTGTTTTGCGTTATATATCATCTAGCTGTCTTCAATAAGTTCAGGTCACTAGGCCTAAAGAAACTACATGACAGGCTACTTCTAGATGTGACAGAAGAATCAATGACATTAACCTGTCACCAGATTGCCAAAAAGATTTATAAACCTTTTTATAGGGGAAAAGTCAAGAATTCCTCTTCTAGAATATATTATTAAGGTATATTATTAAGGAAATTTGGGGTTCAAAAAATCAGCTTCAGAAATACAAAGGAAGACAATTATAGATCAATAATAGTTCATTTGAAAAAAGACATGGGAATTTTAATAGACTCAATCCCAATATAAATAAATCATATGATATGGAAGCCAAAATAGGAAGACAATCAATCTTAGGTTACGTTAAAAGATGCATCTGGAACATCTGGAAAAGGAAATGATTGCAAAAAGTCAGCATGACATCATCAACAATCTATTCTGCCAACTTAATCCCATTTACTTTAATAATAGGATTGTTAGGTAAAGAAGATAGTATAAATATAGTTTACCCAGATTTGAGCAATGCGTTTGATAAAGTTCATCTTTGTTACTCCAATGAGAGATGGACTAGAAAACAGTATGATTAGGTTGAACTAATTTCCTGGTTTTTACCTAAGAAAAGTTAATAATGATTCAATATCAACATGGCAGGTCTCCAATGGAGTGTTCTTGTAATCTATTCTTGGACCTGTGCTGTTTAAGATTTTTATTAATGACTTGTATAAAGAGATAGATAGTATGCTTATCAAATTGACACAAATACAGGAGGGATAGTCAACCCATTGCATTCAGGATCCAAAAGGTTTTGAGAGACTAGAACCCTATACCAGCTCTAATAAGACTATATTTAATGGAGAGAAATGTAAAGTCTTACACTTGGGTTCAAAAAATCAGTTTCACAAATACAGAATTGGAGAGTTATAGAGCAATAATAGTTCATCTGAAAAAGACATGGGAATTTTAGTAGGCTCAATCCCAATATAAATCAACCGTATGATATGGAAGTCAAAATAGGAAAGATAATCAATGTTAGGCTCCATTAAAAGAAGCATCATGTCCAGGATTAGGGAGGGTATAACTCTAATGTGCTCTGCCCTAGTCCAACCACATTCATTTCTGGATACTACTTCCAGAGAAGGGCAACCAGCATGGTAAAGGTCATGAAAGATTAAAATCAGCTGAAAGAACTAGAAATGTTTTATCTTGAAGAGAAGACAGGGAGAAGTGTGATATATGATAGTTGTATTCAAGTATTTGAAGGGTTGTGGTATTTGAATTATACAAATGGATTTATAAGAAGTTTCTATTTATATGAAGTTTCTGGCACCTATAAATACTTAAAGGGGGATTAAACTTGTTCTACTTGGCCTAAGAGAGCAGAAGTAGGAACAAATGTTTAAGCTTCAAGGAGGCAATTTAAGCTTAATGAAAAGGAGACATTTTAACAATTAGAGCTATCTATGAATAGAAGAGACTGACTTGGGAGGTATAATAAGTTTTCTTTCCTTGGAGGTCTTCAAGTAAAAGTTGATGATCACTCCTCAGGTATGTTGTCGGGAACATTCCTGAAGAGTTATGCATTGGATTAAATAGCTTCTGAAGTTACTTCCAACTCTGAATTTTTAGATGAGGAGGGAAATAATAATAGCCAAAGACAAGACTTAGGTTTTCATGGCCCCAGGAAAGACTATGCCATTTCATTTTGATCTCTTTCTGTAAAATAGTGGTTTTGAACCATTGTTCCATAGTACAAGTGTTTGAATGTATGTGGGGGTATACGTAAATAAGCCTTTTTACGTCTCTGCCCCTAATTTTTTACTGGTTTGTTTTGCAGGTCTTGAGGTATTTTGACTATGTTTTCACTGGTGTGTTCACTTTTGAGATGGTCATAAAGGTGAGAATCTTGAAAGAAGGAGGAAGCTTCCCAAGGCTTGGGTACTGGTGGGTAAAGTGGGTGGGTCAAGTTCTGGGCTTGAGCCTAAGCCCCATATTTAGGTTTTCTATTTCTGAACCTGCCCAGCCATTGAAGGAACTGACATAATGACCCTCATAATTACCTCTAGCATCAGTCTGTTCATTTTATATGTAAGAAACTGTGTGGAATTCCAGAGAATCTTTTTGACATAGGACATCATTTTGCTCATTCATCTTTGCCATGAAGAGAGAAGAAAGGGATTGGGGGAGTTGCTTAAGAGGAAATGAAGGAAATAAAATGTAGGTACAGTGTTCACAGTAAAGAAGATAACATAGGAGTAAATACCCTTTGTTCTTCCACTTGGCAGTGTCTGTGCCATATGCCAAGTTACTTTTGACCCAAGTACAAACTCCCTCTCTCAGGGAAGGGTAGAAAAATGAATCTGAAAAAATTCTAGGCAGTTATTTGGAGGGTTCTCAATAGTTGTATCATAACCAGGTCTCAGTTTGCTTGCAGTAGCTCATACTTTACCTGTATTTCAGCTAGAGCCAAATCTGAACATTTCAAGACATGCAACCTCTTTTGACAGGATCTGTGCATAGAGCTTAAATGGATACACCCCCTTTTCTAGGTTCCTGTTGCCAGAAAGGAGCCTTAGATCTAGTCCAAAGAGGAGTAGCAAAATGCACAAAACCTATCAATGTATCAATCAACAAACATTGAAGTACCTATTATGCACCAGGTGATATGCTAATGACTGGGGATACAAAGAGAAGCAAACGGCAGCAAAGGACAACTATCCTTGTTCACCCAAGTCATCTATCCATAATCCCTAAGAAGTGGAGGAATTAGGGAAATTTTATCACTACAGATTTCTTTACCCCCAACTTGTTCCCTAGTTACTTAATATCTAGGTTGTTGTCTGTCTGGGTTTTTCCAAGTATGGGAATCAGTAACTCTCAGGACATTAATAAATGGAGGAACAAGGTAAGTTTTCTTGGCACTCAAGGATGCTTATTATGTTCACTCTCTAGATCAACCTGAACCTGAGGTTATAATCCCTCCCCATACTGTTATTTGAAAGGATGCCTTTTCCCTTGTCTTTAGTATACTCACAAACCTTCTGCTGGCCATTGGAATAAGGCCAGTGGAGACCCTGGGGGGTATTGAGGACATGACCTCATAGCCCAGGTCTCAGAACAAGTATCATATAATTATGTTCATTTCAGGACCAGCTTGAATTTATTCAATGAATTTCACAATTTTCCTTTGCAGATGATAGACCAGGGCCTGATCCTGCAGGATGGATCTTACTTCCGAGACCTGTGGAATATCCTAGACTTTGTGGTGGTAGTTGGGGCACTGGTGGCCTTTGCTTTGGCGTAAGTGGCTCTCTCCTTTTTTGGGTCTGTTCCCTGCCTTCCTTTCCTTGGGGGAGGTGAGATCAGAAGAAGAATCTTCTGGTTATAACCCAAAAAGGGCTTTGTTCACAAAATGGCTCTTATTATATGACCTGGTTTACTCTGCTCCTAACTGAATCTTAGCACAACTTCTAGGAGGCTTGAAGACCTTTCATGGTCTTTTTAAACCCTGTGATTCTTAGAAATGAAAGAAGTTGTAAGAAGAGTTTGAAGGGGAAATAGATAGCCCATGGAGAGACAAATTCAGGTTAGATATAAGGAAAGTGGAGCTATCCAGAAGTAGAATGGACTGTGTTGAGAGCTAATTGGTTTGCCTTTACTAAAGAAGGCATTCAGTTAAAAACTAAATGAATATCTGACTATCCTGTTTATTCTTTTATCTTGAAAAGAAGAGCTCCTACAACTTACCTTGGCAATTAATTTAGGAAAGTGGAGTAGGACTACAAAAGAGACTGAACAGTATTCATTAAAGTCCTGAAGTATTTTTTAAATGTTGTTCAGTTTTAGTAATGAATGATCTCTTTAATCCATTGATACTGAGTTCTAACACTGAACTCTCATCCTTAGTTGAAGCTAATTGGGAGTGAAGGTATTCTAGGGTGGATTTGGGATCAGAAGACCTCTAATCAAATCCTAGCTTTGACCCTCACTACATCTATGATTTTGGGCAAGTTTCTTGACCTTTCTAGACTTCAATATCTTCACCTCTAAAATAAGCTTTGGATTGGATGACCCTCCCAGCTATCAATCTAGGATCCTATGGTCTACTGGGCTATAACTGGGAGCTATGGGTGTTAGTACCTCCTCCATAACTCTATGTCCAGAGATGACCATAAAGTAGAAACGGTAGATGACACTGAGGATCACTCTTTTGGCTATAGTCTGTTATGGAAGCATAATGTCCAGGATTAAAGAGGTGATAGACCCACAGTACTCTGATCTGATCAAATCATATTTGGAATAACATGTTCATTCACGGGAGTCATACTTTAGGTAGGGCACTACCAAGCTAGAGCTTATCTAGTGGAGCATTGCAAGGATGCTGGGGACCCACCATGTCCTTCTTTCAAGAAAGAAGGAGGAACATGATAGATAACTGTCTTCAGGTATTTGAATGGCTAATGTGGAAGAGGGGAAAAGAAAGATTTTGCCTTAATATGAGAAAAGGTCTGCAAAATGAGGGGGTTAGACTCAAAGTCTCTTTCAGCTCTGAGTCTATGATTCTGTGGACACATGAAAGCTTTGAAATAATGAGAGACATCAAAAAGTGGAATATATTTTTCAGTACCCTGTAAACTCCCTTTCACTAGAGAGTTTCAAGCAGTGACTAGATGACCACTTGACGGGAACATTATAGGATGATAGCATATTGCTAGGGTACAAGTTTAACTAGTAAAACCCTTCTAACTTAGAATCTTTAACAATAGTTCCTTAGATTTTTCCCTTTTCAAGTTAAAGGTGTCAGAAGGATCAATTCTTCCGTCTAATTTTGCATCTCTGAGGCTCATGTTTTTTTTTATCTCTTCTATCCTTGTATTCAGCCTCAGAAACCTCTATTAATGAAACAGATACTTCTTTCTAATAGCCTCGCCTCCACCTTAGAGTCAGCATGTACAGGGTAGTTTTGAATAGCACCTCAAATTCAAGTCCAACTCTCAACTCTGCAACTTTCTCATTGTGTGACCTGAGAGCCTCAGAATCATCATCTCTAAAACGGGGGTAGTAATACTTCTGCTACTTACCTGACACAGTTGATGTAAAGAGAGCACTTCAGAAGCTTAACTTCCTATGGGGGAATATGAACTCTGTGGTTGAGCTTTTACTCAAGCTAAGAAATAGCTCTGACCTCAGGACAGCCTCCACATTAGGAGGAATTGATGTTTAACTGTTGAATAATTCATTAGGCTGGAGGTTGCTTTGGATCATTTCCATAGTTTGGGAGCATGCTATTTGGGATTCTACTGGTAGCCAGCTGAGGTGGCAGTTTTAGGTGCTCCCCAGACCCAGCCTACACTGTTATTTGGAGGATGTTTCTCAGAACCAGGAAAGGAACCTGCCTCCATCCATTAGTGTTTACTGACCATGTCAGTTCCAGACAACATTTGTGTACTTCTCTCATGTACCATTTACCAACACCATTCCCCTACCCTAAAGTACACATTACTACCCACATTTCAGTTCTCAACTCACCCTTTCCCCAAAACACCAACTCATAGTTTACTAGTCAAAGGGAAAGACCATTTTATCACTGTTTTAGGAGTCTTTAGGCAAAAGGACTCAGGAATAATGTTTCTAAGTGGAGTCCAGGATAAGAAGAAAAATGTAATAGTGACATTGTGGTTCCATGGAAAAAGGACTGGGCCTAAAGTCAGAAGACTTGAATTTGAGGCCAGGCCCTGCTGCTTAGGACCTGTATGACCAAGTCATTCCACTCCTGATTTGTAAAAGGTGGGTGAACTAGCTGATTCCTGAAATCCCTTCCAGCCCTAGATCCCTTGCCCAATCAGTCAGTTGATAAGTATTTATTAAGCACTTACCACGAGCCAAATACAAATGCTACAAATTGGGTACACGAAGACAGGCAGAAACAGTCCCTATTCTCAAGTAACTCACAGTACGATGGAGGTGAGAACATGTAAAAAAAAATAATAGTCATGTATAAGATGTGTACAGAGTAGATAGAAGATAGTATTAGAAGGGAAAGCTCCAGCAGAGAGGGAGCTGAGGAGACTGGGAATGGCTTTCTATAGAAGATGACATCTGAGCTTCTTGAAAGAAGTCAGAGATTCTAAGAGACCATGGTGAGGAGGGAGAACATTCCTGGCATGGGAGGGGCAGTGTAAGGCCAAGGGGATGGACCAGGGCAGCTGAATTATAGAATTACATGGAAGGGAGCAAAGTTAATGATTCCTAGCAAGGGAGGAAGGGGCCAGGTTATGGAGAGCTTCAAATGCCAAACAATGACTGCATAGATGATAATGAATGATCAAGCATTTATTAAGAGTGTGTCCTCTACCAGGTGGTGCACTAGGTGCAAGGGGTACAAATGGAAGAAAGCAAGACAGTTTAACTGGGGAAGACAATGCTGAAAAAGGAGCCTGAGGAGAATGGGGAGGTTGAGGGTGATGGCCAGGGAGTAGGCAATGTTGGTTATATTTTATACTGGAGATAATAAGGAACCATTGGAATTTACCAAAAAGAAAGGAATGAAGTGGATATGGGATGTGTGTGTGTGTGTGTGTGTGTGTGTGAGAAAGGATTTGAGTTGGGCTTTAGGAAAATCACTTTGGCAGCTGTGAGGAGGATGAATTGGAGAGATAAGAGGCTTCAGGCAGAGAATCACTTAGAAGGCTCTTAGAATAATAGGTAAGGGGGGGCTGAATTAGAGATGTAGCAAAGTGAGTAAAGAGAAGAGTATGTAAGGGAAATGTGAAACTTTAAAATGATAAAATGTGACAGTTGATTTTATGAGTAGGGTAAATGAGAGTGAGTAGTTGGAGATAACAATGAGATCATGAACCTGGGTTCCTGGGAGGAAGGGGGTGCTCTAAGTAGCAGTTGCATCTAGATCTTTTATCTCACAGGATTTAAATCTGGAATGGACGTTAGAACTCATTGGTCCAGACTCTTCATTTTACAAATGAGGGAACTGAGGTCTGAAGGGGCAAAGTTCCCAAGCTTTTACAATAAGCAGCAGAGCCCTTACGTTAGCAGTGTCATTGAAACTATTTCACACTGCCTCTCCTTGGTAGGGAATGTCTAAGACTAACAATTTAAACTGAAGGGAAAATGGACTCCTAGAACTGAAGAAATGCAACACAGCAGCCAGACCATCTCCCTAAACCTGCTCCACGAGGAAATCATCAGAGTCAACTGAAATCAGTTTTCACCCCCTTATAAATTTTCCTGCAACATGTAGATGGGTTTTTCCCAAGGAAATTCCACTGAACTTCCTATTTTCCTCTAAGTACCTGCACTGTTCTTTATAACATGGTGATCTCTGGCATAGACTTAGAATCCTAGCCTGTTAGAGCTGAAAGTGACCTTAGTCAGACCTCTCATTGTAAACATAAGAGAACCCAGTGAGGGGAATTTATTTGCACAAATTTATTTGGTAGTTAGTGACAGAACCAGACCTCAGACCGAGGTCTTCTTAATCCAAAGTCCAATACTCTTTCCAGATCTGTCCACTATTCCTCTCTTTTAGCTCCTTTCCCTCCCCCCCCCAAAGAAGCACAGTATCTGCCTACTTGTATTACTAACCTTTGCCTCTTATGAGATAAGTATTCCTTAAAAACAATAATTCTTAACCTGGGGTCCATGCCCTTGTTTGTTTGTTGGGATTTTTTCTTTTTGGTGTTTATAATAGTTTTATATTGACTTTGACATGATTATTTTCCTTTGTAATCTTAGATATTTTGTGCATTATTATTCTGAAAAAGGGCCATGCCCTCCACCAGACTGCCAAAGAGGTCTATGACATAAAAGAGGCCAAGAACATCTGTTTTCAAGATTTTTAAAAAATATCCTTCTGTTGCAATTCTGAATTAAAGCCTATTGATGCACTTATAAAGTGAGACCTGGGAGTAGGACCTCCTACACCTTCTCTCCATCAAACACACAAATCATTTGCTTGTACTATTCACTAGTACATACTCTTCTCTCAGGTTATGTCTTAGCAAAAATAATTTGTTGTGCTTTAAAGGAATAGGGGACACAGGAAAATTCTATTTAACAAACATAAGAAGGGACAAAAATGAAAAAGCCTATGCCTATTTTTAAGAGCAATTTTACATTATTACATGAAGTCTGGATGCAGAAAATGAGTCTATACTGAGAGTATGCAGTGCTATACAAATTATTTAACGTTTTCATGGTTTGGTCTCTAATAGTTGACCCTTTGGATCTTTTCTACTGTTTGGAAATATAACATGTCCTATATGTAAACTGAGATGTATGAACCTGGAGTGGGTCAAAGGGGTCTGGGGATGGGAGGGTCAGTTTCAGAGGGAGCCCTCTGAATGAGGTCAGTTTCAGAGGAAGCCCTCTCTCCTCAGGAGAGCTGATGCTAGAGCCACCAAGTGCTGTGGGTTTGTCATGTGTCTTGTTCTTTCTTTGTGCCCTTTGAAATATGGCGGTGATGGCTTTAGAGTTGGTGGCAGGGGAGGGAATAACAGCCCTGAAGCCTGAAGTCCTCTCTGTTGGTCCTCAGTTCAGGTACAGTGCAGGGGGCCACAGGGATCCAATAGGGTCCGGGGCTCAAGCTCACTTGATGGATTATAAGCTATAATCCATCACTTGTCTTTAGTGTGCCATCTTCTGAACATTCTCCCTTCTCTTTCTTGCATTGAGAAATGAATGATATTTGCTCATTCTCTTCTATCCACTCTTTTCCCTTCACTATCAACCCATACTATCCAGTTGACTTGCTGCTTTCTCTCTTTCATCTGCTCACTGAACTGTTTCATATTGTTCCTTCTCTCTTTCTCCATTGATGATGCCCAAGTAACTCTCTGTCTTTTGCACAAATTACTCACTTTTCTTGTTCATACTCATGCTCTGGTGCCTTGAATTTCTGCTGTGCTCTACTCTCCCTCCTCTTATCCCTTCCTTTTTCCCTCCATCCTTCCATCTTTCCTTTCCTCATTAAAAGCACCAGAGAATTCAGCTCTCTTTGCATCTTAGTAGAGTTGGCCATTTTCATTTCTGTATAGAGAGACATAGAAACAGAATGTTAAAGAAAATCATTGAATTTGTCTCCTGTTTGGGAGACTGAGTATCTGGGGCATTGGGCCAATTGGAAATTTCTTTGGTGGCTTTTCAAATATGTCTCTCCCTAGGGATTCAGCTCCCATTCCTCTATTCTAACTCAATACAGTCCTGTTTGCACTTATCATTCTGATAGCCTCATTCCTAAAGTTTGTCTCTATCCTAGAAATACTCTTCTAATATTGAACTTTGTCCTTTTTATACTCCTGGAAAGGCTATTGCTTGGTAAGTTTGGGGTCATTCTTGATATAAATGGAGGCACAACATCAAAAAACTTGGCATCACTGCCACCTTAACAACCTAGAATGCATTCTAACCAGTCTTCCAAAAGACTGTCATTTAGTTTCCAGAAAGGTTGTTTTCCTCAGCAGGAATGTTTGACTTGTAGCTGAATTCTCAATGGGAGCTGCTCTATCCATCACTTCAGAAAACTTCAGAAGGGGCCCACATGTCTTCATGTATGTTTTCCACAAACATATATGTTTAATGTAGTGGTTGTAGAAAACCTTTCTCTGCCTCTCTAGCTGCTTACATCACAGAGAGTTCTTTATAATGTAAACTTGCTAATTTCCCTATGCATGGAACCCTATTGACCCCATGACTGGGGATGAGGTTGGGAAGAGGCAATATTTTCTAAGTGTGGGTTTGTTGGGGGATCAGAAGGTGGGAAGACTATTCATGCTACAAGTTTTGTGTTTCTTCCCAGTCTACTTTTTACATTATAAAGCATTTATAAGAACACTTGTGTCTCCTCCCACCAGAGCTAACATGTCTTCTATGGAGTGGGTAGAGTTTTTGCACTGACTGGGCACCATTCTCCCACACACTTCAATCTGATTCACACCTAAGTTAAGACATCACCCTATGATGTCATTGGTGCTCTTCAAAAACTAAGGAGGAAAAGCAACAAAAGTGCCCTGACCAGCATTGCCAATCCTTAAGCCTCATGGAGATGCAGAGTGTTCAGAGACCATAAATGTCCCTTGTTGGGTCTTGTGTTGTATTGTGGTTTTAAGAGAAAAGTTTGGATGACTGGTTCTTAAAAAAGTTTTCTCTTCCTTTTTTTAAAGTGAGGTTCTTCTATTTTCAAATTGTTTCATGCCAAGGTGATAAAAATGCCTTCTCTTCCTTCTTTGAATCTCATTGCCATCCATTCTGCTCTCCAGCCTATTGGGTAGGAAGAAAGCGATGGCAACAGCCTTGGTATATCTGGGTTTCTGCACATCTGAAATATTCCTTTACCTTCTCCTACCACCTGACCCACCATACTCATAGTATTCATTACTGAATTTTGGGTGAGTCATCTTGACTATGGTGTCAGATTGTATTTCATGATCCTGTGAGCTCACGTGCAATAAGGATGACGCTCTTTGTGACCTTGGACCTCAGTTATACTGAGGTTTTATGTGTATAAGGCCCAGTATAATTAAATATGCATTTTTTGAAAACAGAAAGGAAGGGAATGAGACCTCAAAGATTAGACTGGGGAAAGAATTAGATGATGAATGTTGAGTCACAGCATGTACAAACCATTTTGCTTCTTAAGCACAGGTGGCTTAGCACTTCCCACTTGTTTCTTTGTTGCCCTGTCACTTTGCACTAATTCTTTTCAAGTAGAATCAGCTGATGTTGATTAAGTAAATTCAAGGTGTATAGACCTAGATTAGGAACATAAAGGAAAGACCTGGAAGCATACAATGCCTCATCAACCAAAACATGTTGAAATTGACATGGAAAGCCCCTATGAAAATATTGCCATGGTATGGACATCAGCTATAGTAACACTTGGTATCCTGTACACAGTGTTAGAAATTCCTATTGCTACTGACCATTGTAGCATAGAACTCCCTAGCATGTAAGAAATCTTTGGATCAGGTCTCTATTTGGCCTTTTATTATTCAGTCCTCAGCCAAGAAAGGAAGGCATGAGTCAATCTTTCTCTTGCTGCCAGGAGAAACTGGAATCCCCACATTAGTTTTTATTATGTTCTTTTCATTGAAATATGCCATTTTCCTGGCAATTTTCACTGCCCATGTCTCTGAAATTGGTGGGACCAATTGAATGCATTCAGAAGTATTTATAGTAGTCTGGTGAAATTCCAAACACATTCAATAATGTCAAAGGATCAATATTTAAAGGGATCTTGAAGGTCAAATAACATATTCACAACTTTCTTGGTTATATCTTGATGCCTGTTTATGCAGGTGTGACCATGTGAAAGAAGCAAATATTCATGACTGAAGTGTTAATGTAAGCCTTTACCAAGTAGGCTATGCCTACTTATATCATTAAACATCTAGTTTTTCTTTGATATCACCATGTAATGAGCTTTCAAACTAAGGCTTATAATTTTTGTAGTATAGTGGGAAATGCACTGAATTTCCTAACACTTAAAACTAGTCAACTGCTAGATGATTTTCCCAGTAGTCCCCTTTACCATAAAGCACAGTAAGACTGGCTTAGTTTGGTCACATTGGGAAAATGCAGTCAAGTCTTTCGTCATGCAAAGACGCCCCATAGGTCATAAAGCCAGACAGGTCATTTAGTTCTTCAGCACTGTTGAAGAGACCAAAGAATTAAGATTGAATTTTGCAGTCAGATATCCCATTAACTCAGGATTTTGCATGCTGACTAAGAATGGATTAGAAACTTCCAGGAGTGAGCACATAAGAAGAATAGTATTTTTCAAGACTTCAACTTTATTTTAGAGCCACTTTGTGATTGACTTCATCTGACTTTGTGCTGAGATGAAGGAGATTAATGGCCACAAGCTCTTAGGACACCTTATTGTGTCATCTCAACTGCCTTGGAAATGAGATTGTTTAGGGATCAGTAGTGAGGAGAAAGTGTATAGAATGGAATCCATGTGGAAGGGGTTATAAGAGAGGCATTACTCAAGCTTATGTACATCAAGTTATCTCATGAACTTTACAGAATGCCTTATCCATTGCCCATGAAAATTATACTGTCAACCTACTCTCAATCTGATCTGAGCTTTGAGTTGCTTTTCCTTACAGGGAATGAGTTTAACCCCCTTTTTTCACCTACTCTTATTGTGGTCTGAGTTTTCAGTTGCTTTTCCATACAGAGAATGACTTTGAACCCCTTTTTCCCCAATTCCCTGTCTGACAAGTCTTTTAAAGCTATTTGTACCAAAGGAAGGAAGTTGGCCATGAAACAGAAGACATTTTACTAAACTTTATGACAATCAAACATATAATCCTGACTTCAGCAGAGTAATGCACTAATCAAAACACCTAGCTAGCTAGTGGTACAAAAATCTCTTTAACCAGAAATTCACCTCAGACTATGGGGGTGAAAGCACTGGATTCTCTCCAGTAATTCACAAAGATCAGTAAAACCCTATTATTTTCTTTTTGAAACCTGAAAGTCTAGAACCTAATATGAGGAAAAGTAGTGACTAATGTACGAGGCTTTAAACTACACAGAACAATCGCTAACTCAAACTGTACTAGCCGTTAATTTGCTACAAGAGAACAGGGACAGCCTGGAATTATAGAATTAGCTTCCAACTGGGGACCATATTGGCTGAATTGCAGCTGGTAACATGACTTTCCTAGAAAGATCTGAATATGAGGATCACAGAGTTTCTATGCATATCTTTAGAACATCAAGACGAAGAAGGGGATAAAAATATGGTCAGCATGCTGAAAGTTCATGAATAAACTTACAGGAGGTAATAAGAAACTTTGTTTCCTTCCTTTTCTTGGTTTAAGGATTAAAATGATCCCCTGGTTGCAGTAGAGTTTGATAAACTGTAAACAATGGAGTTGGTAAAAGATTTGTACTTGATATCCTGAACTTGGCAAGTCCAGCAGGCTAAGGGGAGGCTCACGGACCTAAGTACCATTTGTTAAACTCACAGACCAATAGCTCTGGTAATTAGAGGTAGTACAGCTTAGTAGAAAGAACATTAGATCAAAAGTCACGAAGCCTGAATTTGATTCTTAGTTGTTCTACTTACTGTCTTTATGTCCATAGACAAGTCACTTAACCTTTATGAGTCTCAGTTTCCCCATCTGTAAAACGGGGTAATACCTGTCCTATTGTGAGGATCAAGTGAAATGAGGGATTGTGCATAAGGAGCTTTGTAAACCGTAAGGGATACATTCTTAAAAGAGTTATATTAATATGATGCCCCACAATTTGCCAAATGCTTTCTCCAGAACAATAATGTGAGAGAGATGGTGATAAACTGAAGAACATCCAGAGATAGGCAACTGGGATGTCAAAAAACCTTTGGTTTTTTTCCTGCCATAAGATGACTGAAGCAACCAGGGATGAGCAGACTCATGGGGAACATGGTGGCTGCCTTCAAGTATGGGCGAGGTTGTTATCTGGAAGAAGGATTAGATGGGTTGTGTTTGGCCCTAGAGGGCAGAAATAGGAGCATCAAAAAAAAAAGCATTTAGATTCAATTTTAGGAAAGCCATAATAATTAAAGCTGTCCAAAAGCAGAAGGGACTGCCCTGAAAATTTTTCCTCCTCAAAGTCTTCAAAAAGTGGTTGGATGACCACTTGTCACATAAGGATTCCTTTTGTATATGAGTTGGACTGTATTACTCCTGAGGTTCATCCCAACTCAATTCTGTGATTCTGGAGTGAAGGTATTATCTCTCCCTTCCAAATGATGAAACTAAAGTGTAGTTTCTGTAATGTAATAGGAAAAGCACTGAATTTCCTAATTCTTACAACTACTCAAATATGGAAGACTCCCTTAGCAGATAGTAGGTTTCTCCTCTTCGAAGGCATAGGTTAGACCTCCAAAGCACAACAAAGGCTAGATAACCACTCATCTGAGATTTTCTCTCTGTCTCTATCTCTCTATCTCTCTGTCTCTGTCTCTTCCAACCTTGGAATTCCAGAGTTCTGTAGAGTCAAAAGACTTAGGTTCAAATCCTAACAGTGACGCTAACTGTATAACCACGAACAGGTCACTTCACTTGTGTGAAGTCTCATTAGTAAGTACAATGAGGATATCTGTACTACCTTCCTTGCCTTGTTGTTATAAGGATCCCAGTTCTAGAGCATTTTCTTCCATTTTACCCAGCCTTACAAAGTATAGCAGAAAAGCAATCTGAAGTGTTGACATATCTAATCAAATGAATAAAACTTCAAGGCACAGTGAAACCCAGCCGTAGAGACTGAGTTGTTGATGGGAACAACTAAGCAAAGAATAGAGGAAGAAAGAAAGACCAGACCTTTGATTTCATCGATATGGACAGCTCCCAGATGAGGAAGCTTCCTCCATGGCCTTGGCTTTCTAGGATGACTCACATGGACGGTAGAAAGACTACTTAACTTAGGAATCAGAGGATTTGGCTTCATATTCCAGCTCTGACATTTACTCTCTATGTGTCCCCGTGCAGGTCACTTACATTGCTTTGGCCTCAGTTTCTTCATGTATAAAATGCAGGGTTGGACTTGATGACCCCTGAGGTCCCTTCCAATTCTAGATCTATGAGTTTATGATGCTAGTCTGCCCAAGAGGGACTAGAATCTATAGTTGGAGAGTTTCTGGTTTCAGAAGCAGAATTCTAAAGAATCTTGAATTTTGTTTGTTAGTTCATTTGCTATGTTCTGCACATAGTAAGTGATAAAGAAGTGGGAATAGAGAGCCAGAGTCCGAGTCCAGTGACCTGGGTTTGAATCCCAGCTCTGCCACTTAATGATCATTGACATTCGGATGAGGCTCGGAACCTCTGTGTGCTTCTCATCTATAAAATGAGAGATTGGATTAATTGACCCCGAGAGACCTTTGAAATTCAGATTCTATGAAAATAAATGGAATTTAATAAATTTTTGGTGTGTGTAAGGCCCCATTCTAAGTGCTACAAGATATACAAATTTATAAAAGAAAGTCTTTACCTTCAAAGAGCTTATAGTCTTTCAGTTGTTGTTCATTCATTTCAGTCATATTCAATTCTTTGGGACCCCATTTGGGATTTTCTTTCGGTAAAGACACTGAAGTGCTTTGCCATTTCTTTCTCCAGTTCATTTTACAGAGGGGAAAACTGAGGCACATAGTCAAGTGACTTGCTTAGAGTCACCCAGCTAGTAAGTGTCTGAAGCTGGATTTGAATTCAGCAAGATGAATCTTCCTGATTCTAAGCCTAGCACTCTATCCGCTGTGCCACTTAGGTGTCTCACAATCTTCTAGTAGACACAGAAACATCTGTATTTGTTAAATGCTGTATGAGTGAAGCAAACTTAGCATTACATAACTATAGAGGAAGGGGGAATCATTTTCAGTTTGATGGAAGAATATCTATTCCCACCCAGGCACTTTCAGAGTCCTTGGATACCGTGAGAAGAGAGAGAAAGGGGTGTAAGAAGTGGTTTTATGCTATGGGGAAGGGGAGCAGTCTGGGGTGGGGATGTGAGGAAATAGAAGGCCTCCATGTCAAGGTAGTAAATATAAGGACAGAGAAGTTGGAGAACTTGTTGCCTTAGCTACAGTGAGAAACAGAGTTAATTCACAGGAGAAATCAAATTGAGAGTGTCGTTTGATAGAGGAAACCTGGGAGCTGGAGAGGAAGATTACAGAAAAGGATGAGTGATTACACATGAAAGATCTAGAGGGCAACTTGACAACTGAGCTTGAAACTTCTCATTTTTTACTAATAAGTTGTGAGAATCAGAGCCTTCTTTTTGGAGAACAGTTATTGAATAGAAAATAAACTACCCAATTAAGTTGTAGTTGAAGGAAGGCGATGTACAGAAGTCCATCGAATTTGTTCCTTTGCTGTTGATTACTTTTAATTGGGGTCACTTAAAAAAAAGGTAGCATCATGTAGTGTAATGGTCACTGTATTGGAGTCACAAAGACCTAGATTCAAATCCTGTCTCTGAGACTTAATAGCTGTGTGACCATAGGTAAATCAGCTAAAATCTATGAGGCTCAGTTTTCTCATGTAGCAAATGGAGATAATAATACTTATAGTAGCTCTCTCACAGGGTTGCTGTAAGGACCTAAGAAGTAATGCAGGTGAATTCCTTCATAACTCTTAAAGGCATTTATTATGAAAATAGGAAAAAAACACTAATTAGGATGACAGTTAAGTCTGAATCAGTAAAAACGTATTTATAGAAAAATAGTGTTGTTCATTTCAAATACATCAAATGCTCTTCAACAAATAAGCATTGTCTAGTTGAGGTCCTAAAACATAGGTAAACAGGTAGAAAGATAGATATGTATATATAATATATACACATATATACATATATATGTACACATGTATTAGAATGTTTTGTAATTAGTACAGTTGTTTAAATGAAAATAGATACCACCAAAATGAGACCTCTCATTTATGTAACATTCCCCTTCTCATATCTAACGATATTAATTGTTCAGAAAACTCTTTGTGCTGATAGAAAGTACAGAACAAATTAGTTTCACCCATCTCCTAATTATTATTAATTTGGGATCAACATGATCCAAATTGTTCATGTTTTATTAGCACTATAGTACAGATGTCCACATCTCATTTCAAGTAGTGCTGGCAGAAGAAACAGCTGCAGTCCTCCTGCGGGTGAAGCCAAGGCTGCTTTCTTTTAGGATTTTTCACTTTTTAGTGCAAGTTCTGCCACCTGTGATTTATTTGAAAGAGGTCCAGGAGTGAACTCTGACCTCAGCATCTCATTCTTCCCTTGCCTGATTGATACCAACTGCCAGATGCAGGAATGAAGATTGGACAGAAATTCTTCCAGTGAAAAAACTGCTGTGCCCATTTGAACCTTTACAGTTACATACAGACACATAGGGCATAGTGCTCCATCAATGGGGGCCCATATAAAAAGCTAAAAGTGGTGCTCTAGTCCAAGTACCTTATTGCATATGATCTGTGGCCTAGAACCACCCCCAACCCCACTTCTCTCCACAGTGGACTCCCAGATGTGGTTTCACATGAACTAAATTTATCCTTTGGTGTGAGGAGGGGCCAGCAGGAAGAAGAATAAGCAGACAGCTCTCTATCCACCATTGTATGGCTCCTACCCTAGACTCTGGAGACTAGATGCTACAACATCTCAGCGAGTTTATTTATACAGACACACACGTGTGTGTATATATACATATATGACACATATATGTATATACATAGACACACATATGTATTATGTGTATATATCCTTGAGCAAGGAGTCAGGGCACGTTTCACAGGAAGAGACTAGAGCAAACGCCTAGCTCCTTTGGAAGTTCCTAAATCCAGCAGTTTCAGGTCATTCCTGATACATATACCTAAGAAAATTTGACCCAGAGATCACCATCCATCCCAAGACATTCCCTTTTAGAGAAAGCATGTCACTCTGTTTTCCAGTACAATATTTTTTACCAGGGCATTGAAAAGATGTTTGTTAATCATCCCTTCAAGTTTGTTTAAACACTGTGCACAGTCAATGCTTGCTCCCTCTCTCATGATCATAGGAGATTCTAGATTATAAGAATTCTCTTCTGGGCCACTGGAAGGGGTAGACTTAGAGAAGTTAAGGCCATATTGCCAAGCATGAGGCAAAACCCCAGACTCCCTTCTTTCACTTAGGTACCTTATTCCATTCTGTTGGAATGTTAGGGAGTATGTTGGGGGAAAAGTATGTTGGGGAGGACTGGAGAACAGCCCTTGAAAAAGCATTTAACAAAAACAACATAAATGGTCTTTTGCTTACCCCCTTTCTACTCCAGCGTATGAGACCTGGAAGACTGGTTTACAAAGCTCTCAGGCTTTCTTGTGTTCTTTCTCAAACATCTTTGTTCTGACTCTTAGATAACAAGACCTATTGGGACAGAGATATGCCTGTGTTTTGAGTTTTGCATATATATTCCAGCCCCTTTCTTTGAGTTCATGAATACCGTATTAAAAGTTGTAATTTAAAAATATCAAATCCAGGGTAGCTTAAATGCCCCCTTTTGTCTTTCTATACTTATGATACATGCCCTGGAAAAAACTTCCAGAAAGACAATCAAGTTCTCTTTTTCTGTTTGCTTTTCTGAAATTCTTGAGCAGGTATAGGTGTCTCATAGTGATGGGATTTTTTTTTTTTGCTAAGAATTTCCATTTCTGGTCCAGTATAATCTTCATTCCACAAACCTGGTTTTATATCTATTCCTTGGAAATGAGGAGTTTTGATAAAAGACTTTTGTGAAAATAAAGGCTGAAGACCAAACTTAAGAATCCCCAAGGAATCAAAGAATAAAGGATAATGTCTAAAACGGTAATGCTGGTTAGAGATAGCTACCAAGGGCAATGCTGAAGTAGCTTCCAAATTTCCATGGAGGAGCCGAGAATATACCAATGGGATATAGAACATTCTGACCCTTTCAGTAAATGTGCTGACTCCCAGAGTGCCAAGGCTGTGAGGCAGACTATAGGGGTTGGGGCCTGATTGTGGGGAAGTGGCTGGGGCGGGGGGGGTGGGAGAGATCCTATGGACCTCATGCTGCTTTTGTCTTTTGTCATTCTCTTGTAATGTTTTCTCCTTAGATGTTTCTGACTCTCTTTTTTTCTCTCCACTTTTCTGGGCTGCTCCCTAATTGGATTCACCATAGGAACGCTTTGGGGTAAATGTCTTTTTTGATATTCCTTGGGGTAGAAGCATGGGGGAGTGATGAGGAGGCAAGAAGAGATAAGGTTGGGTGGGTTCTGGAGGTGGCATATTGGGGAAACGCTGGGGAGTTGATGCAACTGGATTTCTAGTTTCTTCTGTTTCATGTTCTTCTTACTACTGTACCATAGAATTTTTATTTCCTCTATACCAAGAGGCTAAAAATGATGAATACCTCAATTCAACAGACATTCATTAGGCACCTAATATGCACAGGTATTATACAAGGCACTAGAGGACGGACAAAATTTAGATGTAAAAAATAACATTGTCTTTATGGATCTTATAATCTTTGGGGGGGGGCAATTGGTGTTAAGTGACTTGCCCAAGGTCAGATGGCTAGTGTTAAGTGTCTGAGGCTGGATTTGAACTCAGGTCCTCCTGACTCCATGGCCAGTGCTCTATTCACTGTATCACCTAGCCACCCCATGGATCTTATAATATAATGGGGATGATGATGGTTAAGGCAAATACAAATAACTGTTAAACAAAACATTACAGGCTACTTGTGTTGGAAAGGTACAGAACAAAAGGCTCTATGGGGTTTAACAGGATAGTTGTTGGGGTTTTCTTCCTCGTAAGTAATACTAATGTACTGGAGTAAAATTGAATTGGATTGCATGTCACCATTCTCAGAATGTCTATTTTTCACCAAATTAACTCTGCACTGGAGATTTACCTAATACAGCTCTAAGTGGAAAGATTTGGAAGCTGAAGACTGGGTAACCACCTGGGAATCTGAATTTAAAAATTCAAATAAGTCTTTGATTTTTTTTAATGGTCCCTCGGTGCTTTCCTCAATGACCCCATTTTTGTTGGTGGTAGTGGTTTGTTTTAATAGGTATAATAATATTTTCAAAGAGAAAATTTCGGAAATACATAGAGGATGTGAGTTATAAATGTATGTGTGAGAGAAAGAGAGAGGGAGAGAGAGAGAGAGAGAGAGAGTTACAAATGTCAAGTGGACTCTGGGTGATTTTATTTTCAGTGCTACCAATCATCAAGTCTTTATTAAACACATACTATCTGCAAAGCACTGTGCCAAGCACTAGAAATATAAAGAAAAGGAAAAACATCTCTGCCCTCAAGAAGCTTATAGTTCTCATGGGGCAGACAAAATGCAGACAATTATGTACAAACAACATACATACAAGGTAAATGGGAGGTAATCCCAGTAGAAAAGCAATAATAGAATGTGGGGGATACAGGTAATAGGAAAGACTTTTTGCAGAAAATAGATCTAAGTAGATCCTAAAGAAAATTAGGAAAGGGAGAGGAGGAGCATTCCAAGCCATGTATATTTGAGAGATGTAGTGGTCTTTGTGGGGGAAGCTAGGTGGTAAAGTGGATAGAGTGCTGGTTCTTGAGTCAAGAAAGCTCATCTTCATGAGATCAAATACCACCTCAGGTACTTACTAACTGTGTGACCATGGCTAAGTCACTTAACACTGTCCACCTCAGTCCCTCATCTGTAAAATGAACTGGAGAAGGAAATGGCAAACCACTCTAGTGTCTTTGCCAGGAAAACCTCAAATGGGGTCATGTAGAGTCAAACATGATGGGACTGAACAATAAAGTGCTCTGTGTGAGGAACAGCAAGAAGGCTAATATATGTGGATCTTAGAATTCTAGAAGGTAAATAAAATGTGAAAAGATGAAAAAGGCAGGAAGGAGCCAGGCTATAAAGGACTTTAAAAACCAAACAGATTTTATATTTGATCCTCGAGATGATAGGGAACCACTGGAGTTCAGTGAACAGGAGCTGTAGGAGTATTTGGTGCAGTCGTGATTTTTGACTTTTGAGCACATCTTAAAGGGGGAGGTAAGGAGCATTCCAGGTAGAATCATTATCCCAGTACTCAAACTTTCTACTTGAAATTTTGTATGAATGTATTTGAACTTTATTCCTGTTATTAGTTAATCTTTCATTTTATTTTATTTTTCAACTTAAGCATTTATTTTCTGCCTCTGCCAGTTTAGAAGGAAAAAAAGAAAAAATCCTTGTAACATACACACACACACACACACACACTCATATAACATGTATAGTCAAGCAAAATAAATTCCCACATGACATGAAGAAATGGATGGTTCAGAGAAAGATGGAAAGACTTATATGAACTGATGCAGAATTACATGAACAGAACCAGGAGAACAATTATTCAACAGCAGTACTATAAAGACTTTATTTCCCTGAGTTTCTGGTAGTTTATCATTTCTAGTTATTTTTGGGAAAGGATAGGAAGAAGGGAGAGAAATTAGGCCTGTTGTATTTCCAATGGTTTCTTGGTATCCTGGAGCAACTGTTTGCCCTTTTTTTTAATCTCTTCTAAATTTTCGTAACCAAAGATAGTAGAACCTTGGATTTTGTTCATTACTTCATTTGCTGTGCTTCACACATGAGAGGTAATTTATCATTGGTGGACCTAGCTAGGCAGTTGATTGTGATTTCTTTTTGACCCAAATTGATGAAAATAGATACTGGAGCATGCCTTCTTGTGCCCTAGGAGAACACAGGGTGGATCCCAGTTTCCATGGAGGTGTATTTTTATTTTTATGTCTTAATATTTTACTTCCTCTATAGTGATTTGAAGAGAATACAATGCTTGCTTGTCTTTTGTGGAGAATAAATGGGACAAAAGAAACAGTTTGCTTCATTGGTTTTATACTTATTAAAAGGAATGGTAATACATTTCCTCCAGTAGAAACAAATCATTTACCTGGAGCTGAATATGCAAGAGTATTAGTTGTGCAGTAAAGATAAAAGTGGATAGGACTGTATGTTTGTGCAAATTTAATTTTTTAGATCTATGGGACTAGTAGGAGCAATGTCTGAACTGAGAGCTGTCTCGGCAGGAAGACTTAGCTCTACAGATTTAATTGGTGGCTTGATCCAAGGGCCTGCTGGGAAGTCTGCATGATGTTCTGACTCTGGAGCATATGACCTAGTGCAGTGAGATTGACATATCCCCTGTTGTCCCTTCCTCACCTCATTCTTTCCTACTCTAATGAGCTTCACAGAGGTAATAAACCTTTAGCTGAAGAGGGCACTGGGCCAAGTCCCTTTTAGAGATGTGAGGATCAATGCTGTGCCCTGCTCTCAGCTAAAGATTCCCATTCTTTATTCATGTTTATCTTCCATATTGTCACCATTAACACTTCTTGGTTCATTCCAGTAAGAGCTTGGAGTGTATATGTGTGTGTGTGTGTTCAGTTTTATGAAAATGGAGTGGAGAACAATGTTTCTAAGGTCTTCTCTGTTGGATCTGAAGACTCCCACAGAAGGGATATAATATGAGCACATCTCTGGTCCCATCTCCCTTTCTCTCTTACTATGGCGTGTCCCCAGATACACTTATTTACAATTTCTTTTCCTTCCACATACTAATAATTATATTTTGGATACTTTTGCCACAGCACCAACAAAGGCCGGGATATCAAAACCATTAAGTCTCTCCGTGTGCTCCGAGTTCTGAGGCCACTGAAAACCATCAAGCGCTTACCCAAGCTCAAGGTATAATTTCCGATGCTTCTTGTCTCTTTGTACACTATCACCACCTTATTTTTTGAGCCATTGACCTGTTTTTCATGTGGCACCCTAGATCTTTTTACTCTACCCAAGATGGACCACAGTCTAAGAAATCTAGAAAGAGGTCCTGCTTCTAGTCTGAGATGAAATTTTTATACCCTGTAAGGTCATTTGTCTTACTTAGTTGTATGAATAGTGTTGAGATTTGATGGGCATCCCGCTAGTAAGACCTGTGCTACTGCTACAGGTCAAAAACTCATCCATCATAAAAAGGGAGTGGGGAATGCTTGGGGTTTTGGCAGTTACCTACTAGAAGACAGATGTACACTGGGCTAGATAAGCTTCCAAGCTCAGGATAAGAGGGGGAAAAAGAATGATATCTAAGTTTAAAAAGGATAAGAAATTGCATATAGTCGTAGAAACTGGGTGTGAACAGGAGCTGTATTCCTCTTAGAATCAAGTATGTGGTCACCAGTATGTGAGATTGATTCATGTGCCTGAGTACTTTCTACAAAAGAGAAAAGATATCTTAGAATTGGTGAAGAGATTCTGAGGTTCTGGATGTGAGGATTTGGAGGAACCAAGGAGCAAGGAGTGAACTGGCACTATAGACCAGAGGTCATATGATGAAAAGAAGGTTCACTCTTTTCCCTACTTACTAGATTTGGTGATTAAGAGATCCTTTTGGACCTGGCATAGAGGACTTTCAGTTGAGTGGTGGGAAGAGAAGTCAGATAGCAAGGGATTAAGAAATAAAGGTAAGAAAGTAGACACAATGAATGTAGATAAGAAATTATCTATGAAAGGAAGAAGGGATATTGGACTAGGAAAGCCAAGGGAAGATTAAAGACACTGGAGATTTGGGCATTTTAGTAGGCAGTGGGAAAGGAGCCAGTAGATGGAATTAGAAAATTATTGAGAGAAAGGATAATAACAGGGAAATGTTCCTAGAGGAGAAAGGAAGACATAGGATACAAACTATAAGTAGAGGGGTTGGTGCTGGCAAGAAGGGCCACCTTATCGTCTGAAGAAGGAAAGAAAGGAAGACAAATTGAGGAGATTTGAAATATGAAATTGGGTAACAGAGGCAGCTTACAACAGATTCCTTCTCTCTCTCTGTCTCTCTATCTCTCTGTCTGTCTCTTTCTCTTATTTTCAATGAAATATGAAGTGGTTCTCTTCTGAGAGGAGTAAGGAGGTAGTAGTGTAGATGTTTAAGAAGTCACCTTTTATCTTGTTTGGGGCTCTAAACCATCAAACCAGATTGAGGCAGTTCCTCTCCCTGCGATGCTATAGTCTTATGAGTATAATGTAGATGGCTTTAAAGATTCTATGAGCCTACAAGTGTTGCTCACATTCCCCACAGTGTTGAGCTAATTAACTAGTAATGCTTCACCCAGAGCATTGGAGATACAACTGCACAGGATACAAGTCAGCCCAGGGCTAGACTCACCAGTGCTCGAAACCTAAAAACCTAGAAAAGAACCTAAAAATGGCATGAAATGCAATGAATTCCCATGTAATACTTCACAATTTATGGAAAGAGCACTTGAACAGGAGTCTCTGGAGGGAAAGTATCTAGTTTCGGTTTCTCCCTGATTCACTACTGGACTGAAGTAGGAGCTTTTGTTTGCATAATCTATTTATCTTACCCTCCCAAAATGAAGCTAGGAATGATGAGTGTCTTCCTTTGATATTCACTGAGCTGATTTTTAGTCCTAACCATGGTACAGTGAACAAAACAGGGAGGTGAGGTCTCCTGCCAGTTTCAAGAATTTTTAACATACTGTGGAGGAAGTGCTCTGAACAACTTAAGGGAAAATATGACCTTAATACTAAATATTATTCAGTTTAGAGGAATTGATGACCTGTTGTCATACTCCCAGGCAAAAAGCTGGAGAGGAAACCATTTTCTGTACAAATCTTAAGAACACCGTGATCACCTTTTTGAACTGGGACAAGTCTCTCGGCCTTAGTTTCTTCCTTTGTAAAACAAAAGGATTGAACTATATTTTCTCTAAATGATGTTTCAGCTTGATTTTTTAAATTTAATGAGTGTTCATATCTAGGCCAAAGTTTCCCTGCCTATATACCTAAAAGGTTGAAATAGAGCAGGGGTAGGGAACCTGCAGCCTCAAGGCCGCATGTGGCCCTCTTAAGTCCTCATGTTTGACCCTTTGGCTAAATCCAAACTTCTCACAATAATAAAAGGATTTGTTCTGTGAAGTTTGGATTCAGTCAAAGGGCCCCACTTGAGGACCTAGAGGGTCACCTGTAGCCTCAAGGCCACAGATTCCCAACCTCTGAACTAGAGCAACCAAGCATTTGTTTGAAACTTATCATGTGGCTCTGTCAAGCACTGTGCTAGGCATTGGTGATACCAAAGACAAAAAATTAGCTTATACTATATCAAGGCAACAATATGTAGACATATAAGTGTCAATATAACATTTACAGTAAATGCAAGCTTATTTCTGGGGAGAAAGTCATAAGGAATCGAGTGTTCAACTTGGAGTATGGAAGACCTGGGTTCAAATCCCATCTCATACAACTTCTTGGTGTTAAGTTGTTTCAGTCGAATCCAGCTCTTTGTGACCCCATTTGAGCTTGTCTTGGCAAAGATACTGGAGTGGTTTTCCATTTTTTTCTTTAGCTCATTTTACAGATGAGAAACTGAGGCAGCTAGGGTTAAGTGACTTGACCAAGGTCACGTAGCTAGTAAATGTGAGTCCAAATTTGAACTCTTGAAGATGAGTCTTCCTGCTTCTAAGCCTGGTGCTCTAATCCATTGGGTCACCTAACTGCCTCATTTGCTTACTAGCTGTATGACTATAGGCAGGTCACTCAGCCTCTCTTGGCCTCAGTTAACTCATTTGTAAAGTAGAAATAACAATAGCACCTACCTCTAGGGGTTGTTGTGAGTACCGAATGAGTTAACATATTAGGTAAAGCACTTTGTAAACTTTAAAATGCTAGCTATAATATTATTGAACATATTTGTAGGCAACAGGGAAGGAGGCAGAAGATAGATGTCGATAAAAGAGAAAGAACAAATGATGATAGTAATAGTCTGCCAGAAGAAAACAATCTTTCATCTGTCATATTCTGTATTTGGTGTATGTTCATTTTACAGCTATGGGCCTCATTGTCCCCATCTGTAAAATGAGAGTTTTGGCCTCGATGGTTTCCGAGGTTACTTTCAGGTCTAGCCTTCTACAATTAGGTTTCTGTGCTTCGTACCAAAGCAGAATTCTCCACAAAGGAAGCTTTGTAGGGAACTTCACAAACGGATGTGAATGGATGGAATAGTTTTGAACTCCTTGGCCCTTTTGATCTTATTGCTTTGGTCTACCTTGAACATGGAAAAGGATATGTCTCCTTTTCCTATCAAGTAGTCTTTTCATTTCTGTCCAGCAAAGGCATCTTTTGTCCCTGTGGTGCCCTTTGCTTAGGGAAGAGGGTTCTCCTCGTTGGGTCACTCTGGGTTGTAGATATGTGATGAGGGCTTTATTTTATCTTCTGATTGATGATGGGGAATCAGAAAACTGAAAATGAAAGTCTACAGGTTTTGCAATGCAAATTAACTCCTTCTGTAGCTATTTATAGTTATGTAAAAAAATAAAAAGACAGAGTTTGGTGACAATCTGAATTGTCCAGTACCTCCCAAATCCACTGGCTGATGTTTGCTTCTCTCCATAGGCTGTCTTTGACTGTGTAGTGACCTCCCTGAAGAATGTATTCAACATACTCATTGTCTACAAGCTCTTCATGTTCATCTTTGCCGTCATTGCAGTTCAGCTCTTCAAAGGGAAATTCTTTTATTGCACAGACAGCTCCAAAGACACAGAAAAAGAATGCATGTAGGTGCTGCAGATGGGTATGAAATCCTACCATCTTCCTGAGAAAATAATCCCAGGATAATAGAATCAGTGGCTGAAAAGTTTAATGGGGATGCCTTTACCATACCCCTTCCTTGGTTATAGCTTACCTTCAGTTTAAATTCCAAGTCACCTATATGCGTAATTCTCACATGACAGGACCTCAAAATCACCCAGCTGTGCACAAAATTATCTAGCTAAGTATAAATCAAATTCTCTTTGTACTGACCAAGTGCAATGTTAAATGGAAAAAAAAAAGAGAAGTCCCTTTTGGAGAAAAATTGATACCTTTTTATCGATGGATATGTCATTCAGCACAAAAGTCAATTCTTTCCACTGAAAAAGGGAATGGTCTGTCCCAGGATATATGGGAGGATTGTTCCCTTCTCTTTCATGCTAAATAAATAGCTCAAATCAAAGTTCATGGTTGCATTCTCTTCCTCCCCTTTCCTTGTTAGACTTCCTAGGAATTCTCAGTTACTGATTCAAACAATAGAGCAATCTTACCTTAGAATGATCACTCTGATTCATCATTCAGAAACCATTTCCATCAACCCATAAGATCAGGTTGTATCTCTACAAAGAAGTCTACTTTAGATTATTTGGAAGTAAGGAGGAGCATCATCCCCTTTTACAAGGGCTAATTGAAGTGCGTCAATAATCCTCAAACTTGAGGGTCGTCATTAGCTCAATTCATCAAGTATATAAGTACTCCTCCACAAGCTAGGCATTGTGTCAACCACTGGGTGTACGAAGATGAAAATGAAAATAGTCCCTAACCTTAAGTATTTTACTTACTAGGAGAAAATTTTCTGAACACAAATAAGTAAAGACAAAATAGTTGCAGAGTAAATACTAAGTAATTTGGAGGGAAGTATTAAAAATTTGGGGAACTAAGAAGTGCTTCATATAGAAGGTAGCACTTGAGCTGATGGAACCTTGCCTAAAAAGGAAGTTGGGGTTCCAAAAGAAGAAGGTGAAGAGAGAGAACCATCTAGGCATTGTTTCATCCCCCTTTTCCACCAGATCTTTGACCAAATAGCTTAAATGTGATTGAGGACTTTAGTCTGCCCATTCTCCTTTTTTCTTCTTCAATATTTTCCCCTCCTCTAATCTCCCAAGTGTCCTTCTGTGTGCCTGCTTTTTTCTTCTTTTCCATCTGTCCCCATTTCTATTACTAGGGAAAGACTTAAGTGGTGACGTGAAAAATGTAAATGCTTTCTGTAAATCTACTATTACTGTTCCTTCCCCCTAGCATCAACATGTCATTGCCCAGTAGAACAGCAAATATTTTCTCTCTTCATCATAAAGTATGGTGAAGAGGTCCTGTTTTTGCTTTTTCTCTGCTTTGCAGAGGCAACTATGTGGATCATGAGAAAAATAAGATGGAGGTAAAGGGTCGGGAATGGAAACGCCACGAATTCCACTATGACAACATCATCTGGGCCCTGTTGACCCTTTTCACTGTGTCCACAGGAGAAGGTTGGCCACAGTAAGTACTGGAGCCTACCTCTGTTAATGAACTCAAAGTGAGACTATGTGGTTGCTTTGAAAAGGTGATTTAAGTTGAACAGAATTGATTCTTACCTTATTTAAGGAGAAATAAGTGGTTCTTGTTGAACAAAGTAAACAAAAAAGTAGTCACAGAGAATCCCTTTAGGCAAAAATTGAAAGAATGATAAGGCAAGAGAAGTATTTGAGAAAGGGGGGTGTAGCCAATTAGTGTAGCATTTGAGAGATACTTGTAGAGCAAAGAACTTTTGAATGCTTCGAACAAAGAAATACACATACACACACACAAACACACTTTTTTAGGAGGACAAGGGCTGCTGAAAGGAGTTTCTTAAAGAACCCCACTCTCTGGGCACAGGTTCTATCTACCTGCCAGCTTCAGAACTATGGGCCAAAGTTGGGAATAAGGGAGCAACATTATATTGGAAAAAAAATTGGAGCTAGAGATACCTTCTCTAATCATGACTTTTGTGAGTAAAGCCTGTTTCCTCACTTCTAATTAACCACATATACAACTGACCCCAAGCTACCACTGTTTGCCTGCTGGTAGCAAATCCTATTCATTTACAAGGAAATAAATAAAATCTTGAAGCTGAATTTGCAAACCTAAATTATAGAATTAAACAATACCATTATACTCTTACTCTAGAGTTCAGTACAAAATGAAAGAGTGATGAGAACAGTTTGCCATTTGTACCGAACCAGCATAGTTATGAGTATCAGAAACTTATATAATAGGCCTGAACTAAGAAAAGGAAGGATGGCAAAGGAGGTAAAGTCATTAAACATAGATCCCAGTCCCTTGCCAAAGCTTTTATTGTTCAGTCCATGATATGGACTGAGCAGCACAGGATCATGGAAAGAGTGGTATGTCTGAAATCAGAAGATCTAGGTTCCAATTCTAACACCATTGTTGGCTAGCCAGGGGATCTTGGTCAAGCTACTACCATGTGCTTCAGTTTCTTTATTTCATAAAGGGAGACAGTGACACTTGTGAGGAAAGCATTTTGTAAGCTTTAAACCATTAAAATGTTTCTTTTAATTTTTTTCTTCTCTATTCCCTATATTCCCTAGAGTTTTGCAGCATTCTGTGGATGTAACTGAGGAAGACCGGGGCCCAAGCCGCAGCAACCGCATGGAAATGTCCATTTTTTATGTGGTATATTTCGTGGTCTTCCCCTTCTTCTTTGTCAACATCTTTGTTGCTCTTATCATCATTACCTTCCAGGAGCAAGGAGACAAGATGATGGAGGAATGTAGCCTGGAAAAGAATGAGGTAACATGGATGGGGAGGCTCAGGAGGCTCTGGGAAGAATTTGTTAGTCAAAGACATTGAGGCAAAAAGCTGAATCATCTGTCTATGGTCCCATGATAGATTAGAGTCGGTAACAGTACGTATGGTTCATATTTTATAAAACTTTGAAAGGTTTAAAATAATGGATATTTCACAAAATGATTATACTGCTGCTCTAATTTAGTGCTCTAAGGCATCATCTGATTTGGTCCTCACAATCACCCAGTTAGGTATTATAGCCTACTAGTATATATGTTATAGTTCATTATAGTCTCCAGCTTATGGATGAGGAAGCAGGTTCAGTGATGTTACTCAGGGTCACGTTAACAACTACGTGACAGTTTCAAGAATTATTCAATGCCCAAGCATCTCACATGATACGTGATATGAAAGTGCTTCATTGCCTGTATATTCAGGCTTCTTTTCTATGGTTCTGTATAATTGGTTACTGATTTTGTCTTAGTCTTAGCCTTTTCCAAAAATACATTAAAATTGTCCTCGACACTAATCTATGAAAACAAGGGTAAGGAACGTTGTTTAGGGAATTTGAGTTCATGCTAATGGACTTGGCTTTCCTCCAGAGGGCGTGCATCGACTTTGCCATCAGTGCCAAACCACTCACCCGCTACATGCCCCAGAATCGTCATACTTTTCAGTACCGTGTCTGGCACTTCGTGGTGTCCCCATCCTTCGAATACACCATCATGGCCATGATTGCCTTGAACACCGTGGTGCTGATGATGAAGGTGAGAGCGCTGCAGGCACCAGAGGCATCGATGCTCCAGGGCTTGGACTTTTCAGTCACATGACTATTTTATATTGTCCCAAACACTGAGAAAATGTACTTCATTAGTGTAAGCCACTGTCCTCTAACTAGGATTCCTTTTATGCCTGATCCAACAGTCTAACCTCTGGGTTTCTTGGAGTCCACTAAGTCAAACTTCAAGGAAATAGATGAAAGTCTAATAATGGACACAAGCCTCTCAAGACTGCTGTCACCAATAGGAAAAAGAACAAGTGATGGTACAGTGTAGACAGTCTCTAGGATTCTAAGGAATTGCTAGGAATGGAGAAGAACTAATTCCCATTTAATGCCATAGAACTGCTAGGTTGCTAGAACTGCAATTTCACCTCTGGATGATGCCATTTTTATATGCAAATTAGAATTCTAGGTTCCTATCCTATCCTACGTAATTCATTTTGTTCTGGAGAAACCATAGTCAGACAGCACTGTTGGCAATTCCTGAGGCTTTGTATAGGACACACTATCAGGCTATACTTATAATCTGGAAAACTCAATCAGTGAACAAGCATTTATTAAGTAAATATCTCCTATGTTCCAAGCACTGTGTTATGCTGCTAAGCTTTAGGAACACAAAGAAAGGTAAAAGATAGTCCCCATCCTCCAGAAGCTCACAATTTAATAAGGGAGATAACAGGCAAATAACTATGTACAAACAAAATTATGTACAGGAAAAATAACAGATATTCAACAGAAGGAAGGTACTGACTTTAAATAGGTATCAGAAAAGACTTCAGGTAGAAGGTAGGAGTTTAGCTGAGACTTGAAATCAGGAAACCCAGGAGGCAGAGAGGAGGTAAGAGAGAAGTCCAGGCATCGGTGACCAGTCAAGAAAATGCCCAGAATCAGGAGATATAGCGTCTTATATGAGAAACATTTGTTCTTCTATAGAAGCTAAAAGTCATCCCACCATGGAGATGAGACATAGCCAGTCTTGACTGACAGGTAGTATTCTTCTCTCCATATTGTCTTGACTCTCTCCCCCTATTTCTCCCTTCCTCCATCTATCTCTCTCTTTCTCTCTCTCTTTCTAACAGTACTACTCTGCTCCCTGTACCTATGAACTGGCACTAAAGTATCTGAATATAGCCTTCACCATCGTGTTCTCCCTGGAATGCATCCTCAAGATCATCGCTTTCGGCTTCTTGGTATGTCTCAAGGGGTTTGTTTCCAGTATTAGGGCTGTCCTTGTAGTGTCCTCTGGTACATTACTGACTTTTGGTTTGGGTGTTAGTGCTTTTTGAAGAAAGATATACATTTGCACATCTAAGCACAAACTGGTTTTACTGCTCTGAAAACATCATTAGTATCAAGGCATACGATCATTTGGACACGAGAATAAAAAGTCCAGTTGTCAATCTCATCTATAACCAGCCAACTTTCCAGTCCATGCTAATTATTTTCTGAAAGCAAAAGAATGCTGACCATTGCTTTTCTCTCAAAACAGTGCTTTATATGGAGGAGGAATCAGAGAAAGGGGGATTAAATGTATAGAATTTAGACTTCCTGTCTATGCGTTGGAACTAAGATTCCACTTTCAAATTGTAAATTTTCATCAGTTTTTCCAACCAAGTGAGAAATATTCATTTTATAGGAGCTCCTCATCTGATAACCTTTAACAGCACATAAGTAAAATTGTAATGTTTCAGAGTTTAAAATAATCCAAATTAATTAATTAAGTCCTCTCATTTCATATGTAAGGCACCTAAGGGCCATCGCTGTTTTAACTTGACCCCAAAGTCACTGGAAGGCAAGTCTCCCGGTTCTCACTGAATTTATGTATGGTGATTCTCATGGGTGGAAGAGGGGGGAAAGTGGCATAGTTTTTGCCCAAGTTCTGCGTTTCTGTCTTCTCAGTTATTAAGTATAATTTTACAAATACCTAATTTGGCAACTCATATGCTCTCCAAAGCATCAGGAAGGTCTAGACTTTTGCCTGAGTGTCCTCTAAGCCTTCCTTCCTTCTCCCTCTCACTGGCATCAGGGCTTGCAGTAGGTGCAGCAAGACCAGCATGTTGAGAGATCATTAGGATACAGACAAGCCCACTTGGCAGCTGTTTCACACTTATTTGGGGATGTGAACTACAATTTCAAATTACATGTGTGTATGTCTTTCCCTGGAAGAAGAAAAATATTATTAATTATCTGAATATGTGTTTGGTTGTTAGTAGTTCCAACTTGGCTCAGGACTGTGTTTTGGTAATTGCTCAACAGAATGATTGTCATGATTTCCTTTGTTTTCCCAAATGTTTTTTTGTTTTAAAATGATTAATTTGATAATTTGGGGTGGGAAATTGAGTGTTGCCCACACAGCTGGTTGTGATCTTGTTCATTGGAGTCCCTTAGAATGCTGTATTTTGAAACTGGGGAAATGAAAAGGAGATCAGGAGAACCCAACTACAACTATATGTTTGCAATGCAGACTAATTCTGTTGAACTGAAAGAGCTAGAGGACTCAGCACAACAAAAAGCAAAGTTTTTCAATTCATTGTAATGACTCGTGCATGGTCCTGACACTACCTTTGGTTGAAGCCCGTAATTACTCGATGAATTGTGTTGAATAGACACTTATGGGCCTTGATCCCACCCTGAACCTGCCTTCTTCCCCTATCACTCTACCCTTCCCCTAGGGCTCTTACTCAAGATCAAGAAGCATTTCCATGTTTGTGAATCTCATAAAATGGAATCTTAGTGATCATTTCCAGTTCAACTCCTTCACTTTACAAATGGGCAAAAAGATGCCCAGAACAGTGAAATAACTTGCCCAATGTAGGTCACGTAGCTAATTATTAGCATAGCCACCAGTCTACGTTTCCTGATCAGTGAGGTACAATGAAAAAAGACACCAGATCTGTTGTCGGAGGAGCTGAATTCATATCCCAGGCCTGTTATTTAACCACTTGTTTGACTTTGACCCAACCTCTTCTCTACTCTAGGCTTCAGTATCCACATATGTAGAAACGAAGGCTTTGTACTAGATGACCTCTGATCTTATTTTCCACTATATCTCCATGCTCCCATGTGCTCCCATCTTATCACAAATGGGAACATTTTTGGTCCAGGTGAAAGTTAGGTGAAACATCCTAAGACTTAAAACTTCAGTGGTTCCATATGAACTCTAAAATAAATTGTAAGCTACTCAGTTTTGCATCTAAAGTTTTCTGTGGGGGTGGCTAAGTGGTGCAGTGGACAGAGCACTTGCCCTGGAGTCAGGAGGACCTGAGTTCAAATTCGGACTCAGACACTTAACACTTACTAGCCATTTGACTTTGGGCAAGTCACTTAACCCTAATAGCCCTGCAACAAGCAAAAAGTAAAATTTTCTGTAGTCTGGCCCCAACCTATCCTTATAGAGTGACTTTACATCATTTCCTTTCATTCATTATATCCCCATCAAATTGGCCTACTTACTACATGAAGCCTAAACATATTCTTCTACTCCCTGTACCTTAGTAGAGACTGCCTCATGTGTCTGCAATGCTTTCTCTCTTCATCTCTGCCTCCTGGAGTGTGCAGTTCTATTTACATCTCAGCTGAAACATTACCTCTTACGTGAAACTTCTTGATCAATCAGCTGATAAGCATTTATTAAATGCTTACTCTATGTCAGGCATTGTGCTAGCCACTGAGGACCCAGAGACAAGGAACCCTTCAAGGAGCTCACATGCTGTCACACAAGAAAATATGTACATACATAAGTATACTGGAAAGATTGCAAAGAATGCATATTTGTACCAGGTGAGGGCTCTAGGTATTGGAATTGGATTTGGGGCAGACTATCAAGAAGGCTTCATGTAGAAAGTAGATCCTGAAGAGAGTTTGGAAGGCAATCTAGGACTTTTAGAGGCAAATGTGAAATGGAAATGCATTCTGGGCAGGGGGATAGACAGTATAAAGACCCAGAGATGGAAGATGGAATGCCATGTTGTGACAGAGTGTGGGAAGGAGAGTATTATATAATAAGATTGGAAAGGCAGATTGGGTTGAAGTTGTGAAGGGCTTTAACAGACAGAGAGCAGCTTGTATGAGATCTTAGAGTCAATAGGGAACCATTAGAAATGATTATGTAAGTGAGGTCTGGCATAGGTAAGATCTGTACCTCAGGAAAGTCATTTTGGCACCTGTAGGGGGAACGATTGTAGAAGGGAGATGCTAGTGAAGAGATTCCTGTGTCACAGACAGTATTCTAACCCAAATCTTTTGCCTCCAGAGCCAATACTTTTTCCACTGTGCCAAGCTACCTCCCATGGGACACATCCCACCCTTTTCCGTGATAGCCAAACACAAGGAGGGTTATCAAACACAACCCTACCACCTAACACTCCTCCCCTCCATCCTTCCTGCTGCCACACTGTTCCCAACTTCCCACCTTCTCCCCCAAGTTTTAGCATGGAGGAAGTTACAACTGCCACCTGTGTATCCACAGCAGCTGTTCAGGCTCCACTGGTGAAATTTCCCACCCTGTGTTAAGTTTGAGATGTATGCACATATCTAGTTTGAAATATCCAGTAGGCATTTAGATATGTACCAATGGACTTCAGGAGAGATCCTAAGGTTAGGTATATAAATTTGGGAGTCATTTGCAAAGCAATGATAATTAAACCCATGGGCTCTGATGAGGTCACTAAATAACAGAATGGGAAGAGTAAACATAAGAGGGTTGAGAACATCTGAAGGTATACCCACAGTTAGTTGGCATGGCATGAATCCCACAAAGGAGATCAAGGAGAAATGTCATCAGAGAAAGAACAGTGTTGCAAAAATCCAGAAAGGAGATATGATTGATGGTGTCAAATGCTATAGAGAGATCAAGAAGAATGAAGGCTGAAAGATCTAGTTCATGGCAAGTCAGTCATTACTAGATGCTTGTTATATGCTAGATACTCACTGAGTGAGCTGTTTATGCTTAATTGTGATACCAGAAAGCAGATGACGAGGGGTCAAGAAATGTGTGAGAGAAAAAGAAATGAAGTAACATGGGCAGATAGTAAGTTGCAGAGTGAGACATATTTTTGGACATTTACAAAATAGGGATTTATTTTGTTTGACTACACATATTTGTTGCAAAGATTTTTCGTTTCTTTTTTAAAAAATTATTGGAAGGGTTTGAGGAGTTTCAGGGTTTGAGAAGAGAAAAATTCTTCTGAAGAAAAAAAAGAAGGGGAAATAGAGTTTGGTTGAGAAAAGGAGAAAAAATAAAGGACAGTAGCTTGAGAGGGTTATAGGATATACTGAGTAAAAAATTCACTCAACACAGTTTCACTTTTTGGTCATAGGGCATGATTTTTGCAGCACTGAAATTCACTTGCGTAGTTACATTGAACAAACTAACTGAATAATTATTTGTTATCAAACAATGATTATTCATAAACCTACCCTATTATCCAGAACACATACAGGATTTTGTAAGTGAAATCATTGGGTATACAAATTTAGTTTAGTGTGTAGTCACTGTATAAACGAACTCAGTATATAATTTTATACATTTGCCTTTAAAAAAAACCTAGGAGTGGGGAAAAAAAACCCTGCTTTTTAAAATCAAACTCCTTCAGTGGGAAGAACATTTTGAAAAGATATGATTTTGTTGCCCAAAATGATATACTTGTGTCACCTATAAAGACTCTTATTTGAACACTTTCAAAATCTTGAAAATGGAGTTTTCTAACCTATTTTAAAAATCTTCCAAATGAGTGGTATTTAACCCATTTGTTAAAAAAGTAGAAAAGCAGTGTTTTCTGACTAGTTTGCAAGAACAAATGTTTGACATAAGGAAAGATGAGATTTACTGCTTGAATTTCAACCAAAACCTTTGTATAATTGGTGGATGGGATTGAAAAAGAGTATCATGAATTAACAAGAGGAGCCAATGATATACTTCTTCCATTTGGCTCTGCTTTTGTGATGTACCTTTTTTCAGCTATTACAGCCATTAAGACAAAATAGTAAAATAAACTAAGCTGAGTACCATACTTTTGAATTGCTGTATTACAGTGTTATACCAATATTTTAAAAAAATATGAACCATAAACATGGTTAATATGGAAAAATGTTTTGTATTATTTTACATTTATAATGAGCATCATATTGCTTGCCTTTTCACTGACTGAGAGGAGGGCTTGAGGGAAAGTATTTGAAACTTAAAATAAAAATTTTTAATGAAATTAAAATAAAATAATGAAGCATATTTAATCACATTACTTTCACTAGAAATACCATTAATATACCTAGTAAGAGCAAATGGGGTTTTGCACTTTTAATAAATGAAAGAAAAACCATTTAAAGTTTTTTTTTATTTTATCTTTAGCTTCTTTTTAAATTCCCTTTTTGTGTTTTATAATGTACATTACGTATTAGTATAGTAGTATATGAACAAGATTTACAAATAGATATACAAATACAGAGGTATTCTCAGTGTTGTTGTCTTTTTTTAATTAATAGGGGTATGCAATCCAAAACAAGTGGGAGGCCATTTGCAAATGAGTTCTATAGATAGATTTCATGGAGCTCATGAACTTGGGGTGGGAAGGAAATAACACTTTCATTTTTAATAACCTTTGTTTTTCTTTATTATCCCATATATTTTATTTTATACATTTTAAAACATGATTCTGAGAAGGTGGCTATGGGCTTGCTTCACCAGACTGCCAAAGGTATCCAGGACACAATGAAGATTGAGAAACCCTTGCCCTGGAGAATGGAGAAATAGGAATGTATTTTCCCCCCAAGGTTTCACTGTACAGTCTAGATTACTTGAAAACTGAATAGGCACCCCTGTGAATGAAGAAGACCCTGGAGGCTTGGTTGTATCTGACATAAGATTTGATTTCAGCATCAGTTAATGAACAAAAACCTGCTTAAACACTAAGCCACATCACTCCCCCTTCCCCATTTAAACATGGCACCTTGTCATGCAGGGAGTTGTTTGAGTACCCCCATATCACAAGAGGGATTAGACCTGTTTTTGCTTAAGAGAGCAGAACTGGGAAGAATGAACAGAAATGTCAGAAAACCAAATTTCAGTTCAGGAAGAACTTAACAAATAGGACTCTACAAAATGAACTGAATTGCCTCTAGAAGTAGAGGTTTACTCATTATTGGAAAACCTTAAGATGAGGCTCAATGACTACTTGTTGTCTCTTTTATAAAGGAGATTCCAATTGAGGTAGAGGTCAGAGATACAGGCGCAGGTACAGATGAACTCTGAAGTCTCTTTCAACTCAGATTCTGTGATTTTCCATGAAACATTAAGATCATAAATCCCATTTCTAATATAAACTCAATACAGACCATTCTGTGAGGACCAGAAAAACTTAGTAGCTTATTTGCAAAATGGCAAATTTGGCAACCAGTGAAGAAGAAATGGGGATTCTGGTGGAAAATAATAAAATAGGAGTAAAAGTTATTGTGTCTTTGTGTATCAACTGATATTATGTAATGCTAGATGGCAAATTTGCAGCAAGATAACCAAAGATCTTTCCCTCTCTTTTTAAAAATCTATTTCCTTGACCTTGGTCATCTGGCAGAATTATTTCCGAGACACCTGGAACATCTTTGATTTCATTACAGTCATCGGCAGCATCACAGAAATTATCCTGACAGATAGCAAGGTGAGTGTCCTAAATCTAATGAAAAAAAATCTTACTCTCCTATTTATCCAATCAAACATGTAAGTATTATTTTTTTATTTAACCCACTTAGACCATGTAATGCCTTGGATCAATTTACAATATTCATAGTGTCAGGTGTACCCTAATATTTAGGCAAATGGGAGGCACAGTGGATAGAGCACTGTACTTAGAGACAGAAAGACCTGATCTCAAATCAGCCTCAGATACATGACCCTTGGCAAGTCGCTTAATTTCTATTGCCTTGGTTGCCTCATCTGTAAAATAGGGCTAATAATAACACCTACTTCCCACGGTTGTTGTGAGAATCAAATGAGGTCATATGTAAAATACTTTACAAATTATAAAATCTTTAACACGGTGTCTGGCACATAGTAGGCACTCTATTAATGTTAGCTACTGTTATTATTGCTATTGCTTATATTGATGAGTGCCTTTGACCTCACTGCTGAGCTGTCAGTTTTTCATATCACTGAGTGTTTGTCCATCTTATAACACAACAGACAGGTGCATGATGTGGTGTAAGCAGTCTGACATGTTAGATATCACCTGATTGAGCCCAGGGTCATACTTATTCCTGGGAGGAGATTCAAAGGAGATGGACTATATAAGGGCCGTGTCCTCAAGAAGTATATAATCTGATGGAAAATGCAGCCTAATTCAGAGAAAGAACTATGGAGTAGGAATGCAGAACAAAGCAGATTATTTTTGTTTCTGTTTTGTTTTGTTTTTCTTTCTCATGTTTTTCTTTTTACCATTTGTTATAATTCTTCTATGCAACATGACTAATGTTAGAATGTGTTTAATAGAAATGTATGTGTAGGGGTGGCTAGGTGGCGCAGTCAGTAGAGCATTGGCCCTGGAGATAGGAGGACATAAGTTCAAATTCAACCTCAGACATTTAACACAAAAAAACTAGCCATGTGACCTTGGTCAAATCTCTTAACCCCAATTGCTCTACCTTTTCCCCCCTCAAAAAAAAAAAAAAGAAACGTATATGTAAAGCCCATATCAGATTACAAGCCATCTTGGGGAGGGAATAGGGATGGAGGGGAAGAAAATTTTTAAATTTATGAAAGTGAATGTTGAAAACTAAAAATAAATAATTTAATTTTAAAAAGAAGTATATGATCTAATTAGAGAAAAATAATTAGTAACTAACACAAGGTGATATTGATTGCACTAGGACATTGTGTTACTTTCTTGATGTACATGGATTACATCCAGTTATATGGCTCCAGTGAAAAATATATGTAAAAGCTTCATCTCATGGTGATTTTCTCTAATGATGTCAAAATGTCATTCTTTTTTTTTAATTAATTAATTTATTTTCTTGTTTACATCACTCGTTTCTATGAGATTTTGAGTTACAAATTTTCTCCCCATCTTTACCCTGCCTACCACCTCAAAACAGCCATCCCACTGTATAGCCCCTCCCCCAATCTGCTCTCTCCTATGTCCTTCCCCATTGCCCCTCTGACTTTCCGGTAGGGCAGGATGGGTCTCCCTACTCCAGTGCCTGTATATCTTAATTCCCAAAGTTGCATGTAGCTAATAATAATAATAATAATAATAATAATAATAATAATAATATGCCTATATTATTATGCAAATTAACATTTGATTATAGAACTTTACATTCTAGATTCTTTCCCTTCCTCCCTTGTCACCTACCCCCACTGGAAGGACAAGCAATTCAGTACAGGCTGTACATGTATAATTATGCAGAACATCTCCACAGTGGACATATTGTGGGAGACTGTCCCTCCTTCCTATCCTGGCCCTCCCTTGTTCTATTCTCTACCCTGTCCCTGTCCCTTTACAGAAGTGTGTCTCTCCCCCCTCTGCCCTCCCCTCTGTCATCCCCACTCTGATCACCATCCCCCCTACTCTCCTGTGTGGCAAGATACCCAGTTTAAAGTTTATGTCATTCCTTCCCTAAACCAAATTCAATGAGAGTAAGGTTGATGCTTTCCCTTTTGCCTTCCTGTTCTTCCCCTTTATTGTAACAATTATCCCTAGCCTCTTCTATATGAGATGATTAACCCCATTCTGTCTCT
>CM053593.1:62524999-62546859 GCA_028646575.1 Pseudocheirus occidentalis
TCATTTCTCTTCCCAATTTTTCCTCCACTTCTCTTGTTTTGTTTTCAAAATCCTTCTTAAGATGATCTATGGCTTGTAGGTAGCCTACATGTTTCTTGGAAGCTTTTGGTGTGGGAGTTCTGACTGTGTTGTCTTCCTCCCATTCCATGTTTTGATCCTTTTTGTCCCCAAAAAAGGATTCTAGAGTTCAATTGCTGTTCTTACTTTGCTTCCTTTGCCTGCTTATGTTGCCAGTGAATTATTTGATTTTTTTAGCTTTGTGGAACTCTGCTTCCAGAGGGGAAAGCTCTGTCCCAAATCACTGGGGTTTTCACAGCTGCTGGAGCTATTAGGAGGCCACTGCAGCCCCCACCAGTTTTGGATCACTGAAAAAGCACCCCAGGACCACCACCCAAGACCATGATCCGGATCCAGGCCACTCAAGACAAGAGCACTTAGACTCTGAACAATTTCTTGGCTCCCCTGCAGTCTGCAGGCCGGGAGCTCTGAATCAGCCACTTCAGGGCAGCTGCAGGGCTGCCGCTTCTGCTACTTCCCACCCCTGGGGTCAGTTCTGTCACACCGCTTTTCTCCCCCAAATTTAGCTGAGTTGCACTGACCTTTCACTTAGTCCTTGTTTCTTATGGCTTGATAATTCTGGAAACTGCCACAGCTGCTGCTGATTCACTCTTCTGAAGGCTCCAGCTGTGGCTCATCCTGGCTACCCCCAGGGCCTAGTCATGGTTTCAGGTTGGGCTGGTTTCAGCTCCCAGCATACTGTGATGAACCCTTCCTGCCCAGCTGCCTTCAGTGGGAGATGTGTTTTTCTGTAATTTTGTGAGTTTTGGAGCCCTAAATTTTGTTTAGAGTCATATTTTATGGGTATTTGAGATGGCTATGTGCAAGCTGCAGTGTTTTCCTGCTTGTATCCCGCCATCTTGACTCTGCCCCCCCAATGTCATTCTTGCCCAATACTTATACAGTTCTTTAGGCATAGTGAGAAAAAAAGTTGAAGGTCAAAACCAATGCATGAAAGCTATATTTAGAAATATTTTGGTGTCTCCAGACAAGAATATTACTCCTACAGTTATCAAGTACACAAAGGTTGAATATATTGAGACTTATTGGCATTCTGAGATGGAAATTCAATGTGAAGAATACTTCTAAATCAAGGAACATCTTTATAATGCCAGGTTTAACAAATAAGTATCCAATAAAAATTCATGCAATATTAATAAGAAAGGTTGATACTTCCTCGTCAAAAACGAAGACTAATAGATATATTCATATCACATGTTAATAATGTAATAGATTACAGAGACACTTCTGAACAGACCACCTCACAAAACAATGAAAAGGCTGTTCATAGATGCTTACCTTTGCATAGTGCTTACCATATGTAACCCATATTTATTTACCTCCAGATCAAGCCTATTTAATACAAAAGTTCAAGAATAATGTGAAAACATCCTGAGTGGGTAGCATCTATATGAACACAAGCAATGATATACTTACCACAAAATATCAAAGAAGTGAAGGGGTCTTGTGGATTTGGGGGGAACAAAAGATAAAACAGTGATTTATGAGAACAATGCAAGGTTAGAACCTTGCTACCAGAAATTATGAAAGATTATCCCTAAGGACGCAATATTTGTTCATCAATGCTCATTTTGAAAGGAAGTGATAGAAATTATACAACATTGTTGCAGAATACAAAAAAATTGTTCTTGTTTACTTGTTTTTAATTGTATCCAAGTCTGTGATTTCTTTTGGGATTTTCTTGACAAAGATGCTGGAGTAGTTTACAATTTCCTTCTCCAGTTCATTTTACAGATGAAGAAATTGAGACAAACTGGGTTAAGTGACTTGTCCACAATCACATAGTAAGTTTTTGAGGTCAGATTTGAATCTAGTTCCTTCTGACTCCAGGCCTGACACTCTATCTGCTGCCCCACCTAGTAAAGTACCTCAAATACCTAAAAATACAGCAAAATGGCAAGAAATATACACTGAAAATTAGTTATCCTTCATAAACTAAGATGATAAATTCCTATACAAATAAAAACTCATAAATATCCTTGAGAATTCAACAAATAACCCATATTGTAGCTGGAAAACTGTCCAACATAACTGTATCCACAATAGTCCTAATGTAATACTGAGCAAAAAAAAATCTTTTAATGTTATTTTAATAGGTGCTGCCATATTGAATACTCATGACCCATTATCTATGTGGAATGACAATTTCAAAATATCAATATTGACAGAAGATATTAAAACCATGTATGAAGAAAATAAAGCACGTTTTGCTTTGTATTGCTACTCAGGCTTTCCCACATATATGCTTTCTGTAAAGCTACACAGATGAGTAAACAACCCAACACTTTGATTCAATTATAAAAAGGAATCAAATTGTTTACCTATACAATAATCCACCAGTCTTGAAGCATAAAAGAATAATAGTAGGATAGTGATGTCTTAGAACTATTTCTCTCTAAGCTGCATAAAATGTGAGAATAAGAATGAGATAATTAATGAAGATTTACATCATGATTTAAAGTTTTTGAAGCCCTTTGTATATATGTTATCTCATCCAAACCTCTCAACAACCCTATGTGGCATGTACAATGGGTATCATTTTCTTCATGCACAGATAAGAAAACTGAGGCTCAGAGAGGTTAAATGTCTTGGTCATCATCACTAAGTATCAGAGATAGGGACCAGACATAGGGAAGATTGGAATTGTTCCATTTTGCCCACCATGGCAGCCAGAGGTAGGGTTTTGAGAAGACATATAGAAATGATGCTTGATTCTAGGATTAGTCCAATGCTGTGAATCCTGGTATTTAGTAATTTCTAAGTGATCAACATGTCAGTGATTATTTACATCTTTTTCCACTAGCTGGTGAACACCAGTGGCTTCAACATGAGTTTTCTAAAGCTCTTCCGAGCAGCCCGTCTCATCAAGCTCCTCCGACAGGGTTATACCATTCGCATTTTGTTATGGACTTTTGTTCAGTCATTTAAGGTAAGAAACACCAGCTTTTTTTCTCTTTAAATTGGAGAGGTCATGAAAACTGTGCCACAGGAGGCAGCATGGCAAAAAAAAAGGTGTCATTTGGTATATTTAGGTTTTATTTCCCTGTTCTTCAGTATGTGTGTGCACATGCACATGTGTGTGTGTGTGTTATAATTTGTACTTTGAGAATGGTGAAAAAGAATATTTGTCAAAAAGTGTTGTATAAATTTAGCATAAAACCTTTATTATTACTCGTACCATTAAGCTTTGCTATAGGTCAGGTCAACTCTAATGAAGTATAATCTCTTGCTGGAAAAACTTAATAAAGGATAATCACTCTAGTGTGGCAGTCTGGCCATCCTTGGTGGGGAAGAAAGAGGAAAGGTTACCTCCATGCTGATTTAGATCATTTTTTCCAAATAGCAATGAGGCAATTTTATACATTTTAAAAACAGGTACCTGAAGCTGCCTCCTTTTATTACTTATGGTTTTTATGTCCTCTGCCAGACTTCAAAAAACTTCATCTTTTGAGTTTTAGCAAGGTCTCTTGAGTCATGCCATTTCATACTTGGCCTCCCCGTTGTCATTATAGCTGGAAGATTTCCCTTGTTTTACTGGGCACCTGCATATACTAACATCATATGGGATATTGAACTCCATTTTTTTCTGCAGTAATGTTGTACTCTAGCCTATTCAGACCATATTTGAAGTTATTGTACACAATTTTAGATGTAACCTTTTTAAAGGGATATCAGCAAGGACAAGCCAAATGGAGGGTTTCCAGAATGAAGAGGTTACTTAAACCATGTCATATGTGGTTTGGTTGGAGGAACTAGAGAGGTTTAGCCTAGAGAAGAGAAGACTTAGGATAAAGTTGGAGGAAGGGGGAAAAGGTTGTGATAGACATCTTTGAATATTTAGAAGGTTATCTTATCTAAGAGGTATGCAACCATGACTCAAGGGTACATTTGCATAAACTTGTTCACTTTTGAAGGTTGATTATTCAGTGCTCTGTACCTACATGGTATATTCAGCCAGCTAGATGAAGCAGTAGATAGAGTACCTAGGCCTGGAGTCAAGAAGATTCGTTTTCCTGAATTCAAATCTGGCCTCACTTACTAGTAGTAGGACCCTGGACTAGTCATTTAATCCTATTTGTCTCAGTTTCCTCATCTGTAAAATGAGCTGGAGAAGCAAATCGCAAACTATTCCAGTATCTTGGCCAAGGAAACCTTAAATAGGGGCAGCTAGGTGGTGCAATGAATAGAGCACCAGCCCTGGAGTCAGGAGGACCTGAGTTCAAATCTGGCCTCAGACACTTAACACTTACTAACTTTGTGACCTTGGGCAAGTCACTTAACCCCAATTGCCCTCCAAAAAGCAAAAAACAAAAAACAAAAAAAACCCAAACCAAATCAAAACAAAACACAAAACCTTAGGGGTCATAAAGCATTGGACTTGATTAAAAACAAATAAACAACAGCCTGCATGTTGGGTAGAGTTGATCAGAGCTGGAGAGAAGAGAGATCCTGGTCTTCTGGTTATACAAATGACCATTTAATCCAAGGGTCACATTCTTCTCACTTACAGAGGGCAGAACTGGTACTAATAAATAATTTGTGGAAAGGGAGATTTTTAATTCAATATAAGAAAAACTTACTAATGATTAAAAATGTAATGGCTACTTGAAAGGTTAAGCTTGGAAGTCTTTTAAGTAGAAATTGGATGACCATCTCTTAGGACATTGTAGATACAATTCATACCTTACATGCATGTTAGACTAGACAACCTTTGGTGCTCCCAATTTGGGAATTCTACAAATGCTCACATCTGATGCTTTAGCTTAGAAACAAAGCAGAAGTTTCTATATAGGACTAACATTCACAGTTCCTTTTGAATAAAAGGTGTATTTTCATACAGATATCTACAGAAATGTGAGAAACTGATATTCTTCATCTATTTGACTTTTCCTATGTGGATGGGCAAGCCAAACTTCTTTATGTGCTTACAGATATTTTCCAGGAGGCTCTGCTATATCCTAGGATTTGATACAGTCAGCACAATGTCATCCGCAAACAGGAACATCTAGTGGAGCTCACTATTGAAGAGAATGCCTCTTCAATTTAGACTTTTAATTGGATCCCCTCCATTCAAATAATGTGGCCCAAGGAACAGATTAGGTACATAGTATGCAGCAGCAAGGGAACATAGTACCATAGTGTTTGATAAATCCAAAATCAGCTACTGGGGTAGGGACTCTCTATTCCACAAAAACTACTAGAAAAAATTGGAAAGTAGTCTGGCAGAAATTGGATGTAGATTAACATTTCACACCACATACTACAACGAACCCCAAATGGATATGTTACATAGCTCTAAAAGGTCACATCATAAGTGGGCAAGTCACTTAACCCTGTAAGTTTCCTCTTCTGTAAAATGAACTGGAGAAGGAAATAGAAAACCACTCCAATATCTTTGCCAAGAAAACTACAAATTGGGTCACAAAGAGTTGGCTACAACTGAAAAATGGCTCAATAACAACAACATGACTTCTTGAATCCAATATCCTAACTTCCCAATTCCCAAACAAATCACTAATGAATCTCAATGCCTCTCTTCCCTCCCTCACCTTCCAATTGAAGACTATTTGTCCCCCAATGACAGTAGAAAGCTACCCATAATTTTGTTTGGTAGATGTAGCTGGATGGTATAGTGAATGGACTATTTGACTCAAATTCAAGAAGGCAAGTTTAAAACCAACTTAAGACACTTACTTGCTGTGTAACTCTGAACAAATTGATTACTGCTCTCTGTCTCATTTTTTAAAATCTGAAAAATGGGGATAATAATAATAACACCTTCTCAGGTTGTTATAAGTCTCAAAGGAGATGATACATATGAAGTACTTTGCCAAACTACCTATCATTGTTACAATTGGCTTAATTTTTAATGGGAAAGAGTTTAATTCATTCAGAAGCACTGCCTAGTTTTGCACTACATAGAATTCTGTGACATGGAATTTGTAGCAAGGTTTAATGATGGCTGATGGTGAATATTTTTTTAAGAAATAGTTTTAGAATAGTGACAAAAGTGAATTTCAGGAATTTTAAACAATGACAATAATGCAAAACCAGTGCAGACCTAAAATTACTGAAGGATAAAAGAACATTGTGGGATCTGACTTGCAAATACACCCAATCACTGTTTCATTTTGCTTCCAGTTCTCACTAAAAAAGTTACTCTTTGGAGAATATCCCAGGAGAAAAAAAAAAGATTTGGAAGCCAAGGCCAGATGTTTGGTCTGAGATTTATATAACAATACTTGGGGTATAGCAATAGAAATTGGGATGTAAATGTCCGTACATAATAAGTATTCATACTCCCTCATTGCTCACAGAGGTATGGGCAATGCAGGTCTTTCCTGTGAGTTGTTGGTCATTTAGAAGGAGGAGTAGCTTGGCACCCAAGAGCCTCTCCATCTGTGTAGTGATCTGGACATTAAAATAAATCTGAAGCCAAACATCTGAAAAGGTTCAGGGAAGGTAGCGTCTTTGGCCTTTCAAGTAAGCAAGGAGTCAGCTACAGCCAACTGGTTCAGGATGTGATAGTGAAAAGTGCCACACCTCTTAAATTAATAACCATTATCTTTCTTTTTATTGCAGGCCCTCCCCTATGTCTGTCTATTGATTGCCATGCTTTTCTTCATTTATGCCATCATTGGGATGCAGGTAAATAGGTGTTTTTTTGGGCCAGTTGTGAAGGGAAAGATAATAGGAGGCTGCTCCCCTTAATGGGATAGCTTCTTAGTGGACATAGTATGCATGGATAGATAGTAGGTGAAGTGAAAGAACTCAGTTGCACTTCTTTAGGAATTTCACAACTCAGTAGCTTCACTGCCCAGTCACAAGAAGCAATATATCCCAATACATCATACTTGTGGTGGTCGTTCTATGTTTGCCATTATTCACATAGCACAATCAATTTAATATTAATCAGAGGTAAGGCAGAAACAAAGACAAAAATGTATCGTTTGTTTTTAACCCATAGGAACTCCGCGTGTAATTCAATTTCATTTGACAAGTATTTATTAAGTAACAACTACATACAAGGTTCTGTGCAAGGCACTGGGGATACAGAGACAAGAATAAAACTGGTTCTTCAAGGATATTTTATTCTCCTGCATATAATATATACTTATATACAAGTGTGCACAAAATCATATAAAGTAATTTCAAGAATAAGAGAACATGGGGGTGGCTAGGTGGCGCAGTGAATAGAGCACCGGCCCTGGAGTCAGGAGTACCTGAGTTCAAATCCGGCCTCAGACACTTAACACAAAAAAACTAGCCGTGTGACCTTGGGCAAGTCACTTAACCCCAACTGCCCTCCAAAAAGCAAAAAAAAAAAAAAAAAAAGAATAAGAGAACACTAACAACTAGGAAGATGAAAAAGATATTAAGTTAAGAGAAAATGCTAGAGCTGTTAAATGAAAGAAGATAGGCACTATAAGAAGGGAAAGTGAGGATGAACCAGTCATCTTTGCAAAGGCACAGAAGTGGAAGGTAGCATATTGTATACTGGAAACAGCTAGCAGGTCAACTTAACTGAGATGGCAAGTACATGAAAGGGAATAACATGAAATAAGACTGGAAAGGCAGATGGGATGTAGGTTATAGAAGACTTTGAATGCCAATTTTTCCTATAGTCACTAGACAGCTGTTGAAAATCTTTGAATAGTGAAGTCACATGGTCATATTTGAGGGATCTGACCAAGAGGCCAAGAATGAATCTATAGCAGTGACCAAAGTTACAAGACTCCTGTGTTTGACTGAAGACTGAGGATGTGTTCATAAATTAAAGCTAAGTCTAACAGGTCATGACGAGTTAAGTTCACCTCTTGGACTTCATAAGATAAGAGATTTAAAACTTCAGAAACTATCTAATTAAATCCCCTCATTTTATATATAAGAACACTGAAATCAGAGTAGATAAATGCTTTGCCCCAGGTCACAAATGAATGAGTAGTATTGATAGAATTTGAGGCTACATTCTTTAACCTTCATTTGAGGCTGCATTCTTTAATTCATTACACTGCACCATGAAAGTCTCCCCAATTTAGTACTTTCAGCTTCTGCCAGTAAATTTCTGGGGTGAAACAAATGTCACACTCCCAGCTAATCCACCTTCAGAAGTATGATATGCTGGACAGTTCCTTGGATTTCCAAACCCTTCTCATTTCCAAGTTTAAAAGATAACAGTCAGAATTTTAACTTGGATGTTTGTGGTGGTATTTGGACTACTGATTGAGGGATCAAAATGAACTTCTACCAGCACAATAGACCTGGTTGTTGGTGAACATCTCCTGGTCTAGACTTTTAATCTCCAGATGCTCTTTGATTAGGCCCAGCTTGTAAGATTCCAAGGGCATCATAATTGTTCCAATTGAGGTGACTCTTTGAAGTAAAACCCCTCAGACTTGGCGATATTGTGACTGATTGCCCAGCAGAGAACCTCAGCCAAGCAACAACCTCCTGCAGCCAAGCAGTCTGGCTGCAGTTGAACCAAGAGCTGTCTTCTCAGTAATGCTAGCCTTCAGGAGCAGTCAGCACTACTGAATCTTCAATCTTGTCCAAAGCTTCTCTGAGAATGATATTTGTACCTCTTGATTTCTTTCCCTCTCTAACTGATCACTAGGGTTTTGTCCTCTAAAATTCAGTCAGAGAAAGAGAACTGTCTAAGAAAGCTGCCCTAGTATTGAGCTCCCATTCATTGGGAGCATTTAAGAAGAACCTGGATGTCCATCTGTCAAGGAAACTGTTGAAGGTCTTTCCCACTGTTTGAGATATTGAGCTAAATGAAATCAAAGGTCATTTTCACCTTAATTATTGTATAATTATAGGACTAGAATTTCCTTAAACTATTAAATATAGAGCTAGTTGCATCATTTTATTAACAGGACTAAAAAGATACATGCTTTTGCAGTAGTTCTAAATTTGAGATGACATAAAATCTGTCCACAGAAAGGACAATAAGGTACTAAAGGTTCTTCTTAAATTTTGGTGGAAAGACCAGGGTTTGTCACCAGCTACATAAGGGTCTACCACAGATGTCTGTTCCTCATATCCCAACCTAGTCCCAAATCCTGTGCCTCATCATTTTGGAATGGCAGGAATGACTTCAGCAATTGCTGAGCCAATGAGAGTTTGAAACTAACAGTAGTCAGTTACTTCATGGATCTTTAATAGCAACTGCTAGTGGCAAATCTTCTCAACAGTTATTCACCTAGAATCCTCCACCCTTCATCAGGAAAAGTCAAAGGGCTAACGTGACAATTGAAGAGATTCAGGTTGAGGTGGGGGAACAGTGTAGTGACTGAGGGTATGACCAAGCCAAAGAAAGGTCCTAATATGATCAAGAAATATTATGAAGCAAAAGAATCCCAGGTAAATTGCCAAAAGGTGAGTATAAAAATGTATAATTTTGTAATAACACTAGGAAAAAAAAGTATGAAATGTCCACAAAGACTATGAATATAGTTGGAATACCTAAAAAGGAAACTGAAGGAAGAGATAAGGAGTGGAATAGATCAGGACTTCTTAAACTTTTTTTCTTCTTACAACCCCTTTTCCCATTTTGGGAGCATTTATAGGCATTGAGTAACCTGAGGGCACACACAATACTAAGTGTACATGTTTTATGTTCAGAACCAAAGCTGCAATGAAGCTGCATGATCCAACATGGGCAAGTGCTACCAGAAACACCTCAGATCCTTTATGCATTTGCTTTTTAACTAATTTTTGATCATTGCACGTTCAGAAATCTTCTACTATTTATTGCCAAATGGGATCGCAGTCCATAGTTTAAGAATCACTAGAATGGATAGCCTGGAACAGAAACTGGAAAACCTAGCAAAGTAGTGGATGCTCTGAAAAAATGGAGGAAATAGAACTGTAGTATCCAATGATATAACAAAAATATTAGAGCAGTGTCAAAAGGTAGAGAAATTGGATGACTGTGAATTGTTGACTATCCTATAAAGCTGACATAGAATATAGGGAATGGGAAAATAATCTAAAAGTTAAAAAATAAACAAATGAACTCACAACTCATTATCACATTTTGAGAAATTCTAAAAGAAAAAATGTCCCCAAGTTAGAAGTCTTTTGTCTAAGATTTGCTGGTCCTTGCCTTCCCTTTGTCATCCTTCTATTGAGAAAGTTCCTTCTTTTTTCCATAAAAATATGAAGTAGGGTCAGAAGTAAAGGAAAGGAGAATTAGGCATAGAACCTCAATGACAGTAAGAATAAATGTTTTCTTAATCGGTTTCCTGAGAATGGCAGGTATGTTACCTTTAAGAGAAAAGGCAAAGTACAGAAGACCCAAAATCTGAATTCTAGTCCTAGAATGGACACTTCCTGATGCTGTGACTTTAGGGGGAAATGATTTAACTTGGTATTTCACTGGTTTTTTAAGAAGAAAGTACTTTGTAAATCTTTTCATTACATAACTACAAACTAGTATTATTAAGAACATTACATGCAAATTGTATGATAATTTATGTCCATGCTTTTATAATGTTTTAAACATTTGGATATGGCATTTGGTGAAGTCCAAGTGGAAATCAGTGATCTAGGCTTAAAGAGTGATATATGGGGGGAAAAAAAGGATTGGAGGGGAGAGAACATAGCATAGATGATGCAGCACCAAGGGAGTAAATTGTAGACATGAACAGTATGATATGCCAATGACGTTTAGGCCAATACTGTCTCCTAGCTAATTGAATTTAGCAGTTCAGTGATAGTTGCATTTTTAAAAAATTATTCATTTTGAGCCCCCCCATTCTTATACTTCTCTATTCCCTTTTTAGTAATTCTTATTCCTTCCTCAGTGTTGTCTAGCTTCCCACCTCCAAGGCCCCTGTGGGACAAGTAGTATTTTTTTTTCAAAACAAGGTTGAGAACAAATTCTCAAAGCAGTTGTCAGTGGGAGTTATTTGAGCAAAATAGCTGGGGGCAGAAATTGTTCTTCAATTACACATTTTGAAAACTGTTAGGGGAGAAGCATGTTTCATTTAGCATACTTTAAATAAACTGAAAGCACATTTAATATATGTCAAAATGCCACAGAATGGTCTTTATTGACTGGAAAACCAAGCAAAACAGAACTCAAAAGTTTCTACCCGTGCAGTCATGGGCCTTTGTTGAACTTAGAGATACACTTTGGTGGGAAGAAACAGTCTTGGGGCTTCTATGTGCCACTTTTCAAAATGATGTATGATGGTGTTTTCTTATCCTGAGCATCAACTTCTAATCAGATAGACTTCTCTGATAATCTCTGCTTGAGAGAACTAGATTCAACCCAATGTTCTAACCTGTTAATATATTTTTTTATTTGAATTCTGTCATCTAGCCTGTATCACTGATGAATTTGATGAGCAAGCCATCTATGTTTTGGTCCATGTCATTGATCAGAATATAAAACAGTACAAAGCACACTACAGATTCATGCGCCCCTCTGCTATAGACTTCTGGCCAAGTTGACATAGAATCTTGAATAACTATATCTGAATTCTGAGTTTACTGAATTTACTAAATTTTGCTGAATTCCAAATTTGCTGAATTCCAAATCCATTTACCTATGTTAGCTTTTAGTCCACATCTCTTCAACTTGTCCATAGGAAGAGTGTGAGAGATTTTCCTGAATGCTTTACTAAAAATCTAGCGTTAGATTAGAATCTTAGCATTAACTAAAAATCTGGAATAATACAAATATCTATATTATCCCTCTGACCTATTAGTCTAGTAATACTGTTAAAAAAGGAAATGAGTTTAATATGGCATGATCCATTCTTAATAAAGTCATGTCAAATCTTTATATTCAGCCCTTTTATCACCCTTTATGATATCGAACCATAATTTTGATAATGCATCACAAAATGAATCTAAATCAAGCTTAATGGCTTATAGTTTTCAGAATCTATTCTTTTTAAAAAAAATCTCTGTAACATATATCCTTCTCCAGATCTATAGGACATATTCAGTTTACCATGATAGACTCAGAACCACATTTACCAGTTCTTTCAGTACCTTAGGACCTACTTTATCTGGGTCAGATGACTTGAATTTGTTCAAAGTCCATTTGACATTCTGTAACAATCTACCTACCTATCTCACTATTTGCCATTTTGTTCTGTCATTTTTGATCTGAAGATTATTCTCCTTGGCATATAAAATACAAGCAGCATGAAAACTGTACATCTCTATCTTCTTTCCAATGTAAATCATCATCCCAAAGAACTTTAGCTGTAGTATTTCTACTCTTTGATGATTCTCTGTTCCCTAATATAACTTAAAAACTAAAAATTCTTAACATTTTCACAAGCCAAAATTCATTCTAAGCTTTCCTCCCCCCACCCCGACCATTCTGACATGATTATTCCGTGGTTTTGTAATTATTCTCTTATATATCTTCTGAATTTAAGGTGGTTGATGACTTCTCTGTGTTTACATAAGTCTCTTTAGATAATTTCTCAACTCTTCCTCCTATTAATTGATTTTTGTGCTCAGAATTTTATTCCTGAGAGCTTTCCTTCTCTCCAGGTCGGACTTCCCCTGTACGACTTTAGAGCATGGGATCCTTCCTTTTTCCTAAAACCTTTAAAACCTCTACATTTCTGGTAATGTTTACCTTTCTTCTCTTCTATCACAAATCTGGGAGAGAGTGGTCAATGCCACCACCCTTATCATTCCCAGTTGAACCAGGACTGTGCAAATGTAATTATCAGTGAGAAGAATTTTAAAGTCTCCATTGACATTAAGGATTACTAAAGGCCAGCAATTCAAATGGCCTGAAAACAAACAAACTACTAATTCATTTTTTAAAAAAATATATATACTAGGTCATAAAAATAGGTAATGGTCAATTTTATTATTAATTGGGTTTACAAGGTCTGAAATATAGGGAATAAGGAAAAGTGTGTTGTTTTTTCCCCTTTTCTGTCAGAATTATCCAGATTTTACCCATCCTTTCAGCTCTGGGTGCTTAGGATGCTAGAATTTAGAGTAGGAAGAGACATTTTGCTGATGAGAAAATTGGGGCCTAGCTAAGTTAAGTGGCTTGCTCAGTATCTGCCAGTGAAAGAGTCAGGGTTCAAACATAGTTGGCTTTTGCGTAAGGGAGTTTCTCTCAGGGGTAGATATTTGGGTCTTACAGATACACTCTGTATATATGTGTATGTGTGTGTATATATATATATATATATATATATATATATATATATATATACGTAAACACACACTTGTGTGAATTATACATATGCACAGATTACAATGTATGTATGTATAATTACATAGTTTATATGCATGTGTACACATATATAGATATCCATATCTTTTCATGAGAGCTCTAGGTTAAGCGTTTCCTAGCTCCCAAAGATTTAACTCACTACAAACATATTCAGAAAGGATATCAGGGGTGGCTAGGTGGCGCAGTGAATAGAGCACCAACCCTGAAATCAGGAGGACGTGAGTTCAAATCCAGCCTCAGACACTTGACACAAAAACTAGCCGTGTGAATTTGGGCAAGTCACAACCCCAGTTGCCCTCCAAAAAGCAAAAAAAAAAAAATCCATCTAGAAAGGATATCAGATACACCTCACCAGCCAAGTTTCCTGTAAATTCTAGAACAATAGCACATGTGAAACATATAGTTTGCCTTCAGTAAGTTTGTATGTTCTATAGAAGCATCTGAGTTTCCCACTAGCACTGAAAGTAGGAGAAGACGGTTTCTGCCTTCTCCCTTATTCTCTTCTTGTGCTGATATCCAGGCTGATCTGGTCTATGATTGTTAGGTATGTCACATTATAGTGATTCTTACTGTTTTCTGTTACTTAATTCCCTATCTTGGATTTCTCAGGTCTTTGGAAATATAAAATTAGATGAAGAGAGTCACATTAACCGGCACAACAACTTCCGCAGTTTTTTTGGGTCCCTTATGCTGCTCTTCAGGTACCAGGCCCATTCCCATATTAATCCATGACATCTGTGATGGAATTAGATGGATTCGGATCTGTCTGATGCTTCTACCATCCCTTGTTTTTTTTCCCTTCTGATTTCCCCTAAATCCTGGTTCATCCTGTTGGTCTGGCTCTTTGTGGAGCAGAGAAGGGTATCTCCCCTGTTCAATACAGTAGAAATGGGGAGGGAGAGGCTTTACTAAACAGTCAAGCCAGTCACTTTAATTCAGTGGTGTGGTAACAATATTTTCAGAAACAAATTGGAATACGTGGTCTAAAAAAGGAAACCCTCTTGCAAAACTTATTGAAAATATACCTTCTCTTCTTAAAATTGGCACTGTCTTAAAATGTCCAGGATATATATGTAGTCACAGTATTCAGTTTTCTTATCTAAAAATTTCGGAAGAAGGTAGTCTGGCCTGCTTTTGAGAAGAGAAGGGAAAGTGAAAGGGAAATGAACACTCACAAGTCCAGATCTGTATACTTACTGAACCCCACAATGTATGACCATGCTGATAGCTCGAGTCCCACTTGCTATAGAGGGGGGGCAGCTTCTTTCAAAGTCCTAGCACTTGTTAGTGGAAGCCACATCAAATAGCCTCTCTAACCCAAAGAAAGACAGAGGCAGGTGGTGGGGCCAAAAGGAAGCTATGAGGATAGCTAGAAGTAACCCAGGTAATTTCATCAATCCCAACTTTCTTCTAATCAAAAGCACTAGAGGAATTTAAAGCATGATGGTCCCTATCTGGCAAGTGGGGGAAAAGGGGCAGCAAGGAGGAGAAGCAATGCAGGGAGATGCATTGAGTGATACTAACCAGTGTGTCTTTTGATGCCAGGAGTGCCACAGGTGAGGCATGGCAGGAAATTATGTTATCGTGTCTGGGAGAGAAAGGCTGCGAGCCAGACACCACAGCACCCTCAGGGCAGAATGAGAACGAACGCTGTGGCACCGATCTGGCCTACTTTTACTTTGTCTCTTTCATCTTCTTCTGTTCCTTTTTGGTGAGCATGTCTCCTTTTTGACCTGTTGTCATTCCCAATCTCCTCCTCTTCCCTCGTGTTTCCCAATTGGTAAATGAGTCTCAGAACACCTTATTTTTTTTCTTTCTTATGAAGACCCTTGATTTCTCTGGAGACTTGTGCCCTGTAAATACAAGATGCTGTGATCTTGAAGCAAGAATTGAATAGCAGCAGCTAGGTGTCACAGTGAATAGAGCACAAGCCCTGGAGTCAGAAGGACCTGAGTTGAAATCTGGCCTCAGACACTTAACACTTGCTAGCTGTGTGATCTTGGTCAAGTCACTTAACCCGATTGCCCTGCCTTCCCCGCTCCAAGAAAGACCAAAAAAAGACCAAAAAAGGGGGGAGTAGAATGGTTCAGATAAACAAAAATGACTGTGCTGTGGCCCATAGCATCCAGCTATATGCTACACCAAAGGGTTATCTTGGTAATGGTGAATGGAGCTGACTGAGTCATTGAAGTAAATGCAGACCAGCATTTGGGGAGCAACACCCCATATACAGTGCCACGCCAAGTTACAAGTGCCCTCTTAATTATTCTTTGAGTCATAGGCTATTTCAACAATCACTGTTCAGAATTTTCAATCCTATTGAAAATAGGATGGAAAATAGACTACTAAAAAGTATAAATAAATTAAATATCAATAATTTTAAGGTAGAGTATTAAATAATCAATAAGCAGGAAGAACACCCAAAAAGCTGCATTCGTTTCTGAATTGACAAGATAAGAGGTTGGATAAAAGAGCTCTGGGATTCCTTCCAGTTCTAAGTCATATGACCCTAGGTCAAAATATGGTCAACATGATCATTCTGACCATTCCACTCTTCAGACCAGATAAACTACACTGCTTATGGCACTGGTTCTGTAGAAATCCAAGGGTCTGAAAAAAATGACTCTCCTGGAAGATGACTGACCCCTGTGGGGACTGTGTATCATACACTTCAAAGCCTTATTCATTGCATTGTTGATAATGTTTCAAGTGTTTGTACTTCTTTAAAAGAAAGCAACAATTCACAAGAACTAAAAATTCTAGAGTGAGATACGTGGAGAAAGAAAAGTGCAGTGGAAAAAACACTAACCTGAAACTTAGGAAATTTTTGTTCTAGGCCCAGTGATGGTGTTAAAATTGGCACATTGGGCAAGTTGTCTGGCCCTTTCCCTGGGAAGGACAGGATTCCTTCTACTTCTACTGTTTTGAAATAACATGAGTAAAATAAATTGGAAGAATATGAAGATATTTTAAGCTTTTGGGGGGAACCATGCGACATCAATCTTTATTAACAATGTAACACAATGTGGTAGGAAAAAGACTGGAAATCTGAGTTCAGATCAGCATTCCGACACCAGATTTAAGAGATGGGCAGATCAATTAATCTCTCTGACCTCTGACTTCTTTTTCTATAAAATAAGAACAATAACACATCTGTATTTACTGATGTTTGTTGAATTAAAAAAAATAAAATTAGAATACTAAAAAAAAGTTTTAAATGAGGATATTTGTAGTACCTGCTTCATAAGGCTGATGTGAAGAAATTTCTTTAGCTTATTATGTGTGTTAATAATACTAGTATTTTTATAATTAGCTGTACATAGTACTAGTATTACTCTATATTACTATTAGCTTCAGGGATAAAGTAAACATGAAAGAAATATGTGGATGAGAAAAAACACTTCCACTTAGGTACTAGTGATTGTAACTGGCATCTAAGCAAGTAAACGTAGCCAAAGCAACAAGGTACCCAGAAAGAGAAACAGAAGGAGCCGTGTGCGACGTTGGCCAAACCATTGCCACTACATTGACCATTCCCTCTTCTCAGACCCAAGTGGAAGCAGCATAGGACCCTATACCCATGAACCCAGGAATTGCAGCTCCTCACAGATTAGCTGCCCAGCTGCCAGTCCACAATCTCCAGAGTTTTTACCCAGGAAAGCAATCCCTATGCAAGTTTGCTGGGACAAATGCTTTCTTGATGGCTACAGCTTCTGAAGACTAGGAGAAGAAAGTTCTCATCTCCAAAGTTCTTGCACTGTCAAGTTTAAAATATTGTCGAAAGTAAGGAACAGATTTGGTATTATTATTGGAAATGACATTAGCTAGATGGTACAATAGTGTTTCACTTGAAGTCAAGAAAACCTGAGTTCAAATTTTGCCTCAAATGCTAACTAACTGTGTGACCTTGGGGCAAGTAATTTAATCTCAGTCTGAGTTTCCTCATCTCTAAAATGGGGGAAATAATAGTACTATCGAATATAGGAATGTTATAATGACATGAAATTATATAGGTCAAGCCCTTTATAAACTTTAAAGTGATATAGAAATGCTAGCTAGTATCATTATTGAAGAGGACACACTACCCTCTTTCATTGACATTGTACCTAAAGACCACTGGGACTTTCTGTCTTTCCTACAGTTGCGCCCTCCTCTGTGTGTTCTTCCCCTTAATAGAGTGTAAGATCCTTGATAACAGGGGCTGTCTTACTTTTCCATTTGTATTCTAAAGAGTTATCAGAGTGCTTTTGTTCGTTATTGGGTCAATGAGGGCTGAATCCAGCAAGGCTGGGAGAGGCTGAAGTGGCTCGGCTAACCTGAGGGCCTCTCCCCCTCTTACAGCCACAGCTGTGGCTTTTGTTCTCTTGTCTATTACGCTGGCAATTAATTAAATATACATGATTGTGGAACATTTTGAAATATCCAAGTGTCATTGAAATGTGAAATAATAATTCTCGTATAATGACAGTCGTGGTACAAATAATGAAGATGCTTTAAATGCTGCAATATCAGTAGGAAATGATGACACTACAGATCCTGTCAACCTTTTGTCTTTTGATCCTTTTTCTTCTTCCTCTGACTCCTCATTTCCAACTTGACCTCCAGATGCTTAACCTGTTTGTGGCTGTCATCATGGACAATTTTGAGTACCTGACCCGGGACTCATCTATCCTCGGGCCTCATCACTTGGATGAATTTGTCCGAGTCTGGGCAGAGTATGATCGAGCTGCATGGTACGTATACCTCACTATTACCTCTTTGGCTTCCAGTGGGGCCCAGGTTGGAGCCCACTGGTTGGTCATACCAGGAGTATTCAGGAAAGAGGATGGAATTGGAGCTCCTCTCAGATATGTGCCTGTCACAGGAGGAGAGAAGACATTCATTTTGAACCTTATGAAGGTCAAGAGTTCCCTTAGAAGCCTAGACCTGGCCAGTCTCAAAAAGTTTCTCCTTTACCTCCTCTTTCCCTCTGTGACAGGTCTTTAACACTGTTACCTTCTAGCAAATAGCTAGAATAGCTTTCACTATGGTCTCCCTCCCTCCTCTCCTCCAATGAGTCATTGATTGACCTGATTCGAATGACTTGAGACACTGATAGAAGTTTTCTAGGGAAATCAGACACATGATTACTATGATCAGTGGCTGTAGGGAGTTGTCTCTTGCTCCACAACTTCCCAAAGTATTTGACTTTTAGATAACTCATGAATTATATAGAGACTAGGCAAATTCATCTTCCTGTTATTCCCGCAAATAGTAATTGATAAGAATTGAATTGAGGGCTTCTTCCTTCCTGGGGACAAAAGCTAACCGCTTTTTGTTTTGTCTCCTGGCAGGGCCTTCATATCTTCCCTGAATCTTTTCATTGCCTACAATCCTAGGGCTTAAATCATAGAATGGGATGGAACCAGACAGTTCTGTCCTTAGTGTTAGGGAAGATAACTGTGTTCTCATGGGCCTTTAAACCAACATTTATTGATTTTACTCTCCCAGACCTTTTACCCATCCTGACCCCAGTTCTTTGGTAGTAGTAGTGCTACAAAGCATTGCCATATTTCATAGGAAAGGGCCACGTTGCTTCCACCTAGGACTCTTCTTTGGAGTTTATTTCAACTCAGAATTTTTCCTCCTTAAAGTCTAATCATTAATGATCTGGGCTACAGAATCCTCTGTCATACCTATGACAATGGAGAAATCTTCTTTTCTGGGTCTGCTCAATGATGAATGACCTTGGAGACTATAGGCATTCATTAAACCTAGAACAGAGCTGGAACAATACATTAGGCTGTCTTTCCATAATTGTGTGGCAAATCCACTATGGTTATAAAGCAAGGAAAGTGGAAGAAGGGAGAGAAAAGTCCAATGGAAGCAAAGGAGATGTCACCTGTCATGCCAGAGAGAAGGGACTTCGGGATCTCAGTGCCACCAGTCACTCTTTTCCTATCCTTCACATGCAGAAGACCGTTCCTTGTACCCGTCAACTTCATTCCAAATGTCTTCCTGGTTTGGAGATCTCATCCTCCAATGGTTTTTTTGTATTATTTTTGGATTCAAGTGCCACATGTGGTTTGGATATTCTTGTCTCCTCACTCCAACTACTGAGAAAAACAGAAAGCATGGAAACAAGTCCAGATGAAATGGGAGGGGTTCTTGGAAAGAGCAAGAGGAAGGAAGCCTCTCTACATCTCTCCTAAAATGTTGGATGTGACCCAAAACATACCTGTTATCATCATAACTTCTTCATCTGGAAGAGATGGTAGAGCAGTCATCCAGCTGGTATCAGCCAGAATGAAGACAATTTCCAGGTTGTCTTGGGAACTCTAAGCCCAAAGGAACCACAATTACTCCAGAACTTTATAGACAGAGAACCTACTGGGGAGATGACCTCTAAAGCAGCTGCATAAAAGGACAGGAGGAGTCTACCTTAAAAAAAAAAGAAGGGAAAGTTGAAAGGAAGAACCTTTGGCCAACGTTCTCTTCTGAGCATGAGATGAAGGAAGGGGCAAGAGAACCCTGGAGAATATGGAGAACTTGAGACAATAACAATAGAGAGCTTTATGGCTTACAAAGCTCTGCATTCTCATTTAATCCTCCCAATCACTCCTTGAGGTAGGGAAGTAGTAGAAAAGAGACAGTGTGATATTGTGGTAGGAGCACTTGGTGTGGAATAAGAACACCAGGGTTCAGTCCTTGGCTCTGACTCTTAATTGTGTGACAGTTAGGCAAATCGCTTCAGCCTCAGATTCCTCATCTGTAAAATGGGAATAATAACACTTACTACAACCTACTTATTCATTTCTATTTGAGAAAATGTTCTGTAAATTCCAAAGCACTATGTAAATGTGATATTACTATTACTTCCATTTTACAGATAAAGAAACTGAACCATGGAGAGATAAAGGGATTTGTCCAAGATCACACAGCTAGTAAATGGAAGATCTGGACTTCTGATTCCAGATTTATTACGCTTCCCTCTATACAACAGCTGTTTTATTGGGTTAATTAGCTTCATAATTTCCAGTGGAAACTTCTGATGTAAATTGGAATCAACCTAGACTGGAAAGTTGATGACTAGCTGTCTGCTGGCTTGACCTGTAACAAGATAGGGAATTATAGCCACTAACAATACACAATTTATGTATGGTTCTCTTCTTTCCATAGGGAGCTAAGACCAAGAGAGGTCAGGCTCCTCTTGGGACTCTATAGTGTTCTTATTAACCATCTGAAAGGCAATAGAATTTAAGGGTCTCAGAAAATAATTCTCACTGAGGTAGCTTTTGAAGCATGAAGTAAGGGAGCTTCTGGGTTTATTTGGAAAAGAGTTTGTTCAATTTGAAATATGGGGAAAAAATCTTTCACACAGAGAACAAAGACTGTCTACAAGATGCTTCATGCCAATAGTGTCCCCTGCCAATTAGTCTAATGGAAAATGTGTTTCCCATAGGCCTGTAGAAAGATACCAATGTGCTGTTGCCTACACCCAGGCCTTGACAAGCAAATCTGAGTAACTGAATCTAAAACAATATCTGAGAAAAAACAAACCAAAGAGCAGCCCATTTTCTTATCAGCTTGGCATCTGTTCTTGGTAGCTGTCAAAGGCATTTGTTAACTAATAAGCTCGAGTTCTTAGAGATCTGACACAGATCAGAGTTGAGTTTATGCATCTGTCGAGGTGTGGTACTTTGCAGGGCCCTAGACATCCTTAGTCAGTGTGGCTCCTGTCAATATTAGATCTGCCTAGGGTTCTGATCGGCCTAGGAGATTGAGATGCCTCTAGTTTGGTAAGCAAGTGGAACTACGTGTGTTTTGATGGCGATTAGAATCAGTCCTATAGGGTATAGAATTTTTGGAGTCCAAGGAAAGGAGATGTTGACCCTTTGGGCACCTTCTGGAATGGGCACTGGTCACATTACTCCTTAATAAATAAGCTATCATTTCCTCATCTCTGGTTCTCTGAGTGTCCTATTAACTCACCTGTGCTTCCTTTACAGCGGCAGGATCCCGTATAAGGATATGTACAAATTAGTACGGGTGATCTCGCCTCCTCTGGGCCTGGGAGAGAACTGCCCCTACAGGGTGGCGTGCAAGGTTTGCCTCCCAGTCCCCAGCCATGACCCGGTTATGGGACACAACATTTAACCCTTCCTTTTCCTCCTCTTCTCCACCACCACTACGCCACACAAAAGAACCCTCATGTTGCTTTCCTTTGAGTTTAAAGAGGTCCAAACCCTCCCAGAACCAGCAGCTGTTACATTTGAAAGAGGGGCACAGGGATAATATTTGGGGACAATAGTAAAAGGTAAATACTGAAAACATTTTAACCTTCTCTCTCTTTCTCTCTCTCTCTCTCTCTCTCTCTCTCTCTCTCTCTCTCTCTCTCTCTCTTTCTCTCTCTCTCTCCCTCTCTCCCTCTCTCCTTCTCTCCTTCTCTCCCTCTCTCCCTCTTCTTCCCTGCCTCCCACTCCCTCTCCCTCTCTCCCTCTGTCTCTCTCCCCCTCTCTCCCTCTCCTTCCCTGCCTCCCTCTCACTCTCTCCCTCTCTCCCTCTCTCCCTCTCCCCC
>CM053593.1:62546959-62617655 GCA_028646575.1 Pseudocheirus occidentalis
CTCTCTTTCCCCCTCTCTCCCCCTCTCCCTCTCTCCCTCTTTCTCCCTCTCCTCTTTCTTCCACATACAAACACTGCTTCATGTAGTATAGATATGGCCAGGACTCTTTCCTCATGTATATATCATAGAACTCACAACATCCCAGCCCAGATCATTCAAATTTCCTGAACTGGGCACAAACAAATCCTATATGTTCACCAAGCTGGCATCCTACTAAAAATTAAAGCATATTCCTGATGACATTTTTTCATTCTGCCTACAGCCCCTGAATAGGTGAGCACATAACTTTTTAGGCCTAAGTAGACCACTAAAGGAGAAAGTGGTCTTTCTTATTTCAGGTGCTGTGGTCTTTCTAGAACTGCCTTTCTGGGATGACTAGGTTTACAAACCATACCTTTATGACCATCAGGGAGGGACAATGAAAAAGTAGATAATAGGAAAAGGATGCAGACCCAAAGCAGAAATGGTGGTGATGATGGTGATTGGAATGTCCTTCTAAAAGCTCAATCTATCTGAGAAGTTCACAGTGGATGGTGTTGTTCTAGCAAAAAGTTCTACTGAATGTTTAAGAGGTTCCTTGCCTGAGGATCCTGACATAGTACGTTGTGAAATGCCTGTGGGACTGAGCAGCCTGTCAGGTCTGCCAAAATGAGAGCATTGCTGGGGTACAAGGCCTTCTCCTTGCAATCCTCCTTTACACTGACCAGTTCCCAAATACCCAACTACTTCAGCCTGCCTGGTACGGAAAGGTCTTCAGTGTGCTTCGGGAAGGCGGGTGTGGGGCTCACTGAGGTATAGCCTACCATTTTAGAGGCAGCCAGAAGAAGGACGCAGGAGGAAGGAGCAAGGAAGGACACCGACTTGGGTGATGGGGAGGAGATGTCATGGGATGGGTACGCAGTGATTCCCACACTCAGAAGGCCAAACAGCTGCCTCTGCTGAGACTCTTTAAACTCCAACCTGGTGGAACCTGCGATCGCATGTGGGGGAAGAGCTGGGGAGGGAAGCATGGCATGTGAGATGCTCTTCCTCCCCCTGGTTTTGTTTCTTCCATCTCCAGCATGCCATTGCACTGGTGCATGCTGGGGAAAAGCACTCCATACACAGAGCCAGGTGGAAGCAACTGGGCCAACTCCTTTGACAAACAACCACAGCCCACCACCTTCTATGCAAGACGCTATCTTCTATTGCATAGACACCATAGAGGGGGGATACACGATGTTCTGGCTATGGGATAAAGGGACAAAGGCATATCTGGTATCCAAACTCATGGAAACCATGGAGGGCCCTGGTCTTAATGGGGCCGGTGATTCCCAGAGGAATCCTGGCTTCTACATTCTTCATCACCCATGGCTTGAGCACCGTCTATCCGGTTTATACCACTCTCACACAGCCCTGGGAAGTGAAAAAAACAAACAAAAAAGCCATGTTATTTTGAGAGAGTTGATCAGGATGATACAGAGCTATGCTGAAACAAAAGGAGAAGCAGATTCCCAAGGAAATTTCCAATGGGAAGGGGGGCAGAAGGCTCATACTGATGTTCCCGGGTCTGTGTGGGGTGTGATATAAATCCACACCAGGATGGACTCACGTGTATGATTTGCCTCGATTAACAGGTTTCCTGTTCTTTTCCTGTTTGTCCATTTTTTTTTTATTTTGTCTTTTTCTTCTCTTATTTCCTGTATTATTATTTTGTTTGTTTGTTGCTCTCTGGGAATGCCTCTCTTCCTCTCGTCTCTCTCTCTCTGCATCCTTGTCCCCACTTCCTTCTCTTTCCTTCAACCCCTTCCAATCTCCCATCTCATTTTCCCACCCCTCCATGAGCAGTGGCCGCATCCATTACACTGAGATGTATGAAATGCTGACTCTCATGTCACCACCGCTAGGCCTCGGCAAGAGATGTCCTTCCAAAGTGGCGTATAAGGTAGATCAACCCTTCCTTCCTTTGGGCTAGAGATGAGCAGGAAATGGGACCCAGTGGTGGGGAGGCCTGAAAATGGGGAGGACCTTGGGATGGGGAGGTGGAGGTGGGAACTAAAGCAAAGGGAGATGAGAAGACTGAAGACATAGAAGGGCTCATGGAGGAATGATTTCTCCAGTCACTACATGAAGGGTATGGACCTATTTTTCACAGTTCTTAATGTATATGTGTGTACATGTGCGTGAGATTTTCCTTTTAGTGGGTTACTAGGAAGGCAATACTGAGGATGTGGCGTATTCCCATTTCAAGCAAGCAGAGCACAGGAGAGCTGTGGGACAATTCAAAAGGATAAGATGAAAACCAAGTGCAGGATATCCCTCAAAACTGAAAGCAAGATAGATATGTTAAATTAACATAGGAAACAGTGAATGAACATGAAGTAGATGAGGGAGATATTTGACTCCCCTTTGTTGAGGAGTGAGAGGGAACTTTTTTTTTTTCCTTCTTCACACAAGAAAGGTTTTTTATGCTTTGTTATAGCATCAAGAATTCATGTTGTCAAATGTCTTGCAAATGTCTCCAGGGAAAAATTATGGGAAAGGGCTGTAGACTACAGGAGTTCCAAGGGCTAGCACTCTTGTGAGGTGAATGGTCACTATCCTCCTAAAATATCATCCCAGACAGATGAGATCATGTCTAAAAGAGTCATGAAATTCCTCATGGGTTGCTTAAATAAATAATGGACAGCAGAGCTGACTTAACATCAGGATGCCCTAGGTCCTTGAGACTGAGCTTTTACCACCACATGATATTAGCTTCCTTTTAGAAAGTAAGATGTTTGCAGCAGTGCGGGTGCTTTTCTGAAAGCATTAAAGTTGAGGAAGCTAATGATGAAAGAAATTCCATGACTTTCCTATAGTCACACAATGCAATAGAAAGTGCTAAATTTGGAGTCACAGAACCTGACTTTGAATACCAGTCCTTCTATATTCTCCTTGTGTGACAAATCATTGAATCTCTTTGGGCCTCCGTTCCTTCATCTTTAAATAAGAGCATTGGGCTAGATGATCTTTAAAGGGCTTTCTAACTCTAAATTCAATAATACTGCCTATGATCATGAACCAGGCTTTAACCTCAGGTACTCTGACTTCAGATTGAGTGTTTTTCCTACTATACTGCTTAATATATCACATTAAATTGGCCCTATAATGCTGGAACCTTTGTATTAACTTGAAAATACACCAAGGTTATGTTCTCCTTGCTATGAATGCCTAATGTGTGCTGGAATTATAAAGAGAGGCTATGAGTTTCAAGTCAAAACTAGAAATAGGATCTGTGTTGCAAGACCTAAGATTGTTCTAGGTTGGATGTTCCATTGAGCTGTTGCAAACACACACAAACGTCTGCCTTGCTAGTGCTTCTGCTGTTGGCCCCTTTAATTGCTAAATTCCCCTGCTCTGGGAGTAAGCAAATCAGAACTGAGGATGTAGACATCACTTTTTATGTTCTGGTTTGCTTCCAGGGACCCATGTAGGCATCTGCTCATATAACCCCCAAACCACAACTCCTCACACATATGTCATGATATGGTAGCCTCTTTGTTCAAAGAGTGGTCCTAGAGTTCAAAACTGTCCTAGAGTTTCAAGGGTAGAATACTCAAGCATGATGCTCTGAGTTTTGTGAAGGAGAAGTGAAAGAGAAGAGGGTATGGGGTGGGGAGGACTAGTGAAAACGCTAGAAGAATATGAAAAATAAGATACTCTCTTCAAAGTGGATTTGGCCATTTCAGTTTGATCCCTTCCTTTGGGCAAAGGGAACAAGGCCTTCCCACTCCTGCTCCTGCTTTTGTCACTCTTGTCTCTCTCTCTTTTTGCCTCTAGCTCTTCCTCCATCCTTACTGTCCTTTCCTATAGATCCTATTTGCACTTTTCTTCCATCTTCCCCTCCCCACTCTTCCATCTGACTCTACTCCATCCTTTGAATAAGTTGGACTTCTGCATGTATGATCATGTGCTGGCAAATTTCATCTCAAAGACTCAAAAAGGAGGCGCCAGGATTTATCATTCCAGAGAGATGAGCAAAACAAAGTCTCCCTCCCACCCTTTCCTGCTCCCCACAGAGTTCAGGGGTGTCAGTAGGGTCAAGTGGGAAGTGGGGTCTGCCTTAAAATAGGAAATGGAACCAACTCACAGAGCTGGTTCCTCTCTCCTTTACCTCCCATCCCAACTTCTCCCAGTCACTCCCATCAGAAATGAATTCACATCCCTAACAGATATTCTTGGGACTTTGAGAGATTTTTACAGAAAGACTAGGGATCCCCCTTGCCAGGGAACTTCCCTTGGGATGTGGCTTCATTCCCTGCTGAAGAGTGAGGAGGGGGAGAAAGCCCTCAGGACATGAGCAGGTAAGGGAAGGGAAGAGAGAGGCTTGGCGGGTGTGGGGTGGGCAATCCTTGCCCTTCTTTTTTGTCTATGCCATTTGACCTTCTCTGCACTCTTCCTCTCACCTCACCAATGGATCTTTCGCTATTTTTTTTGCCTGCTGTCTTTTTCCTCTCTCTTTCTCACAGAGATTGGTTCTGATGAACATGCCAGTAGCTGAGGACATGACCGTCCATTTCACTTCCACACTAATGGCCCTAATTCGGACAGCTCTAGACATCAAGATTGCAAAAGGTAATGAAGGGAAACAAAGTGAAGAATTTCAGTGTTATTTATTCAAAATAGCACTCACCAGGAGATAAGGATATTCTCCATCAGGATGATATCATCATAACAGCAACAACAGGTACTGGTAGATGCACTGGTAGTATGAGGTAGTGCTGGGCTGGGGAACATCTGATGGGGGCTCTTTAGCCAAATATCTGTATCAGCTTAGGGAAGTCATTTCACTTTTAATGGGCTTCACTTTCTTCATCCATGAACTGATGGGATTGGACTAAATGGACTATGATCCCTTCTATGTCTAACATTCTGGAATTCTAATAACATTAGTATTTTATTTAGTGTTTTTGATTCAAAGTGTTCAGAAAACCTTGAAAATGCTAACTGGTAGTAGGTATGGTTATTTCCATTTTACAGATGGAGAAATTGAAATGCAGATGCATTTAAGTGATTCATACATGGAAAATTTTTGAATTAATTCTATAGCTGAGACAAAGGCATGTTTTCTTGACTTCTAATCCTTTGCCTAATCTGTTAGACTTTAACATTCAGTATGTAGGAAGATTCATTTGATAGAGATATGTAGAGTAAATTGGAGGGAAGAGATGCTTGGAAGCAGACAAACTGGTTAGGAGGATATCCAGGCCAATGGGAATGAGCTCCTGAACCAGGGTGTGTGCTACCAACTGGGATTGAGAATAGGGGCAATCTCATTTAAGTGTATAAACAAGGGGACTATATAGTATACTGAAAAGAATGTTGGTCAAGGCAAAATACAAGAAACTAGGATTAGAACCTGGCTTTGCTGTTTACTGCCTGGGTAGCCTTGGGTATATCAGTTCATCTCTATAGACCTGGGTTTCCTTTTCTATAAAATGAAAAGGTTGGGAAAGATCATTTCCAACATCTCTTACTATTCTAGATCCCTTGTCATCCCTCATTTGCCTTTCTTTGACCACTAAAACTCCAGAGCAATAACTTCTAGAGTTCTGAGATGAATGTATATGATCTTTGAGGAAGAACCTATAAAATCTTTTGCTCTCTGCTGAAGATATGGTTTGAATGAGTTTACCTTAAGAGCCAAATGAAGGCATGATGTGGGTGGCAATAAACACCTGCACCCTGTGTTCAACTGTTAAAGATTGAGAAAGGAGAAAGGTGCTAGTTTTTATCGTGGATTGAATCCTCAGACTTCATGGTTTTTCCAGATATGAATCCATTTTTTTAAGAAGGGCACAAATAATGTTTGACTTAAGTAGAAGGGCTTGCATGCCATAATGAGATATAAAGTTTTAGAGGTGAAAAGAGAGGACATAATAGTTTTTGGGTTCTATCCTTAAACTTCTTTTGCTTAATTTTTTCTCCCCAGTAGATTTAGCCATTAAGGAGTGAATAGAAGATCCAGATCTTTGGGACCTCTGCATTATGAAGCAGGATATCACTGAGTCAATGGAAATGATATTTTTAAAAAATGTATTCTGATAGGTTGGCAGAAAGACCTTGGTGCTACTCAATATCAAGAATTATTTTCATCACATAAAGTGCCATGTTGGTTCAGCTCCTTCCCCCTCTACCCACTTTGGGACCTTTGTCCCTTCTCAGGCTTATTGGGATCTATTCTCTTTTTTTAAAGATAATTCAGTGGATCAATGAGGAACTCCCCCAACCCATCCATGCCTTCTCATCCAGGGTCCTTCTTATCTCTGTGCTCCCTTATATTCTCCATAGGGAGTTCCCCTAACCTGCTGGGGGTCTAAGTCTGGATCCTTTGTCATCACATGGATACCAGTAAAGCACCTGGGTTAGCCATCTGTTGGCCCCCATTCTTACCTCATATTTTGATTACTTATAGTTGATTTGTTTTATTGTAGGTGGTGCAGACAGGCAGCAGCTAGATTCAGAGCTGCAAAAGGAGACCCTGGCTATCTGGCCTCACCTTTCCCAGAAGATGCTGGATCTGCTTGTACCCATGCCAAAAGGTGTGGGATCTGCTCCTGGGGTACCCTTTCCATTGTGTTTCTGTCATTCAAGCAAAGCACTCTCAGGGAAAAAAAAATTCTATTACTTTAGTTGGGAATGACAAAGACATTGAGAAGATGATCTTTTCAGTTAATAGGCAATAAAGAGTGCCCATTGTCTTAGTCCAGTAAGCTGATGTCATCTTTCTTAAGGAAGGCCACTATGGATAAAAATGAAATTACAGAAGGAAATTCCCTAACTGTAAAGGTTTTTTTTATCATTTAACACATATGAAGACATATCAATGTAAATATTGGACACATTCTTAATACGAAAACACTTTGAAAGAAAAATAATGCATAGACACACGCTAAAAAACAGCACAAATTTATAGACTCTGCCCCATATTTATACAAAAGAGATTTGGGGGGAAAGTGAAACCTAAAAAAAAAAGAAAGTGAAGTCTGTATTAGAATCCATCTGGCATTATTTCAACAATCTCATGTATAATTGACAAAAAGATCTTGCTATTTTGATATGGAAATTAGTGAATAGCATTCATTAAATTCTTCAGTCCCTGTGCTTCAGGAGCTTACATTCTAATGGAGGAGACAATACTTCTGGGGGAGTGGTAGCTAAGAAAAAGTGTTTTGGTCTGAAGAGTGGCAGAGATGGATATTGGTTTCATAGAACAATCAGTTGACCAACCCCTTCCAGAAGCAATGACAAATTAACTTGATTACTATTCCCACAGCAAGAGGTGCTTACAAGGGTGGCCAGGGTGAAGCCTGCTTGGTCTTGACTAGATAGAGTGGGCTGCACCAAAGAAGACAGCATGGCCCCAGGGTAGGACTTCCAAAGCTGAGTTATTTTATCTTTCCCGGGTATGGTCACTGGAGGTCTGACTCCAGCAACAAACATATCAAAGAAATCATATAGACATTGTGGCATTATCATTAGCATCTTTGTAACATATTTAGTGTCGTGATTTCATTTATGAGGTAGAACTCTGTAGAAATGCAGTATCATGTAGTGGCTTATGAAGCTTGTGAAATTTTCCTACCACTATGTCTATGTTGTCTTCTCACTGTTAACTTCCAAGTCACCTTTTTGCTTCCAGCCTCAGACTTGACAGTTGGGAAAATATATGCGGCCATGATGATCATGGACTATTATAAGCAAAGCAAAGTAAAGAAGCAGAGACAGCAGCTGGAAGAACAGGTGAGTCAAATGTAGATAGCTGTACAGACTGTGGGCAAACACAGAAGGACTGAGAGGAGTCACTTGACCTTTTCTTGAGGACACAAAGTAAATCCACAATGAAAATTGCCTGGTGCATGGAGCTGGCCACGAATGTGATTAAATCACTGGAACACAAAATGAGTAGAATCTGAAAGCTCAAAGACAAAGTAAAAGAAAACAGGATACATGGGTTATGTCCAAAAGTCAAGCGCCATGGAACCAGTAACAATGAATCCCACTTCTTTGGCCATAATAGTCATTTAATTGGGCTACTGGGTGAGTGATTGAGTTGGTAAGAAAAAGACCAAGGGGAGGAGGAAGCTAACTCTTGTTTGTTTTTTGATTCTGCTTTAGGACATTTTCCCAAATACTCTAGATGTGGAAAGAGCATTTAAGTGGTTTCTTTCTTATTCCTTTTCCCTTTTTTGCACAGAAAAATGCTCCCATGTTCCAGCGAATGGAACCCTCATCTTTGCCTCAGGAGATCATTTCTAATGCCAAAGCCCTGCCTTACCTCCAGCAGGACACCCTTTCAGGACTGTGAGTAGAGTAGCTCTCATATATTTTATTTTTCCCCCACTCATTCCATTGTGAAGTTCCACGAATCTATTATAATAAAGATGCCAAAGAAGTCATATTGTATCAGAGAAGAATGAATTCTTTTTCTATAGACTTAGAAAGCAACCTTCAAGATCTCAAAAATGGTTATCAGTGTGATGGGGAAAATTACCAAGTAGATTCAATACTATTGCCAATTTCCCTGGAAGTGGAAAGAATTGGCACCCTAATTTTTTTAATTAGAGCCATCACTATCATTCTGTAATAATTTTTTAGCTTATGATTCTATGCTTTGCTTATAACTATCATTTTAAAAAAAATCAATGAAGCAGCAAGGTAGAAAAACATTGGAAGTCATGATACCTGAATTCTTCATTGTTCTTGTTGTTGTTGTTGTTGTTTTTCAGTTATATCCTATTCTTCATGACTCCATTTAGGGTTTTCTTGGCAAAGATACTGGAACGGTTTGCCATTTTCTTCTCCAGCTCATTTTACAGATGAGAAAACTGAGGCAAACAGGGTTAAGTGAATTGCCCAGGGTCACACAGGTAGTAAATGTCTGAGGCTGGATTTAAATTTAGGAAGAGGAGTCTTCCTGACTCCAAGCCCAGTACTCTTCCCACTGCCCGACCTATCTGTTCTTTGTCTAGCTCTGTTGCAAATTCTATATGTAATCTTGGACAAGTCAATTAGCCTGCACAGGCCTTGGGTTTTGTTTGTTTGTTTATTGAAAAATCTGGATAGTGATTGATTACAGACTAGAAGTTTTCTAAGGCCTCTTAAATTTGCTATGAAAATGCATAGGTCAGCTAGGCAGCTTGGTGGACAGAGCACCAGACCTCAACTCAGAAAGACATGAGTTTAAATTTTTACTTCAGAGACTTACTAGTTAAGTGACTCTGGGCAAGTCACTTAAACTCGGCCTCAGTTTCCTCATCTGTAAAATGGGATAATAACATCTACCTCCTAGGTTGTCGTGAGGATCAAGACAATAATTACAAAACACTTAGATCAGTGCCTGGCACATGTTAAAGAGTAAGCACTATATAAATGTTAGCTATTATCATTATTGTGGTTCTAACACTCTGCTTGCTAATGCAGGTTCCCTAATTGACAAGCTTTAATAAAGCAAATGAATCCATTAACAGGACTGTAGTTCAAACAACTCATTATAAGATCAAATACCCAGAGCTAGAAAGGTCCATAAGAATGACAGTCGCAACCCACTCACTTTACAGCTTAGGCTGCTGAAGCCAAAGGAGGTTAAAGGATTCGCTTAAGGTCTCGCAGGTGGTAGGTGCCCAAACTGCAATGCTTACTTTGGTCCTTGGACTCTGGGTTCAGCACTCTTCTCAGTGTCAGGCTGCCTCCCACTAGGTAATAAGTGAAGCTTAAAAAATGATCCTAGTGAATGGATTTGAAAGCACCATCGTATTACAGAAAGAACACTTTTTCTCAAATGGAAGGACCTGAGTTCAGATCCTACCTCTGACCTCATCTTTATGGCCTTGAACAAGTCACAAGACTCTGTAAAATAAAAGAACTGCACTAAATGGCATCTGAGGTCCCTTTCAGTTCTAATCGGAGGTCCTATGAGCCTGTGAATTTTCTCATAGTCCCAGAACTTCTTCATGGTCCCAGATGTTAGACTGTTTCATCTTTAGCTATAAACATTGCTCATTTTAACTTGCTTTTTTTTAATGAAATGCCTTCTAGCTGTCAACCAATTTTTGGTACCCTGGGTACATGCTATGGAAGGATTTTCTTTTTAGGTTTTAGTTCAATATAACCCCATTTCTATTGGAACCTATAATCTCAATCCAAACTACTGTGCATACTAGTACAGTATATCTTTATTTTAGACTGCTTTGTCTTCCACACTGTCAGAAGTCCTTTGCTACCATTGTGGGAATTGGGAGCCAAGAAGAAACCCCAAGTAAAAGAGAGATGCAGGAGGAAGAATGAAGAGAGAGGAAACAGTTGGGTTTGAGCTCTGTTTGTTCATTTTATTGTAAGAAGGTTTAGAAGTCAACATTTCATAGACTTGGAAAATTTTTTCAAGGAACAGAGCCAATTCAAAAAAGTCCAGTAGAGAAACAGCTTTGAATGATGCCAATACCACAACAGCCAGCTGGGCAGACTGCCATTGTTTTGAACGTTGCATTTCCATTAACGTAGTCTCACGTCTCATTTCTTTGTGTTTTTGCTGCCTTTTAAGACTGTTCTCCTTTAGAAAGGAAAGAGAGAAAAAGACCCGTGATTAATAAATTTACACAATCAATTAATTATTGGAGACCAGCCCTGTGCAGAACAATGTGCTAGATTATATTCTGACAAACACTGTTTGAGAAATGCTGCTCATGTGTAACAAGTAACAGGTTATCTCACCAAAGAGCAGAAGTGCTCATGTGATTAGAGTAATGTGGATATCACCTCTCCACAAGAGCTCATGGGACACCAAACACTCCCTGTCTGGCCCATCACCTTTTTCTATGAAAGTTAACTTACCCAGCAAAAATCTCTTTTGCTTATTTCCCATTAAATTATCTGCTTTACATACATGAGAGTATAGGTGAGAATTTTCCATATTAGCTTATACATATCTAGATGTTGTGCTCTATGGAAAAATATTTCAATATATTTCATATTATATACAATAAGTTTATGGGTTTAAAAGCGAGAGAGAAATATTTCTTTGGACCCTTTAGATTTTTGATGTTTGATTCATTCTAGGTCCCAATTATTCAGAGAGATGAGATTGAATCACAATACTATATATCCAAAAATTCTCCCACCAAATGGGAATTCTTTAGTGATATAATATTTGTTCAGAGGGAAGAAGTAACCTTTAAGTCTTCTTCTACTTGTCTCTGATCGAAGCTCTTCCTAGGAAATGTTGGGGAAAAGATGAGTGACAGTTCATCAAATTATATATTAAGCATCTAGCTATCAATTTGTTCATCTATAAAAGGAGGAGGCCAGACTAGATGGCCCCTGATACCCTTTCTAGCCCTAGATCTCTAATTTTAAAATGATTTTAAACTTTAAAAATAAGAACTTTTTTCCACCCAGGATCTGTGATCAATTAAGTGTGACCCACCTTGGAGGAAAATTTAGGTCACTGGTTCTCATATGGGCCCTTCTCTTCCTGTGATTCCAATCATAGATCCTATGACCTATAGGGATTTTTAAAATGTTGTTTGGCAGATCTTGGTTGTGATCTAACATTTTCTTCAGGCTCATCATCAGAAGCATCAGAACAAAACATTAAGAATCTCTGGTGGCTCTGGCATAAGGAAGTGGTTGGGAGTTGTGATGTCCTATGTCCTTGCATTATTCCTGGTAGATAGATAGACCCATTGCCACCTCCTTACATGATCTAGAAATTGGCTTCAGTTTCCTGAACAGGTTGGAATGGTGGCTACAATAGTAAGTGGTGGTAGTGGTTGCCAATGGGAGACAGATGCTTATGGAAAGTTGGCTGGATCTGGTCCTCTTTACTAACTAGCTCAGAATTATTCATCCCTACTGATCAAGAGTGACTTGAGACTTCAAGCAATGGGCCTAATAACAATCACAATACTACAAGACTTGGGTCTTCTTGCTGTTGATTCAAAAACCACCAACAATATTCATTAACTTACTCAGTTCCCATGCCTTATTCCCATTCTGTGCTCTTTCTAAAAAATCTCAGTCAAGTGCCTTACTTCAGTAAGCCCAACTCTGAAATTCTTGCTGCCTATTCTATAAGCAAAAAAAAGTCTAAATGTTATGTCATGCCATCAAGAATGCTGACATAATAAAAATATATCACCCTTTCTGAAACTGAATAATAATAATAATAGTAATAATAAAGACCATGACTGCTTAATATTTAAACAAACTGTTCAATGTTTAAACAGTGAAGTTCTTCTGCTGAGTGTGAATACCGAATAGAAATTGGTTTACAATCTAACAGTGGCCTCCCATATGGCTGGGTGTTATAAATGATGTCATTTGTCACAGATATGTTAGCTGCCAGCAGAAGACTGCTTGGTGCCAAATGTAGGTTGAAAAAAGGGACTTTTCTTCTTTTTGATGTGTTTCCCATCATCCCTCCTAGAATCCTACAAGACACCAAGCTGCCCACCATTCCCAAGGACAACTTTTGCTTTTGAAAGAGCATGTACTGTTAGTACTTTCAGCACAAAGATTTGTGTTATTCTCCCTCTGATTTTAGCTTCTTTTTTCAGGAGCAGTCGGAGTGGGTACCCATCTATGAGTCCACTTTCCCCCCAGGAAATATTCCAATTGGCTTGCATGGACCCAAACCACGGGGAGTACCAGGAGCAGCAATCTCTGGTGAATGAATGAGTTATATTACATTGAAAATACTCATGGTTTCCTGGTCCCTGCTCTCACTTTCAGGTTTTGCTTTCAGGACTATGATCTGTTGGAAACACCATTTGGGGTGTCCAGCTGAGATTTCCCCATTACCCTTATGACCACTCCCATCTCATCCCAGTTGGAGTTTTGGCCTATTCTCTGACCAAATGCTCATCTCACCATGACTTAAAAGCCTGGAACCCCTTTCCCTGCCACAAAATAGTACATTACTTCAGTTCAAGCTGTCTTGATTTGTGCCACTGGACATTAGGAATGGAAATAAAATTAAGAAAAATAAAACCTCTTGTTTTATGGAGGTCTTGAGGTGAGTTACCATAAAATAAGCAGCAGCAAGATACGACTAACAATGGCCACATACTCCTTGAAAGAAGCTTCAGAATATCTTATGCCAGTCCCGTGAGCAAAGCATTTCTTTACTCATTATCAGTAATTTATAATTTGCAAATAGTAACTTTTTTCTACACTATAAAGTTCATTGAGAATTTTTTCTTCAGTGATTAAAGTCTCTTGATCATTTGGGTCAGACTTAAGTAAGGCCAATAATTCCTTGAGGAATTTGAACCCAAATGAGTTTTTGTAAACAAGAATATTATTCCCAAAGAACACCACTGAATTAGGCTACAGCTATTTGGTTTTAGGGGAATCAGGTCAAAGGTAAAGAGGGTGAGGCTTCTTCTTCACCTCGTTATCAGCTCCAGTGAGCAGTCATCCTCAGCCCAGGGGATCAAAAGACCCCTTCAGAGATAAACAGCAGAGTATCTTTTTCTATAACAATAAGAACTACCTTCTTTGCAAGTTTCTGTATAAATAGTCTTCCCCGGTGAGTTCCAACTCATCCTCAACTTATGATCATTATAACTGGACTGTTTCTTTCCCTCTCTCCACACCCCACCTCAGTCTCTGGCCTGCCTTTCTTCTGACTTTAGCCTAGGAATGACCTAGATAGATGACATGTGCTGGTGTGTCTATAGTGTTGGGGTGTTTGTGCCTGATTTCAGGCATGTGTGTGGAATGTATGCTTAATAGAAATGTACATCTTAGAAATGGGAGAGATCTGATCTCATCCCTAAAGGTTCAGACCGATAGAACAACTCTTTTTTTTCTGTGACAGCTAAGAGAAGTTATGAAATATTCATGGTTGTGTGGGGGAAGAACATGGTGGCTATGTCAGTCACTCTCAGTGGCTGGTCAGCTCTCCCAGAGATACCCAGGCATCTCCCAAGGTTGGGGGTGGGGTGAATTAGCCTTGATGTCTTCTTCCTACCCTTCTCTCTTAAGAGCTTCACACCAAGACCCAGGGAATATTTTTTGTGGTTAATTAAATTCTATAGCTTTCATATTTACCTATCCTTATTGGTGATATATTGAACCTGTTAAAGATAATTCAGTCATGTATGCTTTCTTTCACAGGGTACCTTCCTTTATTCCACAACCTCATTTCAACTGACTGGCTGCCCTGGGCTGAGCCACGGCACCAGAAACATTTGGATTTTTGTCCATTTCATTGTTAGTGCTGGTGTCTGTGATTCAGATTCAGATGTCAGCCTGTGCCCCACAAACACCGATGTGCAATCTGACCATCACTGCCTATCACCCCACAGCCTACCCTCCCTTCAACTTATGTCTGCCTTCTGAGGCATGGCCCCAATATCCATGTGTGTGTTTTATGTATGACATGTGTACATATGCATGTGTCTCTGCCCCACCTTTGCTCTGTAGAGCTCTGGTGTAGAATAACTGTATATTTGGAGTCAGCTGTACGTGCTTTTTAAGAGTGTCTAACAACCTTTCTAAATTCCCATTATGAACACACATTGTACCTCCACTGAAAGTTACCTTCACTGATAACTGAGACCACACATCCAAATGGTCAAAGAGAGAGTGCCTCAAAAAAAGTAGAGGATGTCAATGGTTCTCTTCCTGGAGATTTCAGTTTTTTATAGAAGAGGATCCATCCAAATTGGCATACCTGGTACACATACATCACTGGATGCTGCTTCCTAATGGAAAAATATGCCTTTTCTTGGAAGAAATTCCTAACAATATACATTGGCCTCTGGTATCCCTTTCTCTGTTGATACAAGCATATTTCCTCAAGGCATTCCTCTGTAACTCTATAATAGTGACATGTAGACGTTGTAGAATTTTTCCCTTTCTTTTTGTCAGGATTGAAACACTAGTATCTTTGGCTCAATTTAAGAATTGTTAGAATTCAGTCAAACTTTTGAATAACAAAAGAATTCTTCAGGCTTAAATCTTTAAAAAGCCAAACATTGCAGCCAGATTATTAACTTTTGTCACATTTCACAATTATTTAAAAGTATTAAATTAAAAGTTTAAAGTATTTTTAATGCTTATCAAGAAATAAACTATTTTGAAAAATGATGGGTCCAATTACATACTGAAATAACGTTGATATTTGACTTGTTGAGATGACTTTGACCTGATTGTTTTTCACCTAATGGTCGGCCTTCTATTCATAAGCTTCTGTATAACTAAGCTGGTCCTTTTACAGAAAACATGCTATAGCACAAGGACCGTACTAAAAGCCTTTTCATTTTGGTAGGCCATGCCCAGATATCACGTATACTCTACTGAAAGAGGATTTGAGGAGCTGTGACTATCTCTTTGCCCTTATGAAGCTTTTAAGTAGCACTTTATTATAGGATAAACCCAGAAATTATTTCACTGAACTACTTTGTACATATGTGATCACACACACACACACACACACTCACACACACATTCACACACTCTAAAATTCTTAAATGTATTGATTCCTTCCTTTAAAGCCATTCCTGGTATGGTAGAGGCAGGATCATCACCTAAAAGAGGAGACGCGCTAGGATTGAACCAAGTCCCACAAGCTTGGCTGTGTGTTTATTTCCAGGAGCCAGAGGTTAGTGAGTTAAAAATCGTGCAGCCCTCTAAACATGGCAGCTACCTCCCTTCGGACACCCAGGAGCACGCAGTATGTGGGAAGGCATCATCTATGCCACGCCTGACTATGGATCCCCAGGTAAAATGCAACCACCATTCGCCCAATGCAATAGGCGATAGAAAGGCTGTGATGAGTCTGTAGACTTTGAAATAACATCTGACATTTTTCAGGCAAAGTATTACCTTCCCATCAGCAACATTCTTCCCAGGAGCCTTCTTTAGTTGATCCCGTTTATCAGGCACCACATTTCCAGTGACTACCTAATCAAATAAAGCAACTTCCACTGAGAAAGACCAACCATCTCCTTGAAGGACTATTGACCATCAACAGTTTAAAACATATTGAAGATTCTCAGAATACAACCAAGCCACATGGGAAATGTATTTCAGGAGTTTTCCTGCCTCTTTTTCTAATCTTTTTTTTCCTTTTCCACCTTCAGTCCACACACACACACACACACACACACACACACACACACACACACACACACACAGAACTCTGCAATGAAATCGTCTGTCCTAAAATGGTACAGCAGCATCTCCTCTCTTTGTCTGTCTACCAGCTCTTTTCTTGTGTTTGTCTGTCTTACATCAAGTTTTGACAAACAGATGAGAAGTGTTTTTCTGTTATTGTTTGGATTTTTGCTTTTTTCTGCTTTGGGGGAGGGGTGGATTCTGTCACAAAATAGAGCATCATGATTTTAATGGTTGAGCAGGGCAGAAAAGAGAAGCAGATTTTACCAGGCCAAGAGAGACATATAGACCTTACTCCCTTTTTATGATGGGTTCACTGTGAAGAACTCAGTTAACCTAAATGCAGTTTCTCAGAAGGGGAAAATGGATGTTTCAAAACCATGCTACTCCCATGATCCAGATTTTTTGAAACTTTTGCCCTAATGTGTCATAAAGGAGTTTCAATGTATTCTACAAGTCCAGGCTTAGCTGTTCTGAGGGATCATTAAATGGAAATCCTAAATGGTGGTTCTGGGCATTCTGTTTAGCTTTTCCTCAGTACACTCAGCTTTTCACTTTCCTAAGCATCAAGCTAGCTCCTGGACTAGTTCTACTGGTCCTATACTATGCTAAGATTCTAAATACATCATCTGTTACTTCTGATCATTCAGCTCATTCTGACCAAAAGAAGCCACAAGGGAATCTCTCTTTGCGGCTACAAACTTTAAGTCTGCAACAATCCCAAATAATCTGTTGGCTTATTTTCTCTCTTTGCTTTTCCATCTTGCCTTCTAGTAATTAATCCAGAACCTGTATTGTCTTTGGGGTCATGCTTTCAGGTGGTGACGGACCCAAGCTCCATGAGGCGTTCCTTCTCCACTATCAGAGACAAGCGTACAAACTCTTCCTGGTTAGAGGAGTTTTCAATGGAGCGAAGCAGTGAAAACACCTACAAGTCCCGGCGACGTAGTTACCATTCTTCCTTGCGCCTGTCAGCTCACCGTCTGAATGCTGACTCAGGTGAAGAATATTTTCTGGGCTCTGGTCAATTCTCTGACCAAAAGAGGATTAGCCATTTCATCCATTAATGAATCTCGTCTTTGAAGAGTCAGCTCTGGGTCTGGGCCCATTGGGGCCCACGCTGTCCATTGGTACTAGAGTTGAATTCTTTCACAATGTAAGATACGACCCAAGACAAAATGGTGGTGTCAGGAATGTGGGTAGTTGTGGAAGAAAAAATTTTCCAAAACTTTTCCTTCTTATCACCTCACCCCTAAAATAAATCTGAAATTTAAATCACTTAACATTTATTAGATGCCCACTGTGAGCAAGATACTGTGCTATTAAACACTGGAGATACAAAAATGAAAAATGACTAATGCCTAGACTGAAGGAACCAGGCTTACAGAGTCAGAGTTGAAAGGGCACTTGAGGCCATCTGCTCTAATCCTTTCATTTTACAGATAAAAAGTAGAAGCCCAAAGGGGCTGACTTCATTCAATAAACCTTTATTAAGCACCTTCTATGTGCCAGGCCATGCTAAACAATGCATTTTGCCTAGGATCACACAGCTAGTAAATGTTGAAGAAATTTAGTCTAAAATATACGACATAGATAAGAATCATACAAGATAAAATAGGAATGTGGCATAGTGCTCTGGGGAAACTGAGGAAAAAGAGATTGAGAAGGCTCTCATGGGAACATGCTACAGGAGATGGCACCTGAGGTGAAGATAGGATCATCATTTTAGCAGGTGGAAATGAGGAAGAAATCATTTCTATACATGAAAAAACATGAAATCCTACATGAATGTACAAAGGTCAGATAAAACAGAACAAGATCATGAACCAAGTAGTAATTTAGGGGAGGGACTGTTTGAGTTTTCTCTTTCTATCCCAGGTATCTAACATAATACTCTTACATAGAGTAAGTGCTTAATAAATGTTCAATTGAATTTATTAGAAGTAGAGTACATGAAAGGGAATACTGTGAAATAAGGCTGAAAAGGTAGATTGGAGCCAGGCTGAGTATGAACTTTATGGTGATCAGAAATTTTTAAAAACTTTTTTAAGCAGGAGGATAACACAAGTAGACCTTTCCATTGAAAAGATGATTTTTGATAACTAGTAGAAGGAGGATAGGCAGAAAGACCAGATATTAAAATAATGTCCTAAAAAGATTCTTATCTTAAAAGTAGTTTATTTTCTAAGCTCTTGTTTTTGTTCAGTTGTTTTGTTCATGTCCAGCTCTTTGTGACCCCATTTGGAGTTTTTGTGGCAGCGATGCTGTAGTCATTCACCATTTCCTTCTCCAGCTCATATTACAGAAACCAAAGCAAACAGGGTTAAATGACTTGCCCAGGTCACAGAGACAGGAAATATCTGAGGTTGGATGCATCGTCCTGACTCCAGGTCCAACACTGTCTGCTGTGCAATCCAGCTGCTGAACCTAATTAAAGGCTACATTTGTCTATTTATTAGTTGTTAGAAAACTCTAGAATGATGGAACTGGGTAAGAACCTTGGAGATCACTTTGTCCAACCCTTACTTTACAGAATGAAGTGATATTGGGACTTACCCAAGGTCACACGGCTAGTTAATGGCATGGCTGGGACTAGAGATCAACCACCCAGATCTTCCTCAAGGCCTTTCTCTACTGTACCTCGTGGCATAATTGGTTCATAGAAACTTTCTTCTGACTGCTGGTACCATCTTAACCACAAAAACTGTATGTTTGCATAAGACACTGAAAATTCCTGAATAGCATTTCTGGCAAACAAAGAACACATCTTGTACCCAGGGAGAATATGGCTAGTGTAAAAAGGAAGTAGAACAGATGGCATTCTGTAAAGTGGAAATATCACAAGCTTGAGAGACTTTCAAGCTCTCCTGCTTACCCCAAAGGTATTTCCTTTCTGATCCTTCTTTGCTTTCAGTTACAGATCCCATGTTACCAAGGACTAAAATCACTTTAGGAGTCTAATTCCACATGACCAGTTAAGGTTTGTCTTCCCTTTTTTGAGGGCTTCTTCATGTCCAATTATCTCTGTCCTCTTCAACAGGTCACAAATCTGATACCCATCGCTCAGGAGGCAGAGAACGTGGCCGATCCAAAGAACGTAAGCACCTTCTATCTCCTGATGTATCCCGCTGTAACTCTGAAGAACGGGGTGCCCAAGGTGACTGGGAATCTCCTGTGCGACACCAGTCCAGATCACCTAGTGAGGGCAGATCTCAGACACCCAACAGACAGGTGAGAATGAAAAGGTGGCATTTCGGCAAGAGGGACAGGAGGGTTCGGTTCGTTCCAGATATGGATGTATGTTGTAATACAGACTGCTTTTGGCTACTAAGGTTCATAACTTCCTACTCTGGGGGGAACCTACACTTCTACAATTGACAAGTACATATCAGCTCAAATAAGTGTATTCAAAAGTAAAATGTGCCCAGCAGAAAACCAAACTACCCCCTAAAGGGTGAATAGAATGACATCTTGATAATCCCCACATGACTGTTAAAGTTTAAGGGGACAATCACAGCAACAAGACTGCAGAGAATCTGTGTCAGACTCAGCCAATAGGATATCCTTTGGTTAAGAAGGTACCTTTGCTGCTCATAGAATCTCAGAAATTTCTTGGAAGGGAGCACTTAGCCTAACATTTACCTGACAAAGAATTTTGTCCACAATATCCCCAACCAGAAGTCATCCAGACTTCATTAAAAGACTCAGGTGAGAGAGAGCTGACTGTTTTTCAAAGCAGCACATTCCATTGGATGATAGTTCTAATTCTAGCAAATCTCTTTCCTTGCATCAAACCTTGATGTGTCTCTCTGCAACTTTTCCTGGCTCCTAATTCTTCCCTTGGGGTCCAAGAAGAACAGGTTCATGTTATAGCCTTTCAAATCCTTGAGGACAGCTATCATGTCCTCCCTAAATTTTCTTTTCTTCAAGCTTTCAACCATTCCTAATAAGCATAACCTTAAGACCCTTTGTCATCCTTTTCACCTTCTGGATGCTCTTCAGTTTATCAAAGTTCTTTCTAACATGTGACACCGAAAAATGAATATAGTACTCAGGATATAGGCAGATTACAGCAGAGATTACAGTGGAATTCTGAGCTTCCTTATTCTGATTAAAAAAAATAATCATTTGTATCATTTCATATTTGCTGCTGGTGAGAATAAGAATTCATTGTTCAGACCAGTCCTATTTATTAAATACAAAGCAACTTCGTTGATCTGTGTCTCCATCTAGTCTAGAATAAAGAAGATGGGGGGGGGTAGTACTGCAAACTTGAAAGTCCACTCACTAGTCAGTATCTCTGTCTGATTCCAGAGTTTTATGGTAATAAAATTTGCATCCCGGTTGTTGCCTCCTCACCCTCTTGTCCCTTCTCCTTATCAGGAAACAGTGGACCCAGAGACGGAAAAAACCTAGCAAATGTGGTCCGTGTTCCTAAGGATCTTCCAAGAGGAAAACAGAAAGATAATATTCCAGAGTCCCATCTTTGGAAGATGTAAGAGTGTCAGGGAGAAGGGACAGAGAGTGTGCAGAGAGTGTTAGGTGTTCTGAGTTGTCAAGCAGGGTTCATGACCTCGCAGTGGCCAATAAGAAACAAAGATCTCAAGGTGATGGTGTTGTAGAGAAATCAATAGCATTCAGCAGTAACCCTGTCACTTGCTACCCAGAGATCTTCAGAACTCCTCTCTACCCTGGAGCACGATTCTTTTCTTCTCTCATTCATTTAAATGCTACATAAATGTGTCTTTTTCTTTTTTTCCTCCCTGATGCCAAATGATTATCTGTGTGTTGTTGAAAAAGTATGGATTTCTAGCTGAGCTTTGCCTCTTGCCAGATATATCTAGAGTTAGTACCATTGGCAGAACTTTGGACTAAGAATAGAGTTAAGAGTTGGTAAGAAAATGATTTCAATCTCATCCATTCCCTAAAGTTCACACCATGGTGGATGACCATAAGACTAGATCTCTTAACAAAATCCCACAGCTACTTTAATCTCTGTCTCTCTCCTGTTCTACAGGGTACAGGTTCCCTTAGTGAAAGCTCCATCCCTTCTATTTCTGACACCAGCACCCCAAGGCGAGGTCGCCGGCAGCTTCCACCTGTTCCCCCTAAACCCCGGCCCCTCCTCTCCTATAGCTCCTTGATGCGACATCCTGGTAGCATCTCCCCACCATATGATGGGAGTGAAGTTGGCTCCCCACTGCCCTCCAAGGCCCTGGAGAGCAATGATGTCTGCCTGACTGAGTCTTCCAGCTCACCACAAGCAAAACAGAGTCAACACTCTACTCCCCAGCGCTATATCTCAGAGCCCTACCTGGCTTTGCATGAAGACTCCCATGCCTCGGACTGTGGCGAGGAAGAAACACTCACCTTTGAGGCTGCTGTGGCTACCAGCCTGGGCCGCTCCAACACTATTGGTTCAGCCCCTCCCCTAAGGCACAGCTGGCAGATGCCCAATGGGCACTACCGGAGGCGGAGGCGTGGGGGACCAGGGCCAGGGATGATGTGTGGGGCTGTTAGTGATCTCCTGAGTGACACAGAAGAGGATGATAAATGCTAGAGGCCATGCCCCCCTCCGATGCATGCTCTTCTCCAATATGGGGGAAAACAGAAAGACCCAAGAAGCCTGTGAAGCCTAGGGGGGAGGAAGAAGAAGAAAGGACATTATGCAGAACCAGCAAAGAAAAAGGAAAGGAAAATAGGAAAATGATAAAACCCACCAAAAATGATTCAATTTCCCTTTGCAAGATGGGATACAGCCATGGTTCTGTCTCCTTGCTGAGGGAGACAAAGAGAGAGAAATGTGGCAATGTGGATAGTCATCTTCAAGGGAAAAGGAACATAGATATTATGGCTCTACCCATGGTTCATCCCAATCACTTTGGTAAAGGTCATGGCTTTACCTATGCCAGTATTGCCGGATAAGCAGAGAAAACCTCTGGGCTAGAAACTGGGGTCCATAGGAAATAGCCAACAGTAGAGGAAATGCCTCCCTTCCACACTCTCCAGCCATGACCACTGTCACCAGAGCAATCTCAGTAGCATCTTGTGCTATCCCATGGTTTGCTCTCCACATAAGAATTTATGCCAGGGTCAGGAGTGCTGGATATCCTGTGTGGGAGGTAGGGAAGGAGAACATAAACAGGTAGGGGTGGCCGGTGGAAGGAGTAGTCCATGGTGCTCTGGCATGGAAGGAGATGGTTTCCTGAGTAGGAATATTGAAAGTCCTATAGCTTTGTGTCATGGAGGAGGATAGATTTAGAGTTGAAAGGGACCATAGGAGTCTTCTAGTCCAAACCCCGCATTTTTCCAGATGAGAAAACATAGACTAAAAGATTAGTTAAGTGACTTGTCTAAGGTCAGAAAAATAGTTAAATGGAAAAATTGGAATCCATATCCATCTTCTGACTCCTGATTCAGCAGTGCTACCAGACAAGACCCGCTTATCTATATAGACATTCTTACCAACTGAGATATTGACACACACACCCAGTTTTATGGCTGTGCCCATGTACCACAAGTCCATGTGTTGATAAACTGAGCATCACCCAGGGTCTTCTTCCCTTCCTACGTCTGTTGTCTAGTGGGCCAGTTTGGGTCACCTGCAAGGCCAAGATGATGGGTGCTGTAGATGTCCTATTCAGGGAAACCAGATGAGAATGTCCTGATCATCCCTGCATTTCCCCTGAGAGGGTGGAAATCACACTTAAGAGTGATCACCTATCAGATAGACCTTTAAAAGAAAAGGAAGTCGATGGGGTTATTTAAACTAAAAAAAGCCTCCATCAGTCAGGCAATACTTGACTGCCTCCTATATGTGTGCACAGACACTACACCTGGATGGCAGGATTTTCTTGGTTAGCATTTGGTCAGGGACCAGCTTCACTAATACTATGGGATCCTATTTAAGGTAATTAGTTAATATACCTCAGCTTAGGTTTAGGATGCTGTTTGCAGGAGAGCAGTTTCTATGCTGGAACAAAACTTCATGTGATAAAGAACATTTCCTTAAGCCAGGATCCTACTTCCCCTCTCCCTTATGCAGAATGGCATTCCTTTTGGAATCTCTCCTTGTGCTACAGCACAGAAAGGTTCTGCACTCAGCAGACCCCAGTCCCCTTTTCTATAATGCTTTGTTTACACTTTGGAAAATGAGAAAGAGATATAGATTAAGGACTTACTCCAAGGCATTTTAAAATGTCCTGTCCTACCTCCAATGCCTGACTCCAGAGCTGTTTAATGGCGACACTCCTTACATCCACCAGTTTACCAATGGGACCCTAACAATGAAATAGAAAATAGCCTAACCCCCTTTCTTAGCTAAACAATGAGGGGAAGGGACAAGCAATGACCCTCAAAATTCAGTTTCCTCAAGATATTATACAAAGGGATGATTTAATACCAGATCAGGGAACTTCATTAAAACCTGATACAGTGAATACAGATTGCCCTTTACAGGAAAAAAGGCACTGCCTTTGTCTGAACTCACCCCCAATACAGCTACCTCCATCCTTCAAAGACAACAGCATTGCCAGAAGAATTATACTGCAAGTAAGAGAGATCATTGAGAAACAAGCCCAGTCAGGGTACCAGTGGTCCCCAAGCCAGAGCCAGGATCAGAATCAGGAGAAGAACAAAGGAAGTAAACCTGTGGATAAGACCATATTCCTGTCCCAGCACCCATTAGAGACACTTCCCTTGTTTCATTTCACAGGATGAGCCTTAAAGTGGAAAACCAGTGGAGGGAAACCATTGTTGATTCTGCCAGTGGCTAAGTATAACCTACCCATACCCCTTTTAGTCAAAAAATGGATGACAGAGTTTTTCTTGGACTCATTTTTGAAATATTTTCCTATGGCTTTCTAGACTGGATAGAAAGAAAATACAGTAGGATTAGCTTTGCCTACAGAATACCTCCCAGTGGCTTAAAGGCACTGATCATTCTACATATACCTTGCAGATATTAACAGACATTCATGCAAGCCAGAGTACACAAGCCCCAGCCATCACGTCACATGTGGTCAGTCACAAAACCAAATTCACGACCTAGGGAATGGAAGGTCAGTGGCAAAAAGCTAGTGCTATTGCAAATGCCCTGCCCTTCCTTCCTTATCTACTAGATTTTCATCCCACGCCTACCCCATATTATCCATCATCCACCATTTATACCCCCTCCCAAAGCAGTTTAGAGTGTAAGCATTGATGTATAAACCACTGATGTTACGATCCTTGTAACATAAGGACTATACCCCAGGTGTCACATTGTTCTCCGTGGCATTGTTGTAAAGCATCATTTCATGCCAAAGCACTGCTCTAGACTCTTCCGTGTACACAACCTTATTTTCTTCTTCCTCTGAAACAGTCATCTCAAGGGAAGGACTTTGCACAGGACAGCAATTCTGAGTCAGCGGCATGACTGCTTGGTGTTTTGAGGAGAACTGAAGTGGTAACTGAAGCAATTTAGACTGTAGGGGCAGACTGGGAAAGCAATGGCCTGAATTGGAATTTTGCTGCAAACACAGCTTTTAAGAAATCTGAAGTTCCAAGAGACCTCCTAGACACCTTAGCCCCTTCAATTTAGAGTGTTCATATGCCAAACAAACAGCCTAGCACTAGAGTAATGAAAATAGAAAACTTTACACCCTGACCAACTATCATCCAGGACTTAACTTCCTTTTCTCTGCTTCCCTTAACTAAAGGAATGGAGCCTAGTTTGTCATATTAGGGCATGAGACACAAAGTACTCCCTCTCTATTACTCCATATTCCTTGCTGCGAATAAAAGTTTTTATTCAAATATTTTCTCCAGCTAACAATCTGCCCAAAAAATCTATTCCTTTATGTCCCAAACCCTGTCCCTATTGATTTCTTTATAAAATAAGCATAATATGAGTTTCACCTTGGTTAAAAAAAATCCTGAACTTGAGAGGATGATTGTTAATGCCCTAAAAGAGAGGGTGTCAAGGGGAAGTTTCCAGATCTATTAACATTATTCACAGTTTTCTTGCTCAACTGCCTTGCTCAACCAAATGAGAAAAACCTAGCTAGTACTGAGAAGGCCTATGGAAGATTAACTGTGGTGCTTTTAAAAATGTTGATTGCTGTCCTGGCTTAGGTCACATGGCCCATCTGTGGTACTCTACTCCTAGTAGTCATGCAATTGTTCCAATAGAAGGACACAGAGCAAGGGCAATCATCCTAAGGTGTTGACTGGAATGATAAGTAGAAGGCAAGATGGTCCTTGAGATGTAACAGAGAGCATAGGCCAGAACAAGATGGAAGATAGTGCTTAATTATTCAGCAAACATTTCCCTTAGCTAAGTGCTGAGAATAGAAATAAAAACAAAAACAGGCAGTGATAACACCCTAAAGAAGGGGAATGTGTATTCAAGTGGGCCATCATCAGCTTGCCTTGTCCTTATTGCCATAACCTTAAAGCACTAGGTTTAGGATCTATCTACAATCACAGGACCATAGCATTTTAGAGCCGGAAAGGACTTTTGAGAACAGTTAGGCCTACCCTGATATTTTATAATGAAAGAATGAGTCGTGGACGATAAGTGACTTGATGCCGACATTTCTGACTGGAAAGGAAATCCATCCCAGTTGGATCTGTGTCTTCACGCACTGGCAGAGAGATTACAGAGAATATTTCCCTGAAATCGGGTCCCAGGTAGTTCTCTGGATTCTGCCCTCTCCTAGCTTAGTGTATTACATGGAGAACCAAAGCAATTGTTTTTCTTCCCCTGGCAGGTAGCCTTTGGGTTGAGAAAAAGCCTCCCTTTTCTTTTCTTACCTTCCAGTCAATATTTTGCAGCTTACCATTGATTCAGCTCTTGAGATTGTTAAATACACCAGGCTCAGGCTTAGTTGCATGCATCAGTGCCTCTGCATCAATATTTAGCCTACTCATTGAATTCAGTTGTTGAATTTTCTAAATGGAACACAATGATCTTTAGGTATGGAAAATACAAGTTCATAAGATAATCTGAAGCAGGCATAGAGTAGAGTGACTTTGTATCCATACATGCATAAATCATATGTATATATCTATATACATACATCTATACACATATACATGTATATTGAAAATCAATTAAAGATTGGGCCAGGGTCATATTGCCAAATCGAGTGCAATCTGGTATAAAGCAAGAAGGATTTTTTAAAGAAAATTTGAATTAAAAAAACAAACAAACAAAAAAATACCCCTCACTTGTACTTCATAAATGCTTTCTAAGGCCTGTCTTGCCTTTGTGTGTCCTAGAGAGAGCATTTCCTGTGTGGTTAAGAGCTAAGGACTGGGAGATTGGGTTCTCCTGTTTGTTCTCCAGCTCAATCATGAATTCACTGTGTATAACATTATGTAATCCATTCCATCTCTTGCCAGAAGAATGGTGGGAGTGGATGTATGTGTTGGGGGGGAGGGAAAAATGGGGCCAGAATGCTATTTACCTACCTCACAGGGATATTGTGAGGCTTAAAGCAAAAACATAATAGATAGATTAATGCTGTTACTTTTAACCAGTTAATTAATGCTGTTGTCAATTACCAGTCTGTCTGTTAAATGTTTTGAAATCCTCACAAACCAGGTGCTAATGCAATTCAAAGGATCAGAATAAGGAATAGTCTCTATTCATTGGAGTATCCATTCCTATCTGACCCTTTCCAGCTCTCTTCTAGATTCATAGTATTTGGTCTTGCCCAACTCATTCACCAGAGCACTTTATGATATATCCCATAAAGAAAGAAATAGGCAGGAAAGCCCTTTTACCTATTCTGAGAGTTATAGGGACAGAGTCCCGATCCCAAAAGAAATCAAAACACAATTACAAATACAAAACATCTCTATAAAGCAAAACTCCATAAAAGTGTTTGTGTACACACATATATGCATACATTTTTAAAGACCCTTCTAGCAAAAGAAAAACCTAAACTCAGGGGCTTCATGACCTAATGTTACCATGTTATGAATGAATAAGAGTTCAGCCTAGCTGGTGCTGTGTTTGTCAGAGTGAGTACACCCTGGCATTCCCCAGTGTCTTAGCTTTTACCATTAAATGGCCCATAATATGTTATCCAGGTTTGCCACAGGACCCAGAAACAGTGGCTATCACCTTTGTCAGCTGGTCTATGTAAATTGTTACTGCCTGCTGAACAGCCAAAGTTTTTCAGTTGGCACTTCATATTGCAACATGTACAGTAGTGGTGCATAGACTGTAAGCACTTTGCATGATCCAGTCATAGGAAATGGAATTAGTTCTCTTTGGTCTTCTGACTGACCTCTCCTTCCCTTAAATCCACACCTGCTTCTTAGCACCTATGAACCATCTCAAGCTTTAGTCTTCATAGCCCATCACAAGGCAAACAGATACACAGCATCATTCCACACTGGACATCAGGGTTCTCTGCCACACTGTGAAGCATTCTTTGGCAAATAAAGCCTTTTAAGTGTTGTAGACTGATTGCTGTGTAGGGGTTGGAGGGACACCATTTCCCAAAATTGACTCTGATTGGCCGGTGGGTGGGTAGTATGTACATCAATACCCAAGAGTGTCAACATTTCTCTTCCAAAGGGATGTCTCCCCTGGGCACAAACTTCTAGGATAGATGAAGGCGGGTAAGTAAAAAGTTGGGGTGAAAACCCCTGCCACCTCCTTCATCTTCTTACCCCAACCCAATGTTGTAAATAAAAGGGTTAGTATCTTGGCCTTCTAAATGCAAAAAGATTTCTGACAATAAGCCATGCTTTTTGTAAATACATTATTACAACTTGGATTTTTCTTTTTGAGATGGGTAAGAATTGAGTTGAGCAGGGAATTAAAAAAAAGAAGTTACTGATCATTTTACACATAGGTGTAGTGTAACAGGGGGTTGCTAGAGGGCAGCAATTAAAGTGCTCCCCAAATAGTTTTGAGCCAGCTTTTTATTTAGAACATTTGTTTCAAGTATAATGATACTTGAATCAAGAATCTCGGGTACAGTGTTACATGCACTCTGTCATTCTTTCTCAAAAGATTAAAAATCAAGTCTAGATTTCCACAAATAGAAAGTCTTAAGATCCTGTCAGAAGACTATGACAGAAGAGAAAGAATAAAGGAATGATTCAGAGACCTTTGATCGATAATTTTAAAACTCTGTCACAGAAGATTATAAGGTATGGTTCAGAAGAAACAAACAAAAAATCCAACAATGTGATAGATGTCTTGCCAAATCTAAAATATTGATTCAGGAAAAGTCACTGGTACTTACTTGGCAGATGTTGCAAAGTCTTCTACTAGCTTATGCCTTTAACAAAAGGCAAATTTAGAGCTCTCTTGCTAGTCAGACATCATAATGCTTGGCACTTCCAAGGGCACAGCAAATGCTTCTAAGTAAGCTTGATGTTGTCAATGAGTCTCCATGAAGCAATTTAAGATTATGTTCACTCATTCTATCCCACTAAAATCCTATGCTTTTTGGGTTACTCTTATTTTATCTCTTTACAGAAACTTGGTTTCAAGTTTGAGGATACTTGCATCCAGGATCTGGTGTAAAATTTTCCTCTTTCTCCCCCTTCTTCTTTCTTTCTCTTATTCTTCCCCTCTCTCTTATAATGGAAACCTCTCTTTAAGAATTGAAATGATTTCAATAGTGAAAGGCCCTCGGTTGCCATGCTTAGATGAACAGATACCTGGGCTGGTCAGAGATCAGACAGTTATCCCCATTCTAACACTTGACACCTTGACCTACAGAAGGCCTCTATTCTAGAGAGAGCTTCATAAAAGTTATGGGAGCTCTCTTGATTCGATTATAGAATTATATATTATAGAATATGAACTGAAAAAGATCTTCATTTTACAAATACAAAACTTGAAGTTGAAATGAGAGAGGTAAAACAATTTGCCCATGTTTGCACAGACAATAAAGGACATTTTAATCTGAATCTAGCCTCTTTTCTCCACACCATACTGGCTGTGTTGTTAACCTTGAAAGTCAGGACTAATATAGTATCTGATGATGCTGAACCTACAAGTCTGTTCAGCATTCAAAATGGATTGTATTTTTCTTGCTCCTGGATTCAGGTTATATAGACTCTGAACCAAAGAAGGGTTGCTCTTTCCAGATGATAAGTCTACAACTCTATCTAGGGCTAAACCTGCCAGGAGACTAGAAGAAGAGGTTCAAACATTTGATGACTTAGATTCTCTTTCCACTGTTTCACTTCTAAAGCATCATAATAACAGGAATGTTTTGCATTTGTCCAAAAACCAACACTGAAGGCAAGTCTTCTAGAAACCTTTGTGATTAGAAACAGGCATGAGTAGGAAGAACACACTCCAAAAGTTTAAAGTGCCATTAATTTAAAATAAATAAATGTGATGTGCAATGAGGGCTAAATGTCACTAATTACCAATTAAAATATACCATAGCTTTTATGGCTATTGTAGCTCCATATTTGATATAGAATGGTAAAACATTAAGCAGATACCAAGAGATTTAGCAAAATCATGTTATCAGATTTTAAGATTTACCTGCTGGGGAATAAATATACTTTAAATCTCAAACCTTAGTAGAGCACTTTTCTATACTAATGATTTATGAACCTGCCAAAATTTATACAAAGTTAACCTAAGTGCTGAAATCGTGAAGGAACCAACCCTTCCCATAGTGGTGTTAGAGAATAGTCCAGGTGCACTCACCCTGAGGCCAGGATTTGCAACCCTGAAATTCATATTAATGAGAGAGGGAGGGGAAATCTTTTGCACAATGTATGTAGAGGACCTATGACAGAGAAATAACTAAGGCCATGGAGTAGAGCACAGAGTTCTAAAACAAAAGCAAGGTTAAGGGAAAAGATGAGTGAGTTGTCAAAAGAGGAAATGTTTCTATAGAGTTTGAATCTTCTTCCCTTAGATCTTGACTTGAATTAATATGGGCATAATATTCTCTAAGGATCTTTCCCTTTAAACAACCTGAAGCAGTGGATTCCTAAAGGTTCAGAAGAATGATATATGACTTTTCCAGATGAGCAAGATAGGGAGAAAGGAGTTCTTTTATGTACTTGACCAGAAGACAATCAATTTCAGCAACCCGTCAATAAAGACGCTGTGATGCCAGGAAACTTACACTGAACTTCCATGCAGGATATAGGCTATAAGTGGAGGGAGGGGGCAGTGGGATTGGGGAAGGGGTGGGCTTAGGGGAAGATTTTATCAGGGACAGATATCAAACTCTGCATAGGCGTATATGTTGGAAGGCAAACCAAAAAGTCCTGGTTTGATACAATCCAGTTGGATACAGTGCACCAATACTATCCTCAGTGGGTAGACCTTTACAAAGAAATGGTCTGCACTTCATCCAGGTCAATGGCCTCTGTCCTGGACCCAAGACTGTGGCATGTTCACCTTGATTCACTCTTAGTGCATGAGTGGCAGAGACAAGATACCGAAGAAAGTCATTGTGCTACATCAGGCTGTTAAAAAAAAAAGCAGCCACCATAAAAAACTACACCACGGCTAAACCCCACAAGACATTTTCTTACCCGCATCCTTCTGTGGGGTACACCAATCCAACACCAGTTCCAGTAACTGTGTGTTACTGGGAGCCAACGTAGGTCCCTCAGAGTATCGGTGCATCTCTTCTAAAGCAGGAGTTCAGCACTGCATGTTGACAAGGTGGATATATTGTAACATAAATGCTCGTTTGGATCCAAAAAGAAAACATATAAAAATGATGTACAACTTCAATGTTTTTTTGTCAAAGAAAAGAATAAAATAAATAAAATCTTCTTGTAAAGAATTAACTAGCCTGATTCCACTTATTTTTATATCTCTGTCTAGGAAGTTAAATGGTGAGTCATAGGCAGCAATGTTGTACCAAGCACCTTAACATCAAACCCCAGCCCTTCCTACCCTTGGCACGTCCTCTAGGAAGTGAAAATGGTAGGTTATCCTATGTTACTGATTGATCAAAAGAGCTGGCAGATTGTGGACAAAAATCCTCCTGTTCCTTTAGAGTACTGTGTCTTCTCCAGTTTCCAGATTTGGTGATTTTCCTCTTAATAAAAGCTTCTTTCACCTTAGAATAGAAAAGATATTTCCAGATGGTTTAGACCCCAGAGGTGAGATGAAGAAAGTGGTATTTTTAGTGAAATCACCTAACAGAGAGATCACAACTCTTTCAATTCTCTGAGAACGGAACCAAAAAGGAAGGGTGAAGGAAACAAATACTTGAGTTTCCAAGACTGAGAACCCAGTTGGTGATATAGAGAGAGCAGGACTTGATAACAAGAAGTATAATAATTTGGCTAAAATAGATATTGCTTTACCCCAAAGAAAGAAGAATGAGGACAAGTCTAAGACTTAGCTGCCAAGCCCAAGACACAGTTGGCACATTCTAAGGTATGACTCAGAGCAAGTCATCCCCCCTCCCCAGTAGATTTCTCCATTCCCCCTTCTTTTTTGTTCTTACCCTCTTCTCCCACATCCATTAGCCCAGTTTATTTCCATTAACAAAGGAAAAGAAAAGCTAACAATCAGTGGGGTGCTTTCTTCTTAGGCTTAAGGACAGTCTTCAATTTTATCCCTGCCTCAACATGTTACACCAGTCTGACCATTTGTAACAAGTTAGTAATAGAGGTTTCCAACCACCAACAAAAGGAAGTGCTCTTTTCCACCATGATTGGTAACTACAGTATTCAGGAAATGATTTCCCTCCAATTTTGCCCCAGTGTGGGCTGTCCAGCCACTGTATTTTTGATAGAGGTCATGTGGAAAATATATGGAATGAGCAAGTTTTCCCTTCTCCCTGTAGAGTGTAAGACTACTGTTGCCATGGTGAGTCACAAACCAATTGAAAGAGGGAAACACAGACACTGCTCTGAATTTCTGTGGCAGCTCAGGAATTCGTTACCCTTACGCAAGATATCTCTGAATCTCAATTTTGCCCCTTGGTTTGTTATAAACAGGTCTGTCCTATTTACAGTCCTTAGCGTGTGAGTTGGCACGGCTTGACTCCCATCTATGAGGTAGACTTATGCCTGAATTTATATTGATTCTGTACTTAAAAAGGCTTTATAGTTGAGCTTATGCCTCCAGTTAGAGAACAAAAGTCTCTATTTGGCTCCTCAGATTTGTGCTGGGGAAAGTCTTCTCCCCTATGACTGCCTCTGCACCCTCATGCCTCAAACAAAAATACCCAATAAAATAAGGATGGCTTTAACCATATATGTTGATGAGAAATAATATAAAATTCAGCAAATATATTCTTTAACAGAATAAATTTGAGAAAAACACAAAATGGAAGTAAGGTGGGAGTAGGTCAAGATCTACCTGCCTATTCATTGTTCCTCTTTCTAATGGTTTATATCTCTCTGTGCTCAGGTTTCTCTCTCTCTCTCTCTCTCTCTCTCTCTCTCTCTCTCTCTCTCTCTCTCTCTCTCTCTCTCTTTCACACACACACACACACACACACACACACACACACGCACCCCTCCCAGCTAGTACATTTCAGATGGAGGTCATCTTTCATGTTCTCAAAGAAGGGGATTGAAGATATGACTGACAACATCTGCTGCTCCAGTCTCACACTTAACACCACAGCTCCCTTCTTCCTCATTCCCCTTGGAAACCACCATGGTGAAAAAATCTTGGATTGCTCCCCCCTCTCCAGAGGTTGATCTCTCCTTAGCTTTCTTTCTTCCCAAACTGGGAAGAAGTGCAAATCCCAGAAGGTTTTGTGGCCAGTCAGCCTTTTGCCTAGGGTTGTTAAATTGGGAAACGCCCCAAGCCAAGGTTAAAAAATATTCACTTTACAAAGTAGTTGGAGGCCCTCTTTGCAAAGAGAGCAATGTTCTCTCTTGCCTTTAGCCTGAAAGAGGGGAAGAGATACATAGTGAGTGTCCTGAAAGTGGAGTTTTATGCTTTAACAGCTTATAAAACTATCAAATAGCTATAGTTTTAAACTTTACTATCTTAGTTCAAAACTCCAGCAAGGCTTTTAGAGCACCTTGTATAGAGAACTGCAACCTCCATCGGTCTTCATTGTGACCACTGTAGTTAGTGCATACCTAGTCCAGAGATGCCAAACTGTATGCTGCCTGTCACAACAGATTAAAATGAATTGGGAAGAAAATTAACAAAATAACTAAAAATACAATAAAGCATAAATAAATTAAATATCTGGTTTTCTAAGTCAATATGAGGCCCACAAAGATCAGTATCTATTTGAATTTAAAACCATTACTCTACGCTAAATGAACCACTCTCATCATTTTAGCCCTATGCTTACCCTTGTTGGGGATACAGGGACTGGTAAAAGAGAATTCACAGGAATTCTACAGGCACGAAGTTCCCTGTTTTAGAGATCAGTAAAGTAAGGCAGATACCCACCTGCTGGGGCTGGGTCAAACCCTGGAACAGGGCATGCTCCATGTCCTCTAGAGATCTATCTCTGAGAGTGACCATGGCCAGGGAAGTTGGTGGATGTGATGTGTTCAGATAACATATAGATTGCCAATAATCAAATGGTTAAAAGACAATAAAAACATGTTCATCATTAAAACTCTACTGAGCATAACCTGACCTGTCAATGATGGACAAGACTTCCTGAAATCTAGCAGTCTTCATTTCATTATGATGAACATTCATTTCTTTATCCCCCATCCAGCTACCATCCCACCTACCTGCTCCTTTTACTGCCAAACTTCTAGAAGAAATGACTGAACCTGGTTAAAACTGGAAGGGATAAAACTTAGGAGTCATCAGTATTTGAAGAACTTTCAGGTAGAAGACATGTTCTGTGCACCTTGAAAAGGGACACTAGAACCATCAATGGGGAAATGTTATACCAAGACAGAATTCAGGAGAATGTAAGGAAGAACTTACTAAGCGCCCTGAAGACACATTCACGTAAAGCATCCAGAGCCAAAGAGGTCTCGCTGTACTTTCCTGTTAGACAATTGTTAGAAATATTGTGCCCAGTTCTAGAGAACATATTTTAGGGTTATTGTGAGTTCAAATATGGCCTCAGTCATTTGCTAGCTGGATGATCCTAGGTAAGTAACTTAACCTTGGTCCGCCTCACTTTGCTCATCTATAAATGGAGAACAATAGCACCAACTGCCTAGTGCTGTGAGAATAAGATGTGATAATATGAAGTGTAATAATAAAGTGATCATACAAATGTGATAATAAAGTGCTTCAAGAAATCTTAAACCACCATATAAATGCCTGTTGATATTATTAATTAATATTCATATCATTATATTAATTAATGCTATTATTATTATTTTGGGTCTGGTCGTGGAAGATTTGTGGAGGAAGGAAATCATGATAGCTATCTTCACACTTTTGAAGGCTTGACATGTTGAAAAAGGATTTGTTCTCTTCTTAGAGAACAGAAGTCAGAACAAAAGGAAGAAGTTATAGGAAAGCAGATTTCAACTATATACATACACACCTATGTATACATATATGTGCCTATCTGCAAGTGAGTATGCACATATATTAGTATGTGTATATGTATATGTGTGTATAAACTTATAAAAATTACAAGCATTCACAAAATGTCACAGGCTCTTTTAAAAAGCAATCAGTTCTCTGTCACTGGCTTCTAAGAAGAAAATGGTTTTCAGTGATGTTCATATTTCACTTGAGAATTAAAATAAATCATTCTGGAAGTAGCTTCCATAGGAATATTTCCAGAAAGAAGATCGTTTTGCTTTGTTTTGTCTCATTCAAACTTGCTTTATGGTCCTGAGCACCATGTTTCTAAAATTATTTTTTTTTCTTTTTTGGAAAGGGGAAGGTAGGGCAGTCGGTGTTAAGTGACTTGCCCAAGGCCACATGGCTAGTAAGTGATAAGTGCCTGAATCTAGATTTGAATTCAGATCCTCCTGACTCCAGGGTTGGTGCTCTATTTAGTGCTCTACCTAGCCTCCCCTGGACACCACATTTCTGACAGGTTTTTGACAAACTTGAGGACATTCAGAGGAGGAAGGATCAGAAGACTGATAAAACTGAAGAATAATCCATCTGAGGATTGATTGAAGGAAAGCTGAAATGGATGTTTGGCCTAAAGAAATTATGATGTTAATGTGGAGAACACAAGAGTTGTCTCCAAAAATCTCTACAGAATATATGAAAGGTTCTTAAACAGAAAAACTAGACTTCTTTTTCTTGACCCCAGAGACTGACAGGTATAATATGTAGAGAAGAAAAATTTGACTCAGTTTTTTAAAAAGGCAATTCCTAACAATTAAAATTGTTCCAAAATGGAATGAGCTACCTTGGGAGGTAATGGTGTTCCATCAATAAATCAATCAACAAATATTTGCTAAGTACCTACTAAGTGCCAGGCACTGGGCTAGGGAGTGAGAATACAAAAACTAAGAGGGAAACAATTTCTATTTTTAAGAACCTTACGTTCAAAGAATCCTGGAGGTCTTCAACCAGAGACTGGGTAGCCTGAAGTGGAAGGTTTCAACCTGTCTGAGATTCTCTAAATTTAAAGAAGAATCCTGGCCAGGGACAGTTCAGACTCAATGATCTCTGATATCCAGCTCAGTGATTCTATAATTCTGTGTTCTAACAAGAGGAGCTGTATAAACATGAAATAGCAGAACTCCAGGGATAATTATTCCCCATCACTGGAGGTCTTCAAGGAAAGACTAGATGACAGCTTGCCGGGGACATTATTAAGCAATTTATACACAATGGAAGAGTTTGGACTAGACAACCTATAAAATCCCTTCTAACACTGAGCTGTTATGAGTCCATGATTTTAATCTACACTCATTGCCTTCATTTCTTCACTATTCAGCCCACCTCTGAAATCTAGCTTCTGTCTTCCCTGGGTGACTAAAATTATTTATTCAATGATCACCAACAACCCTTCTTTTCCAAATACAATTGTCTGTTTGCTGACTTTCCTTTTTTTCTTTATTCCACCACAATCTCCTTAGTCACCTATGACTCAAGGCTCAGAACTGCTTTTAACTCCTCCTCCTCTCCCTTTGCCCTGCATATTCCCACTAAGTTCTGTCAATTCTGATTCTAAAATTTCTCCCTTTTCATCCTTTCCTGTCTTCCCACTGGCACCACCCTGATCACTTCTGTTACCTCTCCCTTGGGCTACTGCAATAGCATCTCTCTGCCTCTTTGCTCCCTCTCAAACTCAGATCAGCAAAAGCTTTCATTTGGAATTTGTATCCTCTTGCTTTAGTAGTATGTTTGGCACATAGTAAATGCTGTATAAGTGCTTTAGCATTCATTCATTTTCTCATTCAGTCACAGGCCATGGTTTATAGGAAACAACAAATAGAGTAGTTACATCTTGCCCTTAGGTGAGACAAAAACATTTATGAGTGAATAGTGTCTAATAGGCAGCAATACATTCAAACTCAGAATGTGTCCACTACTAATGTGATGTGTTTCACAAGTATGGGCAAGAGATAACTTCTTAATCAAAAGACAGAAGCAACTACAAAAGATAGAATAGATGATTTCATTTACGTAAAATTGAGAAGCACATGCACAAACAAAATTAATGCATCTAGGATAAGAAGGGGAAAGGGTGAATGGGGAAAATATTTCTATCAACTTTCTCAAATAAGAATGTGTGTGTGTACCCACATACACATAAACAACAGAAATACATAAAACCAAAAATAACTTCCCTGAATATAAGAGATCATAGAAAATGAACAGTACTCAATAGAATAATTAAAAACTATTAATAACCTTACGAAAAAATTCTCTAAATCACTAATGATAAAAGAAATGTAAATCAAAATAACTGAGGTTTCTTTCACTTCACATCTAGCAAATTAGCAAAATAGGGAAATTATAAAATTTTTTTAAATGGGAATAATCAATGTTGGAGATATTGAGAAAAGATAGGAATACCACGATGTCGATGTAGCTGTGAATTAGTGCAATGACTCTAAGCAATTTAGAATTATGCAGATTAAGTGGCTAAAATATCTCTACCCTCTGACACAAAAATTCTACTGTGAAGCATATGCCCTAAGGAGATCACAGATTAAAAGAACGGCACCACATATGCCAAAATATTTATAGCAGAAGTCTTTGTGGCTGCAAGGAATTGGAAATAAAGGAAATGCCCATCGATTGGGGAATGACTAAACAAATTAAGGTCCATGAATGTAATGTACTATTTCTGTGCTGTCAAGGAACAACAAATATGATGAATATAAAGAAGCAAGAAAAGACATGAACTGATGCAAATTTAAGTAAAAAGAACAAAGAAAACATTGTACATGCTTGTAACAATCTAAATGGAAAAAATAACCACGATAATTTTTTTTTTAAGCGAGTGTTGCAAAACTACAGTGAACAAGTTCGGCTGCAAAGATGAGATGAGAAGACACCTCCTCCCACTTTGCAGAGGTGTGGACAGAGTATGGAACATTACACATGTTGCTAGATTTTTCCCCCCAAAGTGTTGATTATTCTTACTGATTGTTTTCTTCTTTCAAAATAAAAAACAACTTTGCTATAAGGCTTTCCAGAAGAAACAAAATACAGGAGGAAATTTAGTTGCTATAAAAATGAAAGATATTAATAAAAAAAATTTTTTTTAACAAATTCAGATTGTAGGCTGCATGTATTTAATTCAATTTAACTAAACAACCACATAGTAAACCTGTCCAGGATAATATGCTAAATGCTATTTAGGAGCGAAAACAAAAAATAACAGTCCTACTCTCAAGGAACTTGCAGTCTAAGAGGGAAGAGATGAGACGGGGAATTAATAGCTTTGTTACAATAAAAAATGTTGATGGTGCAAAGGGGGATCAAATGGCATTCAATATTCAACAAACATTTATAAATTGATTCTTATATACATGCTACTGTGCTAGCCTCTATAAATATATAGCCTATATAAATAAAAACAAAACAGTGCCTGACTTCAAGGAGATAGATTTCTATATGCACAGACAAATAAGTATAAGGTAATATAAAGAGAAAGAAAGTACTCATAACTGGGAGGATCTGGGGGAAAGTAGTACTTGGCAAAACTATAAAATCTGGAGATATGTACTGTCCAGACAAAGAAATGGAGTGGGAGAGCTGAGGAGTCAACACTGAGGACTGAAGTTTCTACATGCCTGTTTCCTAATTACTGCCCCTATCCTAGGTCTGCAAACTGGAAACTCTCTGCGTGACACTGGTTCAAATGCATACAGATTTGAAAGAAGTCTGGAAGTAATAGTGAAGAGGGCTGAACTTCACCAACTTTTCTTAGCAAAGTTGTCCCTTATCAGTGATTGAACCAGAGGCCTACAACTCACAACAAGGAGAAGTTCAGAAGTTAAGAATTTTACAGAATGGAGGGGGGGGGTATAGCAAAGAGAATGAGAAAATCACCAGCAAAGGAAAAAATAATAAAAGGAATATGTGCATACACATAAATATGTACATATATACAATAAACACAATATATATATATATATATGTGTGTGTGCCCACATACACAAATCTTAGGTTAAAAAATAAAATTCCAAAAAAAGAATAATTTCACAATAGCTACGAATATAACCTCAGAAAAGAGAATGGATTGGTCACAATAACTCGGAGAATGACTGAAAGACATTATACAATAATTGAGTGAATTATTCAATTGTTCAATGTGGGAGAGGACATAAGGAGAATAAACAATTACAACAAAAAAGTCAAAAAGCATTTATTAATCTCTGAGTATACACCAAGACCTAGAGTAAGCACAGAGAATACAAATATGTGTTTCAGGGGGGAAAAAAACTAGAACTGAAACAAAAAACCTCACCAAAGTTGTGTATATACTTTTAAAAATGATGGAAAAAACAGAACTCAAAAACTCAGTGATACAACAAGAAACATTAAAGCAAAATCAAAAAGTAGAATTGAAAACATAGTGCAAAAAAAGTGTCCTGGAAAATAAGGAATAGAGAAATAATTTTAAAATAATCAAGTTCTCAGGAAATCATAGTGAAACAAAACGAAACCAAAAAAAAAGGATACCTTATTTTTTTTTGGAGGGCAATTGGGGTTAAGTGACTTGCCCAAGGTCACACAGCTAGTTTATTGTGTTAAGTGTCTGAGGCCAGATTTGAATTCAGGTACTCCTGACTCCAGGGCCAGCGCTCTATTCACTGTGCCACCTAGCCACCCCAAGATACCTTATTTTTAAGAAATAATTTAAGAAAATTTCCCAGATTTATTGGGACCAGACAGCAAAGTGAAAGTCAATAAAGTCCACTAGAGAAACTCCAAGTACTCATAAATTTGTCCATGCTTCAGAGCTTCTAGATCAAAGGGAAAAAATACTCTAAGGCAGCGGTTCTCAACCTGTGGGTTAGGTTCAATTTGTAACAATGAAAATACATCCTGCATATCATATATTTACATTATGATTCATAACAGTAGCAAAATAACAGTTATGAAGTAGTAATGAAAATAATTTTATGGTTGGGGGTCACCACAACATAAGAAACTGTATTAAAGGGTCATGGCATTAGGAAGGTTGAGAACCACTGCTCTAAGTGAAGAGAGAGAACAGGAGAATGAAACACAATGGAAATATCAATCAGAACTACCCATCAAATAACCAAAAAAGGAAAGAAAAACATGGAAAATCATATACCAAAAAGCAAAGGAAAAACATTTACAATGAAGAATAATAATATCCTGCAAATCAACATAATTTAAAAAATGGAAAGTTACCTTTAGTAAAATCAAATTTCCATAGAGACTTCCATAAATTCTTATCGATATCAGATCTTGGTAGAGATAAAGATAAACACAGAAGATGAAATAGTATATACAAAAAAAAAGAGTACAAATTAAATTTTTTTAGAGAAGGCTCCAAAATTGGGTGGGAGGAGCTGGGTAAAACCAGAAGGCTTCATGTCTGTCAGAGCAGAGTTTTGAAGGAAACAAGAACACTAGGTGGCACAGTGGGTCGAGTGATGAACCTGGAATCAAGAAGACCAGAATTTAAATCACTCCTTAGATATTTAGTAGCTGTGTGACCCTGGGCAAGTCACTTAACCTCTCTTGACCCCAATTTCCTCATATATTAAACAGAGGTTGTTGTTGCAAAGCACTTTGAAAAACTTTAAGTATTATATAAATGTTAGGTGATGGTTTTGGAGGTATTAATGGTTATAATAAAAGCAGCCATAGCAGCATCAGCAACAGCTGCAGCAGCAGTAGTAGTATATAATTCTATGTTTAGACAAGTGTGTGAAACATAAGACGTTTAGCAGCAGATAAGAGGCAGGCAGGTCTCATCTGACTGGTCCATTGAGGAGCAAGTCAATGGTTTCCCAGGAAATGAACAATTGTAGGGAGTAATTCAGTTGTAAGAAGGCACAATACTGGCATTCATGCTTACTATTGGCAAGATAGTAGCAGAGGTCCAAATAGGGATGTTAATGTAAGGCAGGTCCAACAGCATTCTAGCACTTGAACACAAATACAGCAATGAGGGATTCAAATAGCAAGCAAAATATTGATCCAGGTGGTAGCCAGCCAGGGTAAGTATTGTGGGGATTCAGAGACCCTGGGTTTCAGGAGCAGCATCCTTCTATTGGTGGGAAGAATTGCAGGAATAAAACAAGATACTAATACAGAAGAAACTAATGTAGTGAGCAGAATACCAAGTCAGGAATAGGGATCAAGATGAGATTCCTATTATTGGAACTGGGATGTAAGGGAGCAGCTTGGATACAAGAAAGACAATAGAAGCTTGGCTACTGGTGGAATGTTCTGACCAGAAGAATACCAGAAGCAAGCTTTAAACTGCTGATCCTCCTTAGCTAAGAAGTCAGAGTGTCCTTGTATTTCTTCTGTCTTGGGGCATAGATTGGTTCCAGAGCCTGAAGCAAGCTTGACTTTGGAGGTTGAAGGTGAAGTGATACAGATAAGGGGGACCAGAGGGTTGGAAGGTCAGGGAGAAATGAATCATTTTAACTAATGGAAAAATTATGCGGCCCAGAATTGATCCTGGTATTGAGTCATAGAATCTCTTAAAGAACTTCTATGGTAAAATGGATGTGCCTTCTTAGATTATTGTCAATGGAAAGCTGTGTATCCATTCTGAATGATTCCCAGATGCTCCAAAGCAAGAGAAACAGATGGCCCTGGCATCCAACAGCTTTGTTGGTGTGTGGGCCTGAGCACTTACTGTAGGGTGGGCCAGGAAAGTCTCCCTTAAACCCCATCCTCCTCCTACCTGCCTCCCCCTGACAAGATGATCTGTTCCCTTATTCTAAACATTCAATAAACCCTTTTCTCCAAGGAATACATTTTCTCTCTTTTTTTTTTTTTTGCTTTCATTCCATGGATGTTTCCTAACTGCATCAGCAACATTATTTCCCTTATTGTGCAACACTGAAATCTTGATTGGATAAAGAAGAGAATGTCTGGAGATGGGAAGATGAGGAGGGAGAACAGAGGAAGAGTCAAGAGAGTCACAGAGAAAAGAAAGGCCATGGAAAACCTCAAATGAACCCAACACAATGAACAAAATTATCAGAATAAATAATAATCATTGGGTGGGAAACCAAGACATGTATTGGTTCAGAGTAATGATCAATTCAACAGATATTCAGTTCAACAAACACTGATTAAACCCACACTTTATGAATAGCACTATACTCCCCACCTAGGATATATCAACAAAAATTAAAAGTCTGTCCTCAAAGAGCTTACATTCTACAGGATACCCTATGTACAAAGTAAGTAAATATAAATTACATACAAAGTCAGACTAAACAAATTTTTAAAAGGAGAACACTAACATTTGGGGGTGAGGGAGGAATGAGAGGGAGGGATACCAAAAGGCTAGTTTCCTCCATGAATGCTCTTGGTACAATGTAGCTTAAATGGATTTTATGGCAAGCTTCCTATAGACTGGTTTTCACATACATTGATTCTCACTGTTTTATGAAGTAATGCTACATGTAATTTTACCATCTTCCTCTGTAGTGTTTGAAAAATAGTTTATATTCTAAGTTAATTTTGTTCAAAACAATTCATAAGCATTTATTAGGCTCTAATGATGTTCCAAGTACTGCACTAAGAGCCAGTGACAAAAAGAAAAAAGCTAAACAAAAATAAAACAAACAAAACAAAGAGTCCTCAAGGAGCTTACATTCTAATGAAGGAAATAGGTGTGTATATATGTGTTTGTATATTTGTATATGTACACATACATGTATACGTATATTTGTATAGGTATAAACAGAATGCATACATGATGATGCAAGGTAACCTCAGAGGGGAAGCAGCTGGGATGGGACAAGAGTGAGGAACGAGGAAAGTCCTTTTTCAGAAAGGGACCTTGAGCTGAGTTTTGAGTGAAGCCAGTAATGCAACCAGGCAGAACTAAGCAGGGACAACAATTTAGGCATGGGCAACAGCAAATGCAAAGACACAGAGGCAGGAGATGGAGTGTCATGTATAAGGAACAGTCAAGACATCAGTACAGCTAAACCATAGATTGGGTGAAAAGGAGTTGTCTTTTAAAAGCCTGGAAAAACAAGAAGGAACCAGGTTGTGAAGAGCTCTAAATGCTAAACAATATTTTATGTTTGATCTCTCAAATAAGAGAGAATTTCTAGAATTAGGTGAGTTAGGAGAGAACATGATCAGATTTGCACTATGGGAAAATCAATTTGACAGTTGTATAGAGGGTAGTTTGGAGCAGGGAGAGACTTAAGGCAGGGATATCAAACAGGAGGCAATTACAATAATCTAGGCAAGGAGATAATTAGAACCTGAACTAGGTGGTGGCTATTTAAGTGAAAAGAAAGTAAAAATCATGATGGAGAAAATTTGAGAAAAGATCCAAAGAGACCAAATAGAAATGACATTGTCATCAGACTATACTACAGTATACAGCAGACTGCCTAGGTAGAAAGTAAAAAAAAGATTGATGAGAAATTTGGGGAAAAGAGAACAAGTCTGTTATGGCAGTATGGTGTATTCTAAGGATGACTAACTTTAATCATCTAGATACCTACCCTTCCTCAATGGACCACTCATATGAATGGTTTCCCACCCATATAGTATTGTCAAAAATAGAGTAGTAAATCATTTGGTAACTTGATTTAATGATAATTTAGTCCTTCAAAAAGTAGAGGTAAAAAACAAAAGCTCATTCCATTCAGGATCTCATGTTCACCAACAAGGAAGAATTGGTTTTTAGTGTGAAAATCATGGGAATCTTGGGTAAAAGTGACCACTTAATATTAGAATGTTGTGATAGAGGAGAGGAAATTCTAGAATAGTCTGATATGGAGCCTTTATTTGAGAAAAGCAGACTTTAAAAGTTCAAAGAAAGGCTTGATACTATTTCATGGACTTCAATCCTGTAGGTGAGAGAAGTCTAAGAGAGATAAGAAGCTCTGAGGAATGAAATTCTGAGGACACAAAGAGAAACAATTTCTATGAGAATGAAAAGGTTTAGTCGTCCAAAAAAGACTGATGTGAAGGCACTGGGAAGTCTATGACCAACTTAGATTTCTAAAAGACATGTACAAAAGATAAAAGTAGGTATAGGTAATAGAGGGTAAATATAAATGTGTGGCACCATCTTGTAAGAACTGTGTCAAAAAAGCTAAAGAAAGCTAAGGATAACAAAACGATTTTTTTTCTTTGGCTCATACTTGAGTGAAAAAATGAAATGAAGCCATTTACCTACAGCTTCCTCTACCCCTGTCTTCATCTCACATCAACCAGAAACTTTCCTTTATTGTCTCCTACAACATCCTTAAATCACATGAAGAGGTTACCCTTTCCTTTGCCAAGGCCCACCCTTCTACACATGTCCTTGATTCCATTCCATCCTGACTTCTCCAGCAGATTTCCTCCCCTATCACTCTCACTTTCTCTCTAATCTTCAATCTCTTCCTATCTCCTTCCCTGCTGCCTATAAAGATACTCATTTCTCCCCCATCTTTAAAAAAAATTTCTCAATTGAGCCATCTGTTCCCTCTTGCTTTCATCTTATATCTCTCCTCATCTCAATCTTTAGAAGGATTAAGTACCTCCATTTTTCTTCTCATTCACTTTGAAACCCTATGCAATCTGGTTTTCTACTTCATTATTGAATTTGAAAGTGTTCTCTCCAAAGTGACCAAAGATCTCTTCATTGTCAAATCATACGGTGTTTTCTCTGTCCTCATCTTTCTTTGTCTTCTGTACAGCCTTGGATAGTGCCCATTTCCTGCTTCACCTAATAGCCTCTCTCTAGGTTTTCATCGAATTATTTCTTTCCTGGTTCTCCTCCTACCTACCTGCCTACTATTTCTCAGTTTCCTTTGCTGGATCTTCATCCAACTGTGGGTAGCCAAGAAAACTAAAACAAACTAACTAAACTAAAACTAAAACATTTTGTCTGAAGTTCCTCTATCTTGCCCCTGACCATGTCTGTATTACAGTGCCCACCCATGACCTTCCTTACTCCTGAAACAAGAATATTCCTATCTATTAGGATACCACATCCCCTGTTTTTACCCTACTAACTCCCAGCAACATGGCCTGTCCAATCCTGAGGTACTCCATACCCAATTCACCTTCTAAATCAAAACCTATGTAAGCTTTGTCTTTTTGTCCTTTTGGGTAGGCTCTGCCAGTGTGGGTGGGGCTGCCTGCTGGATAACTCCATAAACATTCCTTGGTTTATAATTTTGGGGTTTTGGTTCTGGTTCTGGTTTCTTCCAGCACTGAGAGTTTTACCCTCATGGTTCATATCCACTAACTGTGGATATCTCTCAATGATTCATCCTGTGCCTTTTTCCCTTCTTCCTCTGTACTATCTCACTTGGTGGTCTTGTCAGCTTCCAAGGTTCAGTTATCACTTATATTCAGAAAATTCTCATATTTATACATCCAGTCCCCCTTTACCATCTGCTTTCTGGATACCTAAAACTAGATATCTTATAGGTATCTCAAACTCAACATTCTAAAGCATATTTCATTCTCTCTCAGATCCCAAGTCCTTCCATCTTCTGTCAAGGATACCTCCATTCTCCCAGTCACCCAGTCCACAGCCTCAGTGTCATCCTTAGCTCCTCATTCTCAAGTTACCCTCTAAAGTCAATCTGTTATCAAGACCTGCCTTCACGACATCTCTTGTTCATCTTCTCTTTCCTTGTTCCCCAACATCCCCTTCTCTTCACTCACATAACTGCTGGTGCAAGTCTTCATTAGTTCACCCATATTATTGCAATAGCCTCACAGTTGGACTTTCTACCTAAAGTCCTCCCTCCAGTATACACTACATTGAGCTGCCAAAGTAATTTTCCTAATGAACAGGTTTGTTCCAGTCACCATCCTACTCAACAAACTCCAGTGGCTCCCTATTAGCTCTGAGGCCAAAACCAAAATGATTCATTTGACATTTATAGTTCTTTCTGCCTTTCCAGTTTTCTTATACTTTACTCCCCTCTGAGTACTCTATGATTCAGTTACACTAGTTGTTCCTCACACAAGACACTCCATTTCCCGATTACGAACATTTCCACTGTCTGTCCCCCATAACTGGAATGCTTTCCTTCCTCATCTCTACCTCTTGACTTCCAAGGTTTCTTTCAAGACTCAACTAATATCCCACCTTCTACAAGAGACCTTTCTTTCCCTCCCAACTTCCCACTGCTATTGCCTTTCCTCTGATATTTTCTTCCATCCACATTGTGTATGTATTATATATCTTCTAATTGCTTTTAATCTCATTGTCCCCATTGAGATATGAGCATCTCAGGAAGATGGACAGGGATTTTAACCTTTTTGTAGCCCCAACGCTTAACAGAGTGCCTAACACATAGCAAACATTAATAAATGCTTGCTAACCAACTGGCAAATATATAAGGACTTTTCTAGGATTTCACAGTTATTATTTCCAAATAATTTTTTGAGAACCATGCTGGCATTGCTAAAGCACCGAATGACTTAACTTGTGCATACATTACTGAATATAGTGATAATAAACACAGGGGTAAAAAATGCCAAATTGCTCCTATAAGCTCAAAAAGCCATGATAGACCAATGAATGACTATGAATGAACCTCAAAGAATTCGTCAACTGCCTAACAGGTGTGTTATTATTGACCTATGCCAAACATTATCAAATTAATTATTTGTAAAGTGCTTAGTGCAGTTAAGTAACACGTAGTAGACACTTAACAAATGCTTCTTCCCTTTCCTTCCTTTCCTCCTTCATTTCTCTTAACTATACAGATTGAAACAAACCATTTGTCCTGCATGCAGAAGACAGCATGCAGAATTTGAGAATTGCCCCATACCAAGAAACAACTGAATTCACTAGTCGATTTCATTTCTGCATTCACCAGAAGATTGACCCATGGCAAGGCATGATAATCATGTTCAGAAGCTGGAATTCTTTCACTGAAAAATTCAAAAACTATACATATGGATCTAAATTCTGAGGGTGGACAGACAATAATCTGCTAACCTATTTTGATCAGTGCCAAGTTGAACTCTGCACCCCAGAGACAAATAACTCATAGCACCAACTATGAATTTTATTTTGCCAAAGAGGGGAAACCTAATGAGGAGAAGGATGTCATTCTGTCTGAACGACACAAAAGCTTTGATGATACCAAAGGTAAGTGTAAAGGCTATATGTGATACCCAGGGAGCTGAGATATAGGCAGGCACAAGAATGTCTGAGTTTGGGGAGATGGCTTTCCCTCAGCTGCAGACCACTAGTGTCTTGGAGGAAAGGAAGGTAAATGGAACAAGCATTTATACGCTTATGCTGTTATGTGCCGGGCACTGGGCTAAGTAGCTTTTACAAATATTACCTTATTTGATCCTCACAACAACCCTGGGATGTAGGTGCTATTATTATTCCCATTTTATGGATAAGGAAACTGAAGCTAAGTGAGCTTAAGTGCCATGCCCAGGGCAGTGCTTAGGAACTGAAGTAAAATAAGGAGTTTAGACTATCTGCCCTTCCAAGTTTCTTCCAACTTTAAATCCAGAATTCTATGTTCTATGGTCTAAAATAGGACACCACCACCAATATTAATACCATTAAAAAGAAGGCAGTGCAGTACAATGGGTTGAATGCTGTATCTGGAGGCAGACAACCTGGTTTCAGGTTATGCAGTTTCTGATCTTGGGCCAGTCTCTTCCCTTCTCTGGTTCTCAGTCTCCTTTTTATAAAATGGGGGTGTGGAATTATATCTTTATGATCCCTCTTAGAACTAAATCCCTCAAAATCACTTAATGAGTTATCAGTCTGCACATGAGTCCTGCTGCTGTAGTTTCCAAGTTACAAGTACAAAGAGTTGGTCTGAGGTCTCTTTAGCTTTCATCTCCCCAAAGTATTTCTTGGCAGAACCTAGTTCGCTCATGCTCAGCCTCAGTGGCCCAGAAGCAGCTTTTTTCCTCTCTCAATCACTTTCTCCTCTCTTTCTAAGCCCTAAAGCAATGGAGTGTTCAGCAGGGATGAAGGCAAGGGAGAGGATCATTACAGATGAACTATTAGCTGAGGACAGTTCCCAGGTTAAATTGGAAATAATCCCTTGCTGTCGAGAATCAATATAAAGTCATTTGCCTGGGGTGGGAACCTGAATTGCTTGTGGAAATAGACAACCTTGCCCAGATGGGGCTTGATGTGCATGAACTAGAGTCGCAATGACTGGCACTAAGCTGACAGATTCACCAGTCATCCAAGTAGAAAATCTGAAGGTGGCTGAGTGGTGCAGGAAAACCTGTTCTCTGTCTGCCACCTCTCCCCCCAATAACAGAGCTGAGAGTGTAGACCAATGTTGACTTTTTGGTTTACAAAGCATTTTACATGCATTTGCTCATTTGACCCTCAGGAAAAAAACTGATTATATAAGTAATTTATGCCAAGTTTACTGATGGAGAGATTAAGGAATATATCCAAGATCACATAGCTTGTGGCCACTCCTGGAAGCATAGATTTAGGACAGGAAGGGACATCAGAAGCCATCTAGTTGAAGTCACTTATTTTACAGATCAAGAAACTGAGACCCAGGAGGGTTAAGGTGACTTGCCCAAAGTCATACATGAAATAAGCATCAAAAGTAAAATATGAATGCATGTCTTTGGACTCCATAGTTAGTGCTTTTTCTACTATATCATATTCTGGAGGTATTAACCAGGTGTCACCTGGCACCAAATTCCCTTTAGTTGAAAAAAAATGTAAAATGTAAATCATGATAAGTACAGCTCTCGAAGTAAGAAGTATAGCATTCTAGACCCAGGGGACAAAAGAAAGGCTTTTTATCCATAACAAGTTGATCAGTTGTATACTAATTAAGACCTAATTTTATTTTAATTGGGTCAGTCTTTGTTAAATGTCTCTCTGGAAAGAGGAGTAGGAGTTTGGGCTCCCTGTGGGCGCTTTGCAGTAGAGATGAGTCACGTTTATGGGTCCTTGTTGGTAAATGGAGGATTCCACTTTCTGCTTCCCTTGGCTGCTCTCTCCTAAAAAAAAAAACCAATAACTACATGTGACCAAATGGGGTCACAAAGAGTCAGACACGACCAAAATGACTCAACAACAAGAAGTAACCAAACTGAAAATCTTAACCATGTCTGTGCCATAGGTGAGATGCACAGATGCAGGACTGACATCAGCGGTACAAGTTTCCAGCTTGATCTCAAAGCTCACAAACCAGAAAGACGCTTGAACTGTTTACTTCTATGCTTCGATGGATCTGACATCTCAATGATGGGTGCACTCTGTCCAGTCTCTCCTAATGTTCCAGAGTCTATCCACCCAATACGTTGGGGGGCTTCCTCTAAATCTTTTGGCATTTCATGGTAAGCGGATAGAGGGTAATACTTAGAGTCAGATTCAAGTTCCAATATGGTCTCTATCTATATATGTATACATGTGTATGAATATATACATATATGCATATGTATGTGCAGCTATATGTGCATACATACATATATATGCATACACACATGCATGTATATGCATACATATTTATGTGTCCATAAACACATACTCTGAATAAATGGCAGAGAGATAATGATCAAACCTGTGGGAGGTGACAGAGATCATTAAGTGATATTGTATATATAAAAAATATTTTTAGAAGCACTCTTTGCTATAGTCAGGACCTGAAAATAAAGGGTCGTCCATCATCTGGGGAATGCCTGAAACTATAGTAAAATATGAATACAGAGAATAGTTTAATGTAATATACAGCCATATGTATGTGTATATATACATATGTGTGTATGCACACACCCATATATACTTCACCTCTCTTCCATTTCCAGTCCCACATTGACAACAGCCTATTGGACATTTTGAATAGGATAGAGTTAGACAGATCACCCATAGGCATCTCAAACTCATTTGCCTAAAATAGATCTCCTTACTTTTTCCCTCCAAACCCACCCTTCTTCTAAATTTTCCTGTTATTGTCTAAGGCACCACCCCAACTCCCTCTGCCCCCCAGGTTTGCAGCCATAGTATCACCCTTGGTTCCTCATTCTCACTACCACTCACACATACATTACATATAATACATATTATAACATGATATGATAATATAAAATAATGTAGTCCCACAGTATAAGGCTTTTTCTCCGGTCTTCCCCAATCCTTTCATTTTACAGGTAAAGAAACTGAGACCCACACTGTGCAATGAGCTCATGACAGAGATAGGATTAGAAATCAGGTCTCCTGATTTCTGTTATGTTATGCCAGCCAATTCCACAAGCCACTCAATCAAATTCAGTACCATTGCTCTGGACACAAATCATGTGCATATGGGACTCCTCATTCATATGCATTTAGATTCTTAGTGACTAAAATAGTCCATGACTGCCGTTGTGATAATATAATAATGATGATGGTGAAGGGCATGAATAGAAGAATTATCAGAAAATTCCCTTCTGTCTTTCTTGTCAACTAGTTCTGATTAGATCACAGGGGAAATCCTTTCCTCATGGCACTCTGGTCTGAGTCCATTCCCTGGGACCTTTGTTGTTCCTTTTCTCTTGTTGTTAGAGATTTCTTCTTGTCCACTGCTCCCCCTTAGGTTTCTGTGCTTAATTCACCTAAGACATTGCACATATGGAACTCTGATTGTGATATGAAATTATGATAGGAAAATTATGATATAAAATGATTGGGTTTATTATGATTTTAACTGTGATATGAAATAATGCTTAGCATATGTGGAATGTCTGACAAAATAGAATTATGTGTATCCCAATTCTGTTTATTCTCTAACACAAAACTTTTCTTGGAAACATACTATGGTAGTGTTCTTAATCAAAAAGATTTTAATTATTTACTAAATGATGGAACCAAACAATCTCAGAGTTGGGAAGGAACTCAGAGGCCCTCCAATGCCACCCACACCTGAACAAACTTGAAGACCTCAAGTGAGAGATAATGTACTCTTTTTCAAAGCTGACCATTATATTTTGGATGAGCTCAAACATGAAGAAAGTTTTTCTTTCATCCAACTAAAATCCTATCTTCTTATCTTCCACCTACGACTCCAAGTTATACCTATTAGATCCAGAAAAACAAGTCTAATTCTTCCATCTTCCACATGACAGGATTTCAAATGCTTGAAAACAGCTGTAATAACTTTTCCCTTCTATGCATCCCAGTGGTGCACTGGATAGTGTCGGGCTTGGATCCAGAAAGATCTGAGTTCAAATTTAGCCTCAGATGCTAACTAGTTGTGTGACCCAAAGCAAGCCATTTAGCTTCTGTCTGCCTCTGTTTCCTCAACTGTGAAATGAAAATAATATTAGCACTTACTTTGTGGGGTTGTTTTGACTATCAAATGAGATTATTTATAAAGTGTTTAGTACAGTGCCTGGCATATTGTAGACATGATATAAATGCTTATTCAACTGCCTTTCCTCCCTAAATAAACCAAATTCTTTCAATTAGATCTCATTGAACAATATCTTGAGGCTCTTCACTATCCTAGTTCCTTCCTTCAGACGAGCCCAATTCAATTAATAATTAAATAAACATGTATTAAGTAACCATGACTAAGGTACTTTGCTAGACACTGGAAATAGAATAAAAATAGCTCCTGCTTTCAAAGAGTTTACATTTTATGATGCTTATTGACATCTTTTCTGAAATATGTCTCCCAGGACCCTTCATCTTTCCGATTACCCTTTCAGATTTGGGTAGATACTAGAATATAGGATTTCCAGCATCTGTTCCAGGAGTCTGCGGGTTCTTCTGTCTTGTTCTGGGCATACTGTGGGCAGCAAAGTCCAAGGTCTCTAGATCTGAAAGTAAAACCCCTGATTTCTTAAAGACAGGGTCAGACCTTCACAACACTTCTATTAGTAAACAATTAATAGCAGACTTTCTAATGTATGGTTTGAATTTCTGAGCTCATGAAAACCCCTGGACTTTAAGAGACCTGTTCTTCTGTGGAAATAGTAAGTGATGCAACTATCACTAAAATTGTGAACTTTGAGGCAGGGCAGGCTGTAAGTCTTAGGAAAATTATAATAGTCAATCAGTGAACATTTAACAAGGACTTGCAACATGTCAGGCACTGTGTTGAGTACCAGGGATACAAAGAAAGACAAAAGACAAGCCATGTTCTCAAGGAGTCTAATAACAGTGAGCAAATGGGTCTTCATATGTTATCTCATTGGATTCTCATGACAACACTTTGAGTAGGTGCAATTATAATGCCTATTTTACAGATAAGGATACTGAGACTAGGAAGGGTTTTGTGACTTGCCCAGGGTTACATAGCTAAATATCTCCAAAGGTTCAGGTATATAGATGGTCTGCCATTAGCTTTTTGAAAGAGGAATAGGGACAGAGTGGCTAGTTTTTTAGAAGAGGGTTCTTGTTTTTACCCCTTTTTGACAGATACATTTTGTAAAGTTGAAGAATAATCCTACCTATGACCTTCCTAATATTCCTACAAAATAATAATCCTGCCTGAGTTAGCCAAAAGGCTTCCTACCCTGAGACTGGTTTCTACTAGAAAGTTTAGTCCGGGGACTGTAACACCATAGATTAAGAATTTAGCTTCAAGCAATAAACCTATCTATCCTGGTTTTCCCAGAAGCCCTTTCATCTTGGTGACTGATGAGCTTTTCCTTTGAGCCTAAGAGATTATTTTAACAAAGACCCATTGATCCGTCCCAGAATGTATGCCATGGAGAATGAGTAGAAGATAAAGAGGGCAACTCTGAGTGAATTCCCAGTTCTAGTTACGTTTATAAACCAACTAAATGGCTAAGTCAATAGCAACCTAAATAAAATTGAAAATAACCTCTTGTGAACATTTCCTTTAAAAAGGCTCATTAGTTACAGGTTGGCCTGAGATAAAAGTAATGAGAGGGGGCAAACAGGTTGTATCTGAAAGAGACAGAATGGTGTAAAGGAGACTGAGAATCTGGAATCAAAGTATACAAGTTCAGACCCTGGGTTGGCTTCTCACTCACTCTCTGTGTGACCTTGAGGCAGTCATGAACTTCTCTGGGCCTTCTTAGGGTCTGGAAGTCTGGCTTTCGGACCAAGGAAACCTAGATTCAAGACTGCCTTTGATCTAGATTGGCTCTGTGACCTTGCCTTCTTTCCCTACCCCTCTCCAATCTAAAATACAGAAAAATGAAATCCCTGTTAAAAAAAATTGCTTAGTCAAGCAAAACAAATTTTCCATGTTGGCCATATACGTAATACATGGATACATGAATGCACACGTTTACACATATCTGTGTCTCATTTAGCACACTCACTCTTCTACCTTTTTATTAGGAGGTTAGTAGTAGATTTCATCCTATGTCCTATGGAATTATTAGTGGTCAAAGTTGCTAAATCTTACAAAGTTGTTTGTCTTTACAATTTTGTTATCACTGTATAAATTGTTTTCCTGGTTCTGTTCACTCTGCATCAGTTCATATAAGTATTCCCAAGTTTCTTTGCCACTGTCCCTTTCATCATTTCTTACAGTGCAGTAATATCCCATCATATTTATATACCACCACTTATTCAAACATTCTCCAGTCAATGGGCTCAACCTCAGATTCAAATTCATTGCTACCTCAAGAAGAGCTTTAAATATTTTTCTACGTTCTTGGTTATACTTTGTTTTACCTTAGTTAAAGTGTTAACCCCTACTTCAATCCATCCTTCTGCTAATTCTCTCATCTCTCTTCTCTCTATTTCCCTCCTATGTATCTGTTGAGTGAAATGTATTTCTGTATTCTGCTGTGTCATCTTCCTTCTTCTGACCAGTTCAGATGAGAGTGAGGTTCGAGTGTCAATCACTTCTCTTCACCATGTCTTCCTATCTACCTATCTATCTATCTATCTACCTATCTATCTATCTATCTATCTATCTATCTACCTATCATCTATCTATCTACCTATCTATCTATCCATCTATCTATGTCTACTTGTATACTCTGCTTATGTGAGATAAATTTCCACAAATTTCCTTTCCCTTTCACCCTAGTACATTTCTCTTTGCTTTCTATTCTTTTAAGATCAAATCATAATGGAACCACTCCTAGGCCTTTCTTCTGTCTAATTAGATTTCCTTTGTGACCACCAATGAAAATGAGACTCATATAATGAGGAGATATCTCTCATCTCTCCATATAAGAAAGTAAATAGTTCATCCTTGTCTAGCCCCTTATGATTGCTTCTTCATTCTTTTCCCTTTTCATGTTTATCTTAAATCCAGTGTTTGCACTTCAAAATTTCTACTCAGCTCTAAGTCCTTTTTAAAAAAAATCAGGAATGCTTGGAAGTTCTCTATTTCATTAAAGGTCTATTGTCCCCCACAGGATTATACTTAGTTTTGCTGGGTAAGTTCATCTTGATTATAAACTTATATCCTTTGCCTTTTGGAATATGGTATTCTAAACTCTGCCCTCCTTTGTGATGGCTGCTAAATCATGTGTGTCCCTAACTATGGCTGCTTGCTATTTGAATTTTTACTTTCTTGCTATTTGTAGCATCTTTTTTTTCCTGTGTCCCTGGAAACTCTGCATTTTAACTATAAGGTTCCTGAGAATTTTCATTTTGGAGATTCAGAATATGACTGATGTACTCTTTCTATTTCCATTTTTCTAATTGGTTCTAATATTTCTGGATAGTTCTCTTTTCTGATTTCTTGAAATATGATGCCTCATCTCTTGCTTTTTTTACCCCATGAATTCCAGATAGTCCAATAATTTTCCAAAAAAATAAATTTTTTCCTTAATCTCTTTTCCAGATCAGTTGTTTTGTTATAGGATACTTTATTTTTTTCTATTTTTTCATGCTTTGGACTTTACTTTAATATTTCTTTTTACCTCATAAAGTCATTAGCTTCTATTTGGTCCCTTCTTATTTTTAGAGAGTTTAGTATTCAGGCCATGCTGTTAATTCTCTTTCCAGTTCTTTTTTTTATACCTGTCTCCCTCTTCTGATCCAGGCTGAAAAAATTTCAATTTTTTAAAACATCCTTATTGGCATTTAGTTTGAATTTTCTAGGTCTGTTTTGAAGAGATTTGGGGGGAGAGAAACAGGAGAGCCCAGGAGAGAAACAGTTGTGAATAGAACTTGTTATTCTCCCTACTGCCCTGCCCTCTTTATGAAATAATATTATGAAGTGTTTTATAAATTTTAAAGTATTATATAAATGCTAGCTTTTATAATCATCATTACTATTATTATCATTATGATTATTACTACTATTACTACTACTACTACTACTGCTACTACTACTACTACTACTACTGCTGCTACTACTACTACTACTACTACTACTACTACTACTACTACTACTACTACTACAATTATTCTCCCTATTGCTATTTCTGCTACTACTTCTGGCAATCACAGGAAGCCCACCAGGGAAGGAAGTTTTCAAGGAAAATCAACATTTCCTCCCCAAGAATATTTTGGATTTTACACACACACACACACACACACACACACACACACACACACACGTCATTTATATGAATAGGTGTCTATAAGTATATTTGCATATATGAATATGTATGGTGTAGAGGTAAGTATAACATATGTCTATGTTTATTCATTCCACAAGTTTTTGTGAAGCATCTACTGTGTGTACTGTGTTAGGTGTTAAGATGCTCACAAACACAAATACAATATGTGCATGTTTTAAAACAGCATGTATATCAATGGATACAACTTATTTTGGATGTGATAGAGTTCAGAAAAGTCTCCTGGTCTTAAGTCCCATGGTCTGTGAATCAGTAGGTGCTTAGCCAGCATCTGGCCCCATTTCTTGACTGATGACTATCCTAGGTATCCCTGTGTACTTCTACTCTGATCCTATATGAAAGGGATATTTCCTGACAGTCCTGCTGGAGCAACAAATATGTTATTTTCTAATGAGACATTGTACTGGCACCACTCAATCTGTCAATATTAGGCCGTATCTTGGCTCCCTATAGGCAAACACACACCAAGAAAAGCTTTGCTCTAAAACAGTCACACCACCGATGGGTAACAGATGGGCTCTTCTAATCTGGGTTCTTATGAAACCCAGGGCCAAAACGTAGCCCTGAGAAATTTTTTACTGGTATAAAGGAAGAGCATAAGGTTCACAGGCTGTGCTTATTTCTCATTCCTTTTTTTTCTTATTATTTCTTTTAGACATACCTGGGAAAATGCTGTACTTAAAATGAGCATGTAATAGACCATAAAAACATGGAACCTCTAAGTTAAAAAGGAACCTAAAGGACCATCTAGTCCAACTTCTACCTGAGCAGAAATTCACAATACAAGCCCTTTGACCAGTGGTCATCCATTTTCTCCTTGAAGATCTCCTGTGAGGAGGAACTCATCATTTTATCAGGTCATTCAATCTTTTGTGAGGCAACTCTAATTGTTCAGAAGATTTTTCTTCAGGTTGTACTGCTGACTCATCTCCACAGGACTTTCTCTCTTATGCCTTAGAAATCTCTTTACCTTGGAAATTCACCAAAATCTTGGACTACTTCTCATAATGAAAATACCTTCTGACCCTTAGGTTTTGCTTTTTTATTGACCAGTTCCTTCCAGAACCTCCAATTTGACCAAGTGGATACAACCCTGTTCTTGGAATCAGGAAGACCTGAGTTAAGTTTTGGTCTCAGACAGTTACTCGCAATCTGACCCATGGCAAGTCAATGAATCTGTTAGCCTCAGTTTCCTCCACCGGAAAAAAGAGCATAATAACAACACTGACTCTCAGGATTGTTGTGAGGATCCAATGAGATAATATTTGTAAGGTACTTTAATAAACTTAACATAGTAAGTACTATATAAATACTAACTATTGATCATCATCATCATCGTTAGAGAGGCCTCACTCTCCACCATATGCAATGATGTTTCTCTGTATCCTTCCCCTAAATAATGCATCTAAATAATGTCTTTGATAATACATTCTACAATTTTTCCAGCAATGAAAGCCAAGCTCACAGCCTTAAAAAAAAAAATAGAACAGCATGTTTAGTTGCACTTCTCCTAGTAAGCTTGGTGTCCTAGTAAATAAAAGCATTGCATCTGGAGTCAGGAAGACTTGAGTTCAAATCCTGTATCAGACATTTACTAGCCATTTGACTATGGGCAACTCATTTAATGTCCCTTAACCTTAATTTCCTCATCTATAAAATGGGGCATAATAATAGCAACTGCCTCCCAGGATTGCTGTAAAGATCAGATTAGATAATATAAGGAAAATACTTTATGAAACTTAATGTTTATAAATGCTGAGTATTTTTAGAACCATTGGTGTTTGTGTCATCGAATTTAGAATACCTTTCATAAATAGGGCTAGGGAGAAAACCAAAAAAAGGCATAGAAATAATTATAAAGGATAAAATTAATGGTGTTGACTAAAGAAGATTTTGCATGAACAAAATCAATGCAGCTAGAATAAGAGGAACTGTTGAGTGTGTGTGTGGGGGGGGGGAGAAATCTTTGCATTAAATAGCCCAGGTAAATGTATGATAAATAGAGAGAATTGCAAAAACAAGGAAGAACATTCCCTCAATAAGATAAATAACCAACAGTGATATGTACACAAATTCAAAAGAAGAATGGCAAACTATCAACAACCATATAATAGACTTCCCTAGTTCATTAATAAAAATTAAAACAACTGATGTTTTCCCTCCTAGCCTTTAAAGTGGTTGTGGTGTGTCCTTTGTTCTACCAGAGGACCATGATATCAGGAAAATGTTGCCATGATTTGCAAGTGAATTGGATTTAAGTGAGAGAGGACTGTGCAAAGTTACTGGCCTCACTTTCTCTTCCAGAGACATCAGTGGCCAGATATAGATCTGAACGACTGGAGTACACAGTACAGACAAAAGAGTCAGGAGATAATGGGGAAAGGGAATAGAGACCACTGGCTTTAGTATTCTTTAAATCCTTATCCCCTTAAAGTGATAAAGATTATTAAAAATGAAAAATCATCAACATTATTGTATATAGTGACTATGAGAAAATAGACATGAATACACTGTTAGTGAAGTTATAAATTGGTTTACCTGTTCTGGAAAACAATTTGTAATTATGCAGGCCCTAACTTATTCATTTGATACAGTGATTTCACTGAAGGGAACATGTCTTTAAGAAGGAGAAAAAAAGAAATCCCCAAATACCAAAATATCCACAATAGCATTTTTATGGTAGCAAAACCACTGGGAAACAAAATAGGGGATTAGGGAATAGTTGATAAAAAGGTGGTGTTTTAATGGTTGGGACCCTCCCCCAAACTTGCTCTGGCTTGCTCTCATAATGAATAACAGGTCGAGTCTTCAAATGGGCTGCTGTTACATCCACTCTCAGAATTCTGGGGATGGCTCTAAGCATAGGGACTACATTCCTACTAACACTATAACTGAGTCCTCACTATTGTTCTTCCCATTAGTACTCTTAATTATCTATATCTCAAAATATTAAATTTACTAAATATACAATTTACGAACAAATAACAACAAGCAATTACATTTATGCATATAACTCTTTACATGCAATCTTTTCACTACAGCCAACGTGACCATCAAAGATGCCTCCAAACCCCTTTAAATATCAGTAATTCATTCTTCTTCATACATCCAGAAAGTATTACTCTACTCGATGCTCCTCAGATAGTGAGTAAAGTCCCTTCTTCTAAATCCTCTTCACAAGATAAAAGAACAGCTTCCTCAGAAAATAATGTCTCTTCAAACCTTTCCTCCACCTCTTCTTCACCTCTGGCAGGAAACATTTCTTCAATTTCTCTCAAGCTAACACCTTTAATAGTCCCTCTCCACAATATATCAAGTTGATCTTAAGATAAAAAATAAAAAAACATGCAACCTCCCTGTCTCCCATAGGTCCATAGGTACAGATGGTGCAAATTATTCATAGATTATCATGGATCACAGATAAACACACCTTGTCCCTGACTCCACAGGGAGAGCTGCTCCATATTAAACCATTTCTCAACTGTCACTTTCAGCTGTCAACTTCATAATGATCTATCTTCATTCTAAAGCTATTGTAAAAGAAATATGTGTGTATATATGTATATGTATATGATATATGTATATATATATGCTCTCATCTGGCTCTTAAAGAGACATCAATGGCCTGCATAGTCTTTGTAAGACAGACATTCAAAGCTGGTGTTATATTTATCTTTGTATTTGCTGCTTTTGATTAACAAAATTGTCAAATTCAGAAATGGATATTTCCTCACAAATGGAGTACAATTGTTATCCTACCTTTGAATCTGGGGGAACAGGGGTTGTTTCTTACTTTGTTTCCACAACATATATTATGAAGTTGTTTTGGTAAGTAAGTTATTCTGTCTACCCCTATTTTCTCTTTGAAATCAGATTTTTCATCCTTAAATAATGCTATTGTGTCTAGCAGTTCTTTATACCTGATCAATTTTACTTTCATGTCGAACTAGGGATCCCCAGAGTTGTATCTACCCATTACCTGTGAGTCCAGGACTAACACCACTCTCTCCTGGCTTCGTTACACCTTTGACTATGAGTCTCTGAAGTGATTCTCTACATGTATAATAAACTTGGGGCAGCTAGGTGCCACAGTAGATAAAAAAGCTTGACCTAGAGTCAAGAAGACCTAAGTTGAAATCCAGTCTCAGACATGACTTTGGTCAAGCCACTTAGCCTCTGTTTGCCTCAGTTTCCTAATCTGTAAAATAATAGTAGGACCTACCTCCCATGGTTGTTGTGAGAACCAAAAGAGATAATAATTGTAAAGTACTCAGTACAACATAGTGCCTGGCCCACATAAATATTAGTTATGAGTATTATTATTGGAGGGATTCTCCTATTTATGCTGATACAAGTTAAGGAGATGAACATAAGCTTGCTGGGTATTCTGGGGAGAGGAAAATTGCTTTTCTTGTCGTTGCTAGCATTCAGCCCTGGGACATTAGGATCCTGTGCTCTCAGACTTCCTACCAGATGGATTACTAACCCCTCAAGAATGGCTGTGTTTCTTCCATTACCCCACTTCAATCTGCTGCTACTGCTGTGATGTCTGAGCAGCATCGCCTAGCTGCAACCTCTACCATTTACACAGGGGCTGGAACTTTGAGGATGGCATTCTGGGGAAGCCTGACCAGAAATAGAATAGTGAAAAACTATTGCACTCAGAGAGGCAAAGGATCATAAGACAAAAAGACATGGCTGCCTGATTACAAGGACATCACTGTAAGGGTATTTGCTAAAAGGCAGAATTTGCTTCTCCAAATATAGATAAGACAACTAAGCTACTAGCAGCACTCAAAAGGAGTCTCAGATGTTAGTTTATTAGAAACTGAAAGGGACTAGACAAGCTTTGAGGAATAAAGATAAGGCATGGACTGATGTAGGGGTGTGCTAGAGTCAACTGCTCCTACCAGTTAGCTAGACAGAGTCAACTGAGAACATTTTCATTGTGAACATTTATATCCAGCAATAAGTCAAATGCTACAAACCATAGCTTGATTTGTTATTTTGCTGATTGCTTACACTAAAGAAAGTGGTGGGGACTTCCAGGTTATAAGACCAACAAGATGAAGGACTAGGCATTTTCTTTGATTCTCATGGCCTCTCACATCTCTCCCAAAAGTTTGGCCCTTCAAGTAGCCAATGAATGGAAAAGCTTCTAAGTAACTCTTGTAGGTTCTGGTTGGAGTGACTTGATCTAAGGTCCTGAACTGTGTCTAGGAACCCCCTTGGTCCTGGGCAGGTATGTAGACAGTTAAGGGCTACCTGAGTCTGAGCACAGCCTCAGGCACAAAGCCAGTGTGGTCAACCAGTGATTGGTTTGTTTTATTGTGATTTTGTTCTTCTTGATTTGGTGAGTCATGAGTAAAAAGTGCATAGAGTTGAACTATGCAGATGGATAAAATGTTAATTATAATGTGATCATAGAGCAGCAAGGTGGTACAATGGATAGAGTACCAGGCTTGAACTCTGGAAGACTCTTTTTCCTGAGTTTAATATAGCCTCAGAGACTAGTCGTGTGACCCTGGGCAAGTCACTTAACCTCTGTCTGTCTCAGTTTCCTCACCTGTAAAATGAGCTGGACAAGTAAATGACAAATCACTCCAGTATATCTTCACCAAGAAAACTCCAAATGGGGTCACAGAATCAGACACGACTGAACAGCAACAACAACAACAAGAAATGATTAGAAGTGAAATAGAACCAGGAAAGCAAAAGGTCAGAGCTGTCCCACTGAGTGAGGCTAAGCTGACCAGTCCACAGAGACCACTCTGCTAAGGGAATAGAGCTTGCATTAAGCATGTGCTTTTGTGTCAGGTACTGGGCTTAGTTCTTTACAAAGATGATCTTATTTGACCCCCACAACAGCCCTGGGAGGTAGGTGCTATTATCATTAATTTTACAATTGAGGAAGCTGAAGCTGATGAAGATTAAACTATTTACCCAGGGGCAGCTAGGTAGCACAGCGAATAGAGCACCAGCCCTGGAGTTTGGAGGACCTGAGTTCAAATCCGCCTTAGACACTTAATATTTACTAGCTATGTGACCTTGGGCAAGTCATTTAACCCCAGTTGCCCTGCCTTCCCCCCACCAAAAAGCACAAATAAATAAATTACTTACCCAGGGTCATGCTCTGCTAGTGAGTGTTAGAGGTCACATTTGAACCCAAAGTCTAGCACTGTTCACTATACCACCTCCCTGCCCACAGAAGAAACAAATCCTAGGGGACAGAGATTGCCAGCATCTTAACAACTATAAAGAATTCAGCATTTCCTCAAAGCACTCTCTGCATTGGATAGAGTGCATAATGGACACACAAAGCCTCAGATCATCACCACTGAACAGAATTGGGTAACTGGGTAACAATAACCCTTTATAGGGGTCTAGTTATAGTTTTGCACAATTATTTTATAGATGTTGGTTTGGGGAAGTCATCCAAGGGAAGTTCAGCAGATATATTCATCAAGGGGAAGCAGACTAGATAAAAAGATGTATGATGAAAAAACTCTAGGAATCCTAGTCAATCAGAGTGAAATCAAATCATGGTGATCTGCATTTTAACACATACTATTGCAGTTTAGAGCCTGCTCACCCAGGGACCCCCAAAAAACTGTGGTAGAATCATCCCAAAGAATTCGGTCAGACCACCTCTAATCCAAGTACAGGCATTTATTGAGAATGGCATTTCTCATGAAGTGGGCTAAGTTCCAAGAATAACCAGCAACTTCAGAAAAAGCAAGGTGAATTTTATAGGGTAACAGAATTTATAAATATTAAAAAGGCAGGAGGGGTTTGTTAGGGGATTAAATAATAGGGGAGGGATCCAAGTCACAGTGGAACTGTATGTGTGATTACCCACAATGCATACAGAAAAACCTCTTGGGGGGTATGTATGTATAATACTAATATTATAATAAGTCTCTCTATGTCATAAAGTTTACTCTAGGTCAGTTCTTTTATATTACTGCACAGGTGTCTACTTAGGGGAAGTCCCTTCTGTTGTTTTAGGGTCCCCATCCTGCTTGGGCATCCTGGTAGTGCTGCTTTCTGACTGGCTGAGCATTGTGGTCCTGTATAAGGCTAGATGAATGTGGGTGTGACTGAGTGCATGAACACACCTGCTGTTTCTGTGGGAAATACGAGGAATGGGTCTGGGGGCAGTGGTTAGCTAGAGGTAGTGACTGGAATCCCTTCACATGGACACACCTGCTATTTCTGTGAGAAATTGGAGTTCATAGACACACCTGTTGTTCTAGTGAGCAAGGAAGGATATATATGAAGAAGTTAGGATATTGAGTGTGTGTAGGGGAGGAAATGGGGGGGTTGAATGGCTAGGTAGGTACAGTGGGCCTGCAGTTCAGTGGGGCCTATAAGGAAGTTAAAATATTGGGCCTGGGGGCAGCTTTATTAGGATTCCATCATATGCTACATTTCAATGTATAAAGAATAGCAAAGTTGGGGCAGCTAGGTGGCGCAGTGAATAGAGCACCGGCCTTCGAGTCGGGAGTACCTGAGTTCAAATCCGGCCTCAGACACTTAACACAAAAAACTAGCTGTGTGACCTTGGGTAAGTCACTTAACCCCAACTGCCCTCCAAAAAAAAAAAAAGAAAGAAAGAAAGACAAGATGGTCCAAAAATCCAAGAGGAAAAAAAAGCATTTAAAAAAAGAATAGCAAAGTTGTGTAAAAACTATGACACAACTTTATGATTCTCATGGTTAGTCGTATCCTTAGTAGAGCACTATGTCTAGACAACGTGGAGAACTTGGGAAAAGTTCAGAGGAAAGCCACGAAGATAACTAATCCTCTTTCAATGCAACTCATCTCGTTAAGCATTTATTAAACACTTACTAATACAAGGTGTTGTGCTGAAATGAAATAGTCCCTGCCTTCAAGGAGTTTGTATTCTACTTATTCTGAAAACAATATCAGTTGAGAAAAAAATCAAATAACAGATTTTTCATGCTGACAAAGAGAAGGGTAAAGGGTAAGAACTATGGCCTCCAACAATTATGAACTAGATGAAGGGGGTTCTTAACCTGGGGACCTTTTTTTTTTAATATTTTGCTCCATTTCAATGTAATTGATTTCCTTTGTAATCCTACTAATTTTATTTTGTGCATTTAACAACGTGATTCTGAGAAGGGGTCCTAATAAGTCTTCCCGACTGTCAAATGTGTACATGACACAAAAAAGGTTAAGAACTCCTGGACTAGATGATTCTATGATTTTATTTTTGTATTTTTTATCACCTTACTAGATTTCCTTACTATAGCCTGCATAACAAGTAACCACAGACTTACTTTCTTATTATATTTCTGTCACAGCCAACGCTCATCATACTCATGAGAATTTTTAGAAACCAGATCTATATTTCATGCTACCTCCCTTTCATTACTCACTCTGGTCAAGTTGAGAGTAGCTATTTTAAAAGATTGAATCAGTGTACTTAGAATTATTAGTAGAAAATGCACATTTATACATTAACTTTTCTCTAAAATGTTAATATCGCAAAGTTTCATGATTTGACTTTCACTAACATAGATTGCAACTCCTCTTATACTTTAGAAAATGTTTTTGTGAATTTCTATTACTTCAAAATTTCCCCAGAGGAACCTTTCTGAGTTTAGCCTCTCTTGTCCTTGGACAACAGACAAAGAATGGAAGCCATAGATTGTCTAAGATGGAGAAGGAGAAAAAGGCAGGACAGTCCACAGCTCCCAAGACAATTACTTGATCTTAGGTAAGTACCAGAAGGAGCAACATCAGTAGTAGTAGAAAGTAGTAACAAAAATAATTAACTAGCATTTATGTAGCACTTTGTGTAGCTACACTTAGGTTACACTTGACTGGGGACGTCTTCCTTTTCTGGGACAGCTTACTCTTCGCTTTTCATCTGTAATTCTGCTTGGCTTCCAATCCAGTGAACAAGATGCCTCCCCCAGGATAAGCTCATTACTTATCTCATCAGCCTGCTGCTGAGTAGCAGCTTTGGGTATTCAGCACCTTCCCATCTCCCTTAGCCTCCTCTCCTCTCTGATTGGAGGGCAGGAAGGGAGAGCACTAAACACCTCCCAAAACTTTCCTTCATAGAAGGCTGGGACCTGGACTTTCCAACTAGCTCTCCACTTTCCACCTGCAGCCCTTCTTGGTTTCAGCTCCATGGAACACGATGCTCCCCATACCAGGTACTACCTTTCCAGTTTCCTTTTAAGTGTCTTCTTCTCCCATGAAACTGTAAGCTCCTTGGGGTCAGGGACTGCCTTTCTTTTTCTTTATTGTATCCTCAGCTCTGGAATAAAATAATAATAAAATTTATCTGGAGAATCAAAAGGTCAAGACTCTCAAGGGAAATCATTTTTTAAAAAGTGGGAAGGAAGGAGGCCTAGAAGTACCAGATCTCAAGCTATAATATAAAGCAGCAATCATCCAATTAATTTTAAACATATAGAGACTAATCAATGGAACAGATGGAGTAAATAGACAAATGAGTACAATAACTAAGGTAAAAATTCACTGTTTAACAAAAATTGCCAAGGCAATTAGAAAATAGTCTGACAAAAATTAGGTATAGACCTACATATCATACTATATATGAATATGATGTCCACATGAGTAAATGATTTAGAAACTAAAGATGACATCATAAAAAGTGAAGGGAGTAATGAAGACATTTCAAATCTAGGGATAGCAGAAAAGTTCATGACAAAGCAGAAGATAGAGGAGGATCACAAAAGATAAAATGGACAATTCTGGTTATATAAAATGTAAAAGTTTTCCCACAAATAAAACCTTTGAAATTCAAATTAGAAAGGAAGCAGAAAATTGGAGAGGAAGTATTTGCAATAAATCTCTGGTAAAAGACTAATTTCCAAAATACATATGGAACTGATTTAAATTTATAAGAATAAGAGCCATTGGTCAATTGATAAATGATTAAAGGGTATCAAGAGGCAAGTTTAAAGGAAGAAATTCAAGTTTTCAATAATCACATAAAAATGTTTCAAATAACTAATAATTGGAGAAATGAAAATTAGAGCAATTATGAGTTTCTGCTTCACACCTTCAGATTGGCAAAACCAACAAAAAATAAAAATGATAAATGATAAAAGAGTTGGGGAAAAACAGATACATTTATAAACTGTTGATGTGGTTATGTATTGATCTAGTCACTCTGAAAAGCAATTTGGAACTAAGGCCCAAAATTCACTAAACTGTGTGTGTCCTTTGACACAGCAATACTACTGCTGGGTCTATGCCCAAAGAGATCAAAGAGAAAAAGCACCCTTATTTGCAAAATTATTTATAGAATTTTAGGAGAAAAAAATCAGGAAACTAAGGGAGTACCCATCAATTGGAAAATGTATTATAAATGATGATATATAAATAATGACATATTATTCTGTCATAGAAAGAAACTTGGAAAGAATTATATGAGCTGAAGTGGATTGAATTGAGTAGAACCAGTGAAATAATTTATACCATAGCAAGGCTATCGTAAAGACAAATAACTTCAAAATACTTAACTCTAAACAATGTAATTTTTATTTTTATTTTTTTTCTGTCGTATCTGACTATGACCCCACTTGGGGTTTTCTTGGCAAAGATGCTGGAGTGGCTTTCCATTTCCTATTCTTCCTCACTTGGCAGATGAGGAAACTGAGGCAAATAGGGTTAAATGACTTGCCCAGGATCACACAGCTAGTAAGTGTCTGAGGTCAGATTTGACCTCAGGAAGATGAGTCTTCCTGACTCCAGTAACCACCCTCTATCTACTTTGTTACCTAATTGCTCCAATATAATAGATGACTAATAAACACTTGATAAACTGAATTTGTGATGTCAGTGATTACTATATGACAACCTTTCAGCAACATTGTACAGAAATTGCTGCACTAAGTAGGGAGTTGGAGTGCATAACTCCTGACCTCCCTTCAGCTCTTAATAAACCGAGCTTAATAAGTTACCTTAATTCTTTTGGAGTTTATCTATGACACTGGAATATTAGATTCTAAAAGAGATTTAGCCTTTTCCTTACAATCCAAGCAGAAATATCCCTTGAGTCAAGGTGGTTTTCTCTGACTTCCTTGAATCTCTGGAAGAGACCAAAATGCAACATCCATAACATCAGGATCTCTATCTGAGCCACCCCCTAATTCCAACAATCCATCTGAATCTGATAAATGGGTGGGGAGATCTTTGGTGGGGGAAAAGGGAGAGAGCATGGATTATTCTCCAGCTCTTTTCCTCTTGATCACAAGGAACTTTGATACATTCTCCCGTTGAGCAATAGCTGGTTATGATGTATTGTCTTTGCATGGCCTCAATTGTTCTCTGGGCTTATTTTGTAAACTGAAGGATTGACCAAGCTTTCAATCACTGGGTGTTCATTGGCTTCCTTCCAGTTTGCTATGTGTCTTGCCTGCATGCCAAGATTCCTTAGCAGAAATCTATCCCCTTGCTATAGTTCTTAACAGAAAACTTGAATGTTACATTGATGCTTACTTCTCCAGTGCGGTGGAAAGGATGCTGTATTTGGAGTCAGAGGACCTTGGTTCAAACGCTACCCTTTCTACTTGGTCCCTTTGTGACCTTGAGCAAGTCACCTAGCTTCTCTGGCCTCAATTTCCTCAGCTGTAAGTTACGGAATTTTGACTAGAAAGCCTCTAAGTTTCTTTCTAGCTCCAAATCAATGATCCTATGAGGCTATGGAGACATAGCTAGGGAGCAAGCTTCCTCCACCTCAGAGGAATTCTGGTCATGTGCCTCCATACCTTCTCAGACTTCCTATACATCAACACATAAATATATGGAGAACCATAACTTGTGCTCAAAAATCGGTAGGTAGAGGGTGAAACTGATGACATAACACTTTGGAGTGATGCATGTATTAGCCATGGCCACCATGTTGACTCCAACGGACCTTCTGCTTGAGGCCCAAAAAAGTACTCTATACGTGATTAAAATGGTCAGGCTTCAGTGACCCTTGATAATAGAAAGTTGTAGTTCTAGACTTTTTTATTCAATCAGCCAATTACTAAGTAGGTAGCACAGTGACTAGAGTGCTGTACCTGGAGTCAGGAAGACCTGAGTTTGAATCTCATTTCAGATACTAACTCTGTGACCCTGTGATCTCTGTCTGCTTCAGTTTCCTCAATTGTAAAGTGGAAATAATGACAGCACCTACCTCTCAAAGTTATTATAAGAATAAAATGAAACAACACACACACACACACACACACATCTAAAATTGGGTAGGGGTTGATTTGAAGGAAGAGGAAAAGTATCCATCACAGGGCCATGATTAAAAAATCCAGTGGTATGTGAAAAGGTGGGAGTGGCGCAAGGTCAGATGGTACTGATAAGATTTGAAGTCTACTTCAAGGATACATATATGTATATGCATACACGCACTTGTCTTCCACATTAGAACACAAGCTTCCTATAAGTGGGAAGCACCTCATTCTTTGTACTTGTGTCTTCAATGCACAGCATAGTGCTTGGCACATAAGTGTCCCTATTGATTGATTGAAAAACACTAAGAATGTCAGTTTGACTAAGCTGTAGAGTATGTGAAGGTGAGCAATGCAGAATAAGATGAGAAAGATATACTCAGGCATAGGTGTGAAGGGTTTAAATACCAGAATACTTTATATTTGATTCTAAACATAATAGGGAGGTACAGTAGTCAATTAATAACAAATAATAGCTAACATGTATATGCATATTTATCTATTCATCTATCTATCTATCCATCTATCTCTATCTATCTATCCATCTATCTATCTATCCATCCATCCATCTATCCATCTATTCATCTATCCATCTATCCATCATCTATCTATCTATCTATCTATCTAGTACTTACTGTAAGGCAGCCACTGTGTTAAGCACTTTGCAGTTATTATCTCATTTGAGCTTTACAACAACGCTGGGAGATAGGTTCTGTTATTAGCCTCACTTTACAAGTGAGGAAACTGAGACAAACAGAGTTAAGTGACATGCCCAGGGTCACACAGCTAGTATCTGAGATCAAATTTGAAATGATTTTCTTGATTCCAGGTCCAATGCTTCATCCAGTGTTCTATCTAATTGACCGTGATTGATGAGGAAAGTGAAGAAATTCACTTTGGCAGCTATGCAGAAAAATGGGCTGGAGCAGGGAGAGCCTTAGAGAGCAAATATGTTGCTATTAAAATAATCTGACCAAAACTAATACCACCTTTGAACAGCCTTTTCCCCCTCAAAGTATGATGCTCCTTGCCCTGTCCCACACCAGTACCAGCATCACTGTCCCCTGCCTGCTGTTCCTGAGGCTAGCCTAAGGCCACTAGGCTCCATCTTTCTTTTCTTGAGTATTTTTAAAAATTGATTTGTGTTCTAAAATAGTTTTCTTTGACTGTCAAGTCTCATAATGGGCAAAATTATCAAGTACTTTCTGGCTAACATGGTTTTAGAGACTCCCTTTCCTTCTCTTTGTAGTTGCTGCTTAAGGGTAGTTAAGGGTAGAACAAATAGCCATAGTTGGATTATACAAAGAAATAGGAATTTGGACTAAATATAAGAATAGATTTTCTAGCAATTAGAGTTGTAAAAAAGTAGAATGAGCTGCCTTCAGTAACAGCAAGTTTCACAAAAGTCTTTGAGCAGAGGCTGAATGACCATTTGTTGAGGTCGTCACCGAGAGGAATCCTATGAAGATATGAATTACATCCCATAGTAGGCAGCTAGGTGACTCATGGAATAGAGTACAGCACCTGGAGTAGGAAGACCTGAGTTCAATTCTGATCTCAGACACTTTGCTATCTGTGTGACCCTGGGCAAGTCACTTAACCCTGTTTGCCTTCATTTTCTCATCTCTAAAATGAGCTGGAGAAGGAAATGGCAAACTACTCCAGTATCTTTGCCAAGAAAACCCCATGGACAACATTGACATGCTACAATCCATAAGGTCACAAAGAGTAGGATGCAACTAAACAGCAAATATTAGCTGGGCCAGAAGTTCTCTGAAGTCCCTTCTAACCCTAAAAGATTCTCTAAAAGGCATAAACCTCAGATAACTATATATTTTCCCAGTCCTCACTCAATACACTCCCCCTTCTTGGCCAAAAACCCCGGTCCAGAAATCCAAATCCAAAATCCAAATCTTAACTAATTGCTTGTCTCTCATTTCTTTGAATTCTTTGTACTTGTCAACAAGTACATCACATTCAATTTTCAAGTACAAGATAGATCTATATCTGGCCACTGAACCCAGATGGCTCTGGAGGAGAAAGGGAGGCTGGAGACTTTGCACATCCCTCCCTCACTTAAATCCAAATGGCTTGCATGTCATGGCATCACCTCCCTGATGTCGTGAACCTCTTTGAGAATGAAGGACAAACAGTAGCAACTTCTTAACCATATAACAAATTTCAGAGTTTATAATTGATTGATCTGCATAAGTCTCAGCATTACAACAAAACCAGAGTTATTAAGGGCAGTGTTATCCCTTAAAGGGCTTCCCCATTCATCTCTAACATAGCCACAGGTACTTAGTACTCAATTTTTTTATAAGAAATATCAACAAATAATTGGCTAATTGATTGGTTCACCTATAATCAGCATAATAAGCTTTACTTAAACTTCTAAATATCCCTTTCCATAGTGAAAGCACCCTGAAGTACCATGATCCCATTAGTCATAATGCTTTGGAATTTGGAATAAGGTGAAATCATTTTGGACCCCTTTCAAGAGGTTTAATTACTTCATTTAATCTAGCTCAGTCTATTCTATTTCAGTTAAATTTTCTGTGACAAATATTTCTAAAAAGGTATATACTACGTTCCGGAAACTGCCTTACAAATTGACGACACAGAGATAAAATGTGACAAAGACTTTTCCCATCAGGAAATCAATCTTTTAAGCAATGAGACATATACAAATAAGAATAGTGCAAGTTAACATATGGCAAGGGTGAAGAAAAGAGAAAATGAGGTGATAGGACCAGAAAAACATTTTTGGTTGTTACTTATTTTTCCCCAAGTTATCTACAACTTTGCTTTCTTTAATTTTGTTTATTCTATTCTGAACTTAAGACATAAAACAAGCATTTCCATAACATAAAAGAACAGAAAAAAATAGATGATTGGACATGAAACTACAAATCTATTATATAGAACTTGCTATTCTATTTAAATATATAATAAAGTTATTATGTAAGTTTCCTTTTTTCCTTTCTCCCTTCCAGAGATGGCTACCATTAGATGCAAATATATACATATATATTTACAAATATATTTATATATACGTGTAAAACCATTCTATATTATATATTACATAACATTAATATATAATATAATTCTATATATTACATAACATTAATATAACTTATATAATATAATATTTTGTTATTTAAAATTTTTAGTACTTTATTTTTTCCAGTTAGATATAAAAGTAATTTTCAAGATTCATTTTTTTTATTTTAATTTATTTTCTTGGTTACATCATTCATTTCCACAAGGTTTTGAATTACAAATTTTCTCCCCTTTTTGTCCCTACCCCCCAGCCCAGAACATTGATCCCACTGTAAGACCCCTCCCA
>CM053593.1:62618155-62631963 GCA_028646575.1 Pseudocheirus occidentalis
TTTTGATTTGCATTTGATGAATCAAGAGTGATTTAGAGCATTTTTCTATATACTTAAAGATATCTTTAATTTCTACCTCTGTAAATTACCTGTTCATATTCTTTGACCACTTATCAATTGGGGAATGACTGGCATTCTTGTAAATTTTATTTAATTCCCTGTAAATTTTAGAAATGAGGCCTTTATCAGAGACACTAGTTGTAAATATTCTTTCCCAATTTCCCACTTCCCTCTTAATCTTGGTTACATTGGCTTTGTTTGTACAGAAACTTTTCAATTTGATGTAATCAAGATGATCTATTTTGCATTTTATAATGCTCTCTAACTCTTCTTTGGTCATAAAGTCTTCCCTGCTCCATAAATCTGATAGGTAAACTATTGCTTGCTTCTCCAGATTATTTACAGTATCAGCCTTTATATCTACTTTGCATTGTATAATGCTCTCCAACTCTTCTTTGGTCATAAAGTCTTCCCTGCTCTGGAGCAGGACATAAAAGAGAACAGATTGTGCGAGGGGCTTTAAGGTGGGACCACTGTTTTGGGCTTGGGGGTAGGGGAAAGAAGGGGAGAAAATTTGTAACTCAAAACCTTGTGGAAATGAATGATGTAATCAAGAAAATAAATTAAAAAAAAAAGTCTTCCCTGCTCCATAAATCTGACAGATAAACTATTCCTTGCTTCTCCAGATTATTTACGGTATCAGCCTTTATATCTAGATCATGCATCCATTTAGATTTGACTTTGGTGTATGGCGTTAGATAATTTGTACACAGTCACAGATACATCATATGAGTGACAACCAATTTTGAAAAAACCGGACTCTTCTCAGCATCGCACAGTTAAAAGACAACTCTACAAGTCTCAGGATGGAAGGAGATGTCTACATTCAGAGAAAGATCCAGAAAGATCAGAGTTTAAAAGGAGACTGAAGCAATGCATGCTATCATTCTTTTGGATGTTTGGCTTTTGTTTCTCTTTTCTCAATGTTCACTCCATTGGCTATAACACCTATACAACCAGACTACTGAACAATGTGAAAGAGTTTGCAGATCCTATACATGATTGTATGCCACCATGGTGGGGGGTGCGGAGGAAGGGGAGAAAAATCTGAAACTCAAGTGACTCTGGAACTGAATCTTGTAATCTAAATGTAAACAAACAAGTCAATAAAATAAATTAAAAAAAGAATTTTAAATTATCTAATCTCAATGGGGACCTTATTGTAATCCTCTAATCCTTCCTAACTGATTCTCTATTGTACTTCCCAGAGCAGCTGCACACAACTTTCTTTTCTTAAACCTCCTAGATCATCTCTAACCCTCAGTAAAGGACATTACTTCATACTTTACTCAGAAAATAAAGGTCATTTGCTGTAAAGTCTCTCTTTTCCCTTAATTTGCACTTCTTTTCCATCCTCCAGCCTGCAGGTGGGGTGGAATATTTGAGTCTCCCTTTTTGTAGGGTGATATTGGTACCATTAAAGGTACTGAAATCATCCTTGAGACTTAATTGACTCATGGGAATAAAAGCTTCAGCCATGGGCATCACTTCCTGGTCAACTGGGTATGGGAAGCTTTAGTTCATCTCTGTTGACAAGGCCAACAGAGACACAAGGCATTCTAGCACTGCTGAATCAACTCAGTGTCCTTGCTGAGTACTTTTCCTCTGCCATGACTAAGTTAAACTCCGTTTGTTAAATGGAATCCCAGTGTCAAACCTTAACAATAAAGGGACACACCTGAGTCAGTTTCTTTACCGAGACCAAACCTTGTCAATATACAATTAATCAAGTTTAATTTAAAATAAAAAAAGAAAACCAAAATAATAACTGAGGAAGGGGAAACCACAACACAAACAGAAAGAGGAAAGTTCCTCTGGAAAAAGAGAGATTGTCCCCAGAGTCATTCTCCTTCTCCCTCTACCCACCACCCAAATCTTCAATTCCTCCCATTGTACTGGTTTCTTTTCTGCTGCTTCCAAACAAACCTAGGTCTTCCCCATCTGACAAAAAGATTCTCTGTCTCTCCTCCCTTTCATGACCAAACCCCAAGAGAGGTAATGTAATACAACAGAAAAAAGAACTGCCTCTAGAGTCAAAGAACTTATGTTCAAACCCCATATCTGATATAACCTTGGGCAAATCATTTCATTTCCTATAGCCTCAGTTTCCTCACTTGGAAAATCATACCTCCTTCCCCAAAAGCCTTTCCCCATCTTTGAAACTTTCATTAAGGTCACCATCATCTCTAGTTACCCAGACCTAAAACTTTGGTATCATCCCTGGGCTACTCACTTTTACTTTCCCTATATAGCCAAGTAATTGCAAAGTTGTTCTACCTCCACAATCAACATCACTTATGTCTATACCTTTTTCTTTACTCATAAGGCTAACACCATAGTTCAGGTCCTTCTCACCTCTCACCTAGATTACTAATTAGTTTTTTTTATTTAATTTTTACAATTTAATTTTCTTTTCAGATCTACATTCTCTCTCTCCCACCTCACTCCTCAATTTAGTAAGCAAGAAAAATAAAACTGTTGCAAGTATGGATAGTTAAACAAAACAAATTCCTGCACTGGCTATCTCAAAAAAAAAAGTTTGAATATGTACTCTGAGTCTATCACCTCTTTATTAGCAGGTACGTAAGGATGTTTAATCTTGAGTTCTCTAGAATTGCGGTTGGTCATCATACTGAGCAGAGTTTCTAAGTCTTTCAAATCTTTCAATCTTTGCAATATTGGTGTTATTATGTGAACTTTTCTCCTAGTTCTGCTCACTTTATTCTACATCATTTCATAAGTTTGTCCATGTTTCTCCAAAACTATATCCTCAGTAAATTTCTTACAACATGATAGTATTCCATTAAATACATATGTATAAGCAACTACACTAGTACACTGAGTGAGCTGCTAGTAGAGGTTCTTTTGCTCTGCTTTTCTAAAGGAAAGAACTTTAAAGGGGTCAACAATTTTACTTTAATTACAGATAAGTAGAAAGAAGTGAGTATCCAAGAAAGAATTCAACAGACAGGATTCCAATTGTCTAAACAGAATAATACAACCACCTACATATACAACCAGACTGGGAGAGCACCAACATCTGAGTAATCAGGGGGCTCTTAATAAACAATTACTCAGAGTTCAGTGAAGGGAGTCAAAAGGTCCTTCTCATGAGCAAGACTCCAAAGCAAAAGGCCAATCTCCCAAAATATATGACAGAGACTTGGCCCCTGACTGGCTCAGAGTCAGAAGGCATGAAACCTACATGACTCAGCACAGTTGGGAATTATCAGGTTCAAAGGAAATTAATCCTTCAGATGTTTACAATTTAGCCTGAGCCTGGGAAACTGAACTCCAAAAAGAAAACAACAAAAACTTCACCTTGCCTGTGCTTACAACATATATAATAATTTGTTCAGAAATTTCCCAACTGCTGATCGCTCCCTCAATTTCCAAATCTTTGAAACTACAAAACGCTACAAACATTTTATAAAGATCCTTTTTGGGGCGGCTAGGTGGCACAGTGAATAGAGCACCGCCCCTGAGTCAGGAGGACCTGAGTTCAAATCCAGCCTCAGACACTTAACACTTACTAGCCATGTGACCTTGGGCAAGTCACTGAACCTCAATTGCCCTCCAAAAAGCAAAAACAAAAACAACCCCTCCCCCCAACATAAAGATCCTTTTCTCCTTTTCCTCTTTCCTTGGTCTCCATGGTGTATAGACCCAATAGTGATACTCTGGATAACAGAGGATATATAATTTAGGAACTTTTTTAGCATAGTTTTAAGTTGCTTTCCAGAATGGCTAGTTGGCAGCTCCAACAATAAGGTACTAATTAACATACTTATTTTCCCACAGCCTCTCAAGCATTTGTCGTTTTCCATTTTTGTCAACTTAGCCAATCTGATGGGCATGAAATGGAAACTACGAGTTGTTTTAATTCAGATTTCTCTAATTGCTAGTGACTTAAGGCATCTTTCATATGGCTATTTATAAACTGAATTTCTGCTTCTGAAAACTGCCTGTTTAGTGCCTTTGACAATTGGAGAATTTTCACCCACATTATTGCAATAGCCTCCTATTTGGTCTCCCTCTTTCAAGTCTCTTCTCTCTGGTCCATCCTCTACAGTGCTGCCAAAGTGATTTTTCTAAAATACAAATCTAATACATGTCACTTACCAAAATAAATTCTGGTGGCACTCTATTACCTCTAAACACAAATATAAATTCTGATAAGTCACTTAAAGTCCTTTTCAATCTGGCTTCAACATAACTTTCCAACCTTATTATATGAACTTCCATGAACCTTATGGTTCAAGCCTATACTGGTGACCTTGTCTTCCTGCATGATCTCCCATCTCTTTGCAATTTTATAAGTTGTCCCCCATACATAAAACCCATACCCTTTTTACCTCTGCTTTGAGGAAGCCCTATATTCCCAATTTCCTTTCATCAATCAGTTAATCAACAACTATGGTAGGTTATATGCTAAGTACTGGGAAAACAGATAAAAATACAATATTCTCTGACTTCAAGGAATTTATATTCTAAGGGATTAGACACATACAAATATACAAATAATATATAAAAGTAAAGTAGTTTGGGGAGGGAGTAGAGGACTGCAAAAGCTTAAAAAAAAAGTCTGATGCTTGAATTGAGTCTTATAGGAAACCAAGAGGTGGAGGTGAGGAAAAAGTATGGCAGTCCATGCAGGGATAAAGTCAACTTCCACCTTCTAAATCAGGAGTTCTCAATCTAGGATCAATGAACTTGGTTTTAAAAAATATTTTGTAACTATTTAAATATAATTGATTTCCTTTATAATCCTCTAACAGTAAGGGAATTTGAAGATCTTCCCTGACCTTTAATAAGACTAAGTGAATTTGAGGACCTTCTTTCCCTGATCTGAAAATATACTTTGCCCCCTAATAGACTGAATGTTGTCACATGGAGCCTGTGGTAGGAGGAATTTGCTGAAGGGTGGAACAGAGCCCAACAGGAGAAGCATGCTTAGGGGAGGCTTATTTTTCAGGAACACCCACACCTTGTTAATTTGCAATAAGGCAGTGGGTCACAAGAGTTGTGATGTTCTCTGACCCTGGAGAAGGCTATATGTATACCTCTGAGGCAAGGTCTTGCTTTGGGGCTTTCTCATGGGAAGAGTTGTGTGATTTGGTCAGATGAAATTCTGGGCCACCACTGAGCGCTCTGGCTTTGAAAACTCAGATGTTGGTGCTTTTCTCTCTGGTAACTAATTGTATGGATATGATGGCCAGACAGCTAGAAGCCCTGTCTGTTGGTCTGTTGAATTGTGTTCACTATCTCCATTTGTGTCTACCTGTAACTTCTGTTTATATTTTTTCTGAAGTTCAGGGTGCTGACTTTTTCCCCTGAACCAGGTAAATGATATATGTTTGATGAAAATAAGATTGTTAACCCTTTTTGAGTTGCATTCCTTTAGAAAAGCAGATCAAAGAACCTGTGCTAGCAGCCATCCTGTGTATGTGAGGGTGCTTGCTGTTATGAATCCTATGCATTCTGTTTATACATTTAGAAACATTGATCTGAGAATTCCATAGGCTTTACCAGACTGCCAAAAGGGCCCATGAAACAAAAAAGGTCAAGAACACTTGGTCTATATGAAGCCTTTCCTGATGTCTACCAGCTGCTAGCTCCGTTCTCAAAAGAACTACACATACATACATACCTATATACACAGATATATACATATGTGTATACAAATATATTGAAATATGTACATGTCCTCATCAAAAAAAAATGTAAAACTCTTTGGGGAAGGGTCTTTCAATTTTGCCTTATATCCCTCAGCACCAAGCACAGTACCTGGCACATAGTAGGCATTTAATAAATTAAACTCCACCTGGGAGTTCTACCAGCACCTCAAGTTCACCAGCCATGCAAGTTGGAAAACCCAGGTTAAAACTGTACTTCTAACACTTACTCAAGTGAACCTGGGAAAGTCACTTAACTCGCATCTAACATTTCTACATATTTAAAATAAGAGAGAAAGAACCAGCCTAACAGGGCTGCTGTGAAGATCAAAGGAGATGAAATAGATACAGAGCTCTATAAATATGAAATGTGGGTTATTATTACAACTAGGTCCAAAACTGAGCTTATTAACTTTCCCATTAACCTGTTCCTCGTGTTCAAACCAGGACACCTGCACTCCAGCCATCATCCTCGTCCCCTATTTGCATCCATCTCCTCTCTGTTTTATGCTTTTCCTGATGTTTATTATTGGAAGAAAACTAATGAGGTCTTGTACATGAATTGAATATGAAAAGTCAAATCTTTTTAACATTTATTATTCAGCTATATCTCACTTCTTTTTCTTCTCAAGCTGAATTTTTTGACCAAAATTTAGAACTTCACATTTCTACTGTATGTGACCTTCTTACAGTTGGCTCATAGTTCTACTCTGTCAGAATCTTTCTGGATCCTAACCTTCTTGCCCACCATATTAGCTATTCTTCCCAGGTTCTTATCATCTACAAATCTGATAAAGCAACTAGGATTTCAATCAAATCACTGGGAAAAGAAATATTTCACAACAAAGGATCAAATGCAAATATGTGAGGCAGGTACTACACTAGAGCTCTCCCTCCAATCCTACATCATACTTTAATAATCTTATTTGAGTTGTCATTCTACCAGTTCAAAATCCATTAAACTAAACTATCATTTAGCCCAACTCTTCATCTTAGCCACAAGAACAATATGAGACACTTTGTCAAATACCTTGATGAAAATGAAATCTAGGCATAGTAAGTTTAAATTATTTACCTGATCTAAGAGTCTAATAGTAACATCAAGTTAAGCAGGCTTCACCTATTTTTATTGAAGTCATGTTGGCTCTTAGTAATATCTATATTTCTTCCTAAATGTTGATAAACCAACCCTGTGATGAAATGTCCTAGATTTTTGTTATGAAATGAAGCCAATCTACCTTTTTTCCCCAAAAATTCCTCTAAAAATATAAATTATTATATTTAGAGCTGGCTAATTTCTCTCATTTCCTTGTTTTGAGAATAAGGGATTTACCCTTTGCTTTTCCTAAAGAACTTCATTCATTCTCCAAGACAATGATTCTTTCTCTTTCTCTTTGTTCTCAGGACTCTTTTACACTAAAATTACTGAAAAGCTTATTGTATTATGTCTATCAATGTTTACTACATTTGAAATTAAAAGATTTTAATATTATTATGAAAATAATTTTAATTTTGTGGATCTTCTGAAAGGGTCTCAGATATCTCTATGGATCACTGGCTTATCCTTTGAGAATTGTTCCTCTAAGATATTAGAAAAATACGTGACAAAGCACTAACAATACATGAACTATTACATTCAGCAAGCCAGTGCAGAGAATGTTAAGCCTTGCAAAAAGTTAGCTAGTTATCTAGCTATGCAAATTATTTTGACATTTGTGTTGAGAATAGAATGGAAAAGGGAGAAGCCTGATGCAGGGAGACCAATAAGTCAAGTACAATAATCCAGATGAGATACAATAGGGGACTGAAATAGGGTAGTGGCACTGGTAGCAGAAAGAAAGATGGAAGCTAGAGATTTGTGGAGATAGAAATGACAAAAAAAGCGACTGGATACAAAGGATGAAGGATAAAGACTAAAAAAAAAAATGAAGAAACCCTGGGTGCCTAAAAGAACTCTCACCACTGAAAAACAGTGGTGTCCTCAACAGAAACAGAGATTTAAAAAGTCAGGTTTACGGGATGAATAATGGTTTGGGGACATGCTGTACAGGCATAAACAAATTATCACCATTTTAAGCTCCTGTGCTGCTGGGTTTATCTAAATATTCTTGAAGAGTTTTGTTCCTTGTTACTAGAAGTTATTTAAGAACAATGTGATAAAAATAGTGGAAAATAAAAACTAGTGAACTCTAGGACATTTCAAAAAGCAAAGAATCTAACACAGGGCTTAATAAATACTATCTGACTGACTGGCCAACTGTCTAAAAAAAAATCATACAAAGGAAATCAGCTCTGTCTGAAATAAGAATATGGACACTTTCATCTGTATACAGGTTAGTCATTTTAACCAGATTAGAAATTCAAAGTCCATCCTCAGGCATATCACATTGTGACAGTTTTATATGTAAAAATCAATACATGGGAAATCAAAATCATCCTTGAAAATGAATTTAACTTAAATTGGATGAAATAATTATCACATGATTAACAAAATTGAGCAAAATAGTAATCAAAATATTTACCAGAAAAGGTTTATATGATTCATAAAACAAGTTTAAGCACATCTGAAGATAAATTTATAAAATACCATAAAACAATAAATACTAAGAGAAATCAAAATAATGCATCTTATTATGTATAGTCAAGCGTAATTAGTTCAAACTCCATTAATTTGGAAATAATGATAATTCAGACATGCTGAGCTGAAGTTTTCCTCTGTACTCTCTCTGAATGTAAACCAATAATTAATCCAAACAATAAGGACAGTAGGGGATAGGGGAAGGGTTTAGATGATGATCTACAGTGGTTCAGAATTACTGAGATGTGCAGGGTATGACCAGGTGTGAGAATGTTCATCACTGAGTGGAAGGTGTTATTCCTCTTCTCAAAGGCAGCTAGAGATTGAACTGGAAATAAGTGTAGCACAAAGAAGGCACATGGTCAGATGAGGTCCTGTTTCACAATTCACCTCCCCTCTGAAGCCTGGAGATTAGACAGGAAATGCCATAGCAGAAAATGGAAGCTGAACCTACGCAGCAGGAGATGAAAGATTCACTCCCCACTGACAGCCCTTTTAACTCTTCCCTCAAGTGAAAGGAGCAATAGGAGAGAGAAGGACTAAAGCCAAAGAGGAAGTTGTTCCTCTTGGCACCAGAGGTTCTCCCCACTGAGGTTGGAAAATCAGGTTTACAACAGAAGTAGAAGCTGCCTGTGCTGGCTCAAATGGAAGTTACTCCATTGGCCTCTAGGTTTTCCTCGTGGGACACATGAAGCACGAGATGGAAGGGCCTTGGTCAGAGAAAGACCTTGTTTGTTTTCTCATCTAAGGCTAGGTATTAGGCACACCCAGCACAAGTGGAAGTTTCCTGAAAGAGAGGAGTTTGTAATTGATATCAGAGACAACATGAAGCCACTGGAACTTTTAAGCAAAGATAGTGACATGTTTAGATCTGTCAATTAGAAATACTGCTTTGGCAGCTGTGTGGTGAGGTGAGAGAATCAATTAGGGAGACTAATCAGTGGGTTATTGAAATAGTCTAGTCCAGAAGTAACAAAGATCTGAATTAGAGTGCTTGTGGCATGAGTGGAGAAAATAGGATAGATGCAAGAAATGCAGCAGAAGGAGACCTGACAAGACATGATAAATGACTGGATATGGGGGCAGCTAGATGAATAGAGCACTGGCCCTGGAGTCTGGAGGACCTGAGTTCAAATCCTGACTCAGATACTTAACACTTACTGTGTGACCATGGGCAAGTCACTTAACCTTAATTACCCTGCCTGCCTCTCTCCAAAAAGACAAAAAAAAAAAAAGAGACCGAATATGGGAGAATAAGAGAAAGTCTACTATAATAAATATATAATATACAACTCCCCTTCCCCCATTTTACGTAAAAGGAAATTGATATCCAGTGGCTTGACCAATTTCAGACATCGTTGATGATATTAAATTCTAAGTTAATTCTAAGCTCTTTCCACTATATCTTCATTCAAGAAATATATACTTATTATGTCTATTAAGTCACATAAGGTTCCTTTGAGTGATGACCATTCCTGTTGATGAGGTGTAGGCTCTGGGACTCCTCCCCCCCCCCTTTTGAGCTCTACTTAAATCTTTGAGGTACTTACTCTGGGAAACCTCTTGAAGTCTGATTGAATCTTCAGGAGGCATTTTTTGAGTCCTTCCAACAGACAAAGTACCATATGGTCTCTCTTCTCTCTATCCTCTCAGGTCTGATAATCCCATCCTGGGTCACCAGTGGGAACAGCAGCTGTTCCTGGGGGGTATTTTCAGGGGTCATTGCTTGCCAAACAATCCCCAAATTTTTGGGCTTGTTCTCAGATTACTTTCCTCCTCTCCTCAGCGGAACAAGTAGAGAAAAGGATATGCAAATCACCCCAAGAAAACTCAAATTGTAGGGTTAAGTCCCGAAAGCCTTCAGTAAACTTTGCGGGGTTTTCAGAGAACTTACCCAGCTTCTCTTTAATTTGGTTGAGATCAGAAATGGAGAATGGGACATGCACTCTAGTTGTCCCACCACCTGAGAAAGCAGCTTCCCTTAAGGGAAAAAGTCCTGAAGGTGCTGTGGGAACAGAGGCTTGGGAAAGGAGATTGGAAGTCCCACTTCCTATAAGAGAGTGACTTGGGGGTGCTGGCTGAACCAGATCAGCTGGCTGACAAGGGGGAAGGTCAGCTGGCACCTGAGGAGGGGAATGGGTCAGAAGAGAAGATACCCCTGGTGTTTCCGTGGGGGTAGGACCTGAGGCATGAGTGGGTGTTGCCTCAGGGGGAAAGGCCAGGCCAGTGGCTGGGACCTGAGCAGGGGTCCCTGAGGGGGGAGGGGCCATGCTGGGAGATGCAGGGTAGAAGATAAGGATGGTGTAGGGGGCAGGAAATGAGGGGTGTTGGGCTAGAGGAAAAGGGAAGGGAACCCAGGGGGAAAAGACTTGGAGTCCAGCATGAGGGGCCAGGGCAGCTGCCTAAGTGGGACCAGTGACTAGGACCTGAGCAGGAGTTCCTGATGGGGGAGGGGCTGGGGCCAAAGCCATAGGAAAGGGGTCATTTAATTGGTCCCAGTTGCCCCTTTGTGGAGAGGCACTAGCTTCAAACATCTCACACTCTTTCCTGAGAACTATGTTCTGAGACAGTTCAATAAAGGCTAGCAAATAGGCAGCTTCTACCCATTTTTCCTCTCTTCGAAAGTATGATTCTAACTGCAAGAGAGTATTGTCTTTTAAAGTCCCCCAAACAGGCCATGATTCATGATTTTTCTAGGCAATCACTAGGCCAAACAGTGTTGCAAAAAAACACTAGCCTTTCCTTTTTAAGGTCTCTGGAGAAACTAAATTCTTCCCAATGTTTTAGAAGACAACCCAAAGGCAAACTTTTGGGAGCCACAGGTAAAGGGTCTTTAAATCCCTTCCACCATAAAAGAAGGTTTGCAAGTAAGCCTCGAAAAACAAATAAAACAAAATAAGACAAGTTCCCCAGCACTAAGAGAATTGAAAGAATCTGGCTTACATTTCCAGATGAGGGGATCTGTCTTTGTCCTCCATTCTTCAGAAGCTGCCCACGTGTTCTCCATGTTCTCCAATATAACCAAACAGGACCAAGAAACAAACCCAAAAATTTGGGGATCGTTTGGCTAGCAATGACCCCAGAAAATACCCCCCAGGAACAGCTGCTGTACCCACTAGTGACCCAGGATGGGATTATCAGACCAGAGAGGATGGAGAGAAGAGAGACCATATGGTACTTTGTCTATTGGAAGGACTCAAAAATGCCTTTCAAAAGCAGGTAAATTTGCAGAAGATTAAAGAAATATCCCAGACAAATAAAGAAAACATTGCCCTTTTCCTAGATAGACTGGTAGAAGCTATTAAAAGATATACAAATTTAGATCCTGATTCTACAGAAGGGGCAGCAATTCTTAACATGTATTTCATTACTCAGTCTGCCCCAGATATTAGGAGGAAACTGCAGAAATTGGCGATGGGACCCCAAACACCTCAGGCCCAATTACTGGAGACAGCCTTTGGAGTCTTTAATAACAGAGACCTGATTGCAGTAGAGGAGAAAGAACACAGGGAATGAACCAGAGACAGAGAACATACTTGATTCTTGGCTGCTGCCATGGCCAGGAAAAGCCCTTCCAGGGGATCCCATTGGAGGAAGCCCAGTCACTGGGGCAGAGGGAAAACCTGCTTTCAATGCCACAAGGAGGGTCACTGATCCAAGGAGTACCCCTCCAGGGCACCCCCCCCCAGAGGGAGCCCCAGGAACCAATGTCTCAAGAACCATGCCCGTCTGACTGGAAGGGACATTGGAGGAAGGATGGTCACCGAGGTAAAAGTGGTAGAGCCACCTCCCAGTACCTTGTCCTCGAGTCTTCTCAGGACTCGGAATGACAGGGAAGCCTGGGGCCTGGTAATACTCCCACCTTCTCCATTTCCCTTGCTGAGTCCTGGGCAAGCATCGAGGTCGCAGGTAAGGTTACCAGATTTCTGATCGATACGGGAACTACATTCTTTGTTTTGGTTAATTACTCTGGCCCTACTCAGCCCTTGAGCCATCGGGTCATGGGCATCAAAGGGAAAACTAAGGGATGTAGTGAGACATACTCCCTCCCCTGCCTATTTGAGGATCTGTTGTTTGAACACTCCTTCCTTATTATCTCCTCTTGCCCTGCCCACTTGTTGGGAAGGGACCTGATGGTGAAATTGGGGAGTCAATTTTCTCTGGTTAAACCTCCCATCTCCCTTTGCCCTCTGTTATCCAGACCACCCCATGTCCCCCCAGAAGTGTGGGAGACAGTTGGGCCAATTGTCTGGGATCAGGGAATTCCTGGGAGAGCAACTCATGTCACCCCAGTTACTATTCACATTCCAGGATCCTAATGTGTTCCCCCATCGCTGTCCATATCCAGTCAAGCCCGAGGCATGGGAAGGACTACAACCATTAATTGAAAAATTACTAAAATATAAAATCCTTGTCCCTTGTCAATCTCCATGTAACAACCCAATTCTTCCTGTGAAAAAGCCTAATGGAGAATATAGGATGGTTCAGGATCTTAGGGCTGTTAACAAAGCTGTCATCCCCATACACCCCATAGGCTAACATGGACAGTCCTGCCCCAAGGGCTTTGGGATAGCCCACATTTATTTGGCCAAGCTTTGGGAAGGGATTTAAGAGATCTGAAACTAACTGATAGTAGCTTAATCCAGTATGTGGATAATATCCTTATTTGTAGCCCCACCCAGGAGGCCTCTTTGGCTGCTGCTGCAGAAGCCCTTCCTCTTGCTCCTTAACCTCTGAGAGGAAATGGACAATTTTGTCTCTACCTATTCCAGCCATGAAAAAACAACTTCGAACCTTTCTGGGTATGGCTGGGTTTTGTAGGCTCTGGATCCCAAAATTTGGCCTTATTGCTAAGCCTTTGTATGACTCTACTCAGGGCCCTGATTCACTCCCTCTAGAGTGGGGTCCAGATCAGACCAAAGCTTTTGAGACTCTGAAAGCTAAATTGACCACCATGCCAGCATTAGCCCTACCTGATCTAGGAAAACCTTTCACTCTGTATGTAGATGAAAGGAGAGGACAGGCTCTGGGAGTCCTAACTCAGTTCTTAGGACCTGATTGCAGGCCAGTTGCCTATTTTTCAAAACAATTGGACTCTGTGGCTGCAGGATGGCCTCTGGGCTGTAGCTGCTACAGCCATTCTAATTGAGGAAGCCTCTAAACTTACACTTAGTCAGCCCCTGGAAATTCTAACTCCCCACCGAGTTCAGAGCATCCTGGAAGCAAAGGGCCACCAGTGGCTGGCTAGTGGCAGGCTCACCAAATATCAAGCCTTGCTCTTAGATACCCCTGACCTAACCCTTCACGTGTGCTGCACACTTAACCCAGCAACCCTCCTTCCAGACAGTGCCCACTCAGATGTCCTGGTTCATGATTGTGAGGAGACCTTGGGTTGTGTTTATGCCAGTCGAGCTGATTTGAAAGATTCTCCTCTCCTGAACCCTGATGCAGTCTGGTACACAGATGGTTCAAGCTTCATTGAACAAGGGGTCAGG
>CM053593.1:62632063-62702056 GCA_028646575.1 Pseudocheirus occidentalis
CATAGAGGCCGAATCCCTGCCCCCTGGGACCTCTGCCCAGAAGGCTGAATTGATAGCACTCACCAGAGCCCTAGAGCTAGGGGAAAATAAATGAGTAAACATTTTTACAGACTCCAAATATGCTTTTCATGTTCTACATGCCCATGGAGCAATTTGGAAAGAAAGGGGATATCTGACAGCAAAAAATTCCCCTATTAAACATGCACAGGAGATTTTACATCTCCTCCAAGCTGTTCAAAAGCCCTCTGAGGTAGCTGTTGTTTTTTGCAAAGACAACCAGAAAGGGGAAACTGATGAGGCTGTGGGAAATCGCCTGGCAGACGCCGCTGCAAAGAATGCTGTCCGCCAGTTGGTTGTACTGGCTCCATTAATACCACAGCTCCCCGATGCCTTCACACCCTCGTACAGCCCTCGAGAACAGGCCCTTGCTAACGAAAGGGGATACTCTCTTTCATCCTCTGGGTGGTTTCAAACACCCTCAGGACAACTTCTTATCCCAGATCCTGCACCTCATCACCCAGACTCGCTCCCATGCTTAGAGTAGAATACCCTCCTTGCTCACTTGTGCCTCTTAGATTCCCTTGCTTCCTTCAAGGTCCAGTTTAAGTAGCGCCTCCTTTGAGTCTTATTTTGATTGTTACAGTGTTTAGCGAGCTCTAAAATAGCTATTTATGTTGTATTTATAGATCTCTCATGAGGATGTGTTACCCCCAAGCAGACTCAGTATGGGGCCAGTATGGGGCGGTTTTTGCTGTAAATTTAAGCCCAAACCAGTAACTAAAATGTCTACTAGATTATATCAGGAGACAGAATCTGTTAAGATTATCAAGATCTTAAAGGATCATGGAAACTGGATGACTTTCACAGTTTTTCTCTCTCTCTTTCTCTTCCTCTCTCTTGCTCTCTAAGAGCAGCTCTCTAAAGAGAATATGAAGAAGCAGTTGTCTCATGAGAATTGCAAAAAAGAAAAAAAGAGAAAAGGAAGGAAGGAAAGAAGGAAGGAAGGAAGGAAGGAAAGAAGGAAGGAAGGAAACAAACGACTAACCTAGAAAATTTGCCTCACAATTTTGCTTGTGATTCTTTAACTTGATCCCTATATTGATGGGTTGATTGATCAGGTAATTGTAGCAAAGGAATGGCCTTAGGAGAGTGTTGGTAAATGTTTAACAACTGACTCTCTGGGGAAGTAAATGTACACCCAATATACTTTTTTTTTTTTTTTTTCTTTTTGGAGGGCAGTTGGGGTTAAGTGACTTGCCCAAGGTCACACGGCTAGTTTTTTTTGTGTTAAGTGTCTGAGGCCGGATTTGAGCTCAGGTATTCCTGACTCCAGGGCCGGTGCTCTATTCACTGCGCCACCTAGCCGCCCCCACCCAATATACTTTTAAGTTCAGTTTGCATTATTATTTCTCCATCACTTTCTTAATTATAGGAAATCAACAAAAAATAAATTAAGTTCTGATTTATAGAATCTTCTCATTTCTGAGGTTTGAATGCTCACACTGAAGACTTAGCAATAGGTTCACAAGCAAGTACTATCTGGCTCAAACATGCTCCTGAGTGTATCCCTACTTGGCCATGAGCTACATGAAGGTATTTATTGATTAGTATCCTGCTTGAACTTTGTATCTCCTCCGCCACGTAGCATAACACTCAATGATAATAATGATTATTTACAAAGCACTTTTTATATGCTATTTCATTTGATTGCTACTACACGGTAAGATATTATTATTTCCATTTTACAGCTGGGGAAACTGAGGTATCAGGGTAGTTAAGTGTCTTGACCAGTATCAAACAGCTTGACTTTAAGCTTTTATCACACCAAATCTGGTCCATCGGTAAGTCTACCTCACTGTACAAAGTAGATGCTTCATAAATGTGTCAAACTGAATTAGCTGAGGAGGAAAGAGATCGAAGACAATCAATCGATATCTTGTATCACACAAGAAATAGAAAAATACTTCTCTGTCCCAACTTTCTTCTTCCCTTCACCATTTTTTTTCTCTTTTCTTTCCATTGCCTAAGAGATCTTGGCTAGAGCTGGTGTAGATGATTACAAACCACGTGGAGAGATTCAGTTAAGTTATGGAGCTCATTTTCTTAAGCACTTAAACCATTTTACAACTTGGAGAACTAATGGAATAGTATCTAGTGGGAAAAGGAAAGACCCAAATGGGCCCCAAAGCTCCCACAATAACTAATGGGGCTTTAAATTTTTTTTTTTTTGGTTTTCTCATCTGTTGAAGGTAGGTAAAATATATATACAGTAGGTGCATACTGATAAATGTTTAACAACAGACTTTTTGGGGGAGACAACACACGTTTAAATTTAATTTGCATTATTAGCATTTTCTCTATTATTTTCTTAAGGTTAAATCATCAACAAAACAATAAATGCAACTTCAATTTGTAAAGTTTGTGGATATTTGAGATGCAAATACTCACACTGAAGTCTTTGAAATATCATGTCAATTGGAGTTACTGTTAATTATTGTTCTTGTGACTGAGATTTTCTCAGTCAATTCTTGAGTGGAGGAAATATATTTTCTCTTGAAAATGACAACACTCACATATTTAAGAGTTTTAAGGTTTCCAAAGTGAATAATTCACTTCAACCCTGTTAGAAAGGTAATGTTAGTATAAACATCCTCACTTTTCAGATGAGTAGACTGGGGCTTACAGAGATTGTGATGTGCCAAAGTTAGGTAGTAAATACCAGGGCTAGAACTTGATCCCGGGTCTTCTGACTGTAAAAGCCCTAGACGGTCTTAGAATTATCATTTGATTCAGACAAGTCAAAGGAAGCAGCTTTTCAGGTAACCTCTTCCTGCTGTCCCAGAGTGAGAGCAATGATCTATGACTGGTCTGTATGAAAGAATTGAATCTATTTTATTATTTGAGTCTTGCCTAGATTGACAATAGTTTAAAAATAAAATAAAACAAATAAAAAGGTTGGTAACTTTTTCTGCTATTTGCAAAGTTAGAGTAAAAGTCCTATGAGAAAATAGCTGAGGTTCATTTAGAAGACCCACATTAGCTAATTAATCAGCAAATATTTATTGTATGCCTAAGATGGCCAATGGACCAAGAGACGTTGAAATCAGAGAGCAGATCAGAGCTTGTAACTCTTAAGTGCCGTGGGTAGGGCAATGTAGAGACCAATGAAAAAGACAGAGTTCTGTCAAGGCCATAGACTGCTGGCATTTAGGCCATCAAGAAAAGAAAAAAAGCAGAGTTAGACCACCTCATAGCCATCAGGCTGGGTAGTGTGACAGAAAAGAAATATGGCAAATACTGGAGGGAATATGGGAAAACAGGTACAATAATGTACAATTGGTGATGTGAACTGGTCCAACCATTCTAAGAACAACTTGGAACTATGCCTAAATGACTCTAAAATTGCATTCTCTTTGATCTAGTAATACCACTACTAGGTCTATAACCCAAAAAGATTTTTTTTCTCTTTCTTTATTTTTCTTACTTTTTTTTTCTCACAACATGGCTAATGTGGAAATGTGTTGTGCATGACTTCATACGTATAATGGGTATTGCATTTCTTCCCTTCTCAGTGGGTGGGGAATGGGTGGAGGAAGAGAGAGAATTTGGAACTGAAAATAAAAATAAATTCAAAGAAAAAAGCAGGGCTAGCAATAACTGGAATAGAGCTGATGGGTCAGAGTTCTATTCCAAGGCACCTGCTTTTAAACACTCCTGCCTACACAAGGCCAGTGCTGGGGGTATGTCCTGTCCACCAGCTGGAGTCTTACTCTGGTGAGCACATGTGGATGGAATCCATTGACTTTCTAAGCACAACACCACCCCCAAGTTGTTCTAGACAAGAAAGGAGAAAAACATTCAGCTCCTTTAACTAAAATGAAATTTTCATCGTGGGGTGGAGGGGATATGGCGGAGAGGCTTGGAGTTAGGAGCCCAAGGATCGAACCCTGGCTCTAACTTTTACTGATTTCATGATTATGAACAAGTCATTTAATCTCTGGAACCTTCAGTTTCCTTACCTTCAAGATGGAGACAATAATGTGTCTACTGCTCAGTCTACAGGACTGTTGTGAGGAAAGCAACTTTAAAGTGGGTTTTGTTTTTTTTTAATGTGAACTCTTCTTGTTTGTCTTCCACATGTGGTAATTTGGTGCATGAGCCATCCATTATCTAGGTGGCTAAAAGGAGGAATGGATAGAATGTTGGACCTGGAGTCTGGAGGACCTGAGATCGACTCCAGCTTCAGATACTTCTTAACTGGAAGTCACTTAACCTCTGTCTGCCTCAGTTTAACTAAAAGATGGGAATGATAATAACCACCTACCTCCCAGAGTTGTTCATGGGATAAAAATGAGATAATACTTTTAAAGCATTTCATGAATTGTAAAACACTACAGAAATCTTACTCCTTATTAGCATTTGTCATCATCATTATCGGCTCCAGCATCCATTTCTGCATTTCAATTTTCTTACTGACTTGTTCTAGGAAAAATGAAATGTCTGGGAATTGTTCTGAACACCACAAAATCAGATGTGATATATAAGTCTAGGACTTTTATTCTATAGGAGGAAGTAGGGCTGTAACTAGGGTGAGGCAATTACATATTTGTTTCAGGTCTCAATATTGGAGATAATGAACCTTAGTGGCAAGAAACTAGCATTAAGAGAAATTGAGAAAGATTTCTTGTAGAAGATAGAATTTTATCTGGGACTTAAAGGAAGCCAGGAGACAGTGAAGAGGAGGAAAAACATCCCAGGTATAGGGGACAGCCAGTGAAAGTGCCTGGAGTCAGGGGATATAGTGTGTTGTGCTAGAAAGAGGAAGGACGGTGCCCCTGGACTGAAGAATATGTGGAGGAGTGTAAGGTGTGAAAAGGTTGGAAAAGTAGGAAGCGATCAGCTTATGAAGGTCTTTAAAAGCCAGGGAATTTTGCAGTTGATCCTGAAGGCAATAGGGAGTTTGTTTGATAGAGGAGTGATGTGATATGATCAGACCTGTGAGTTAGAAAAATCAATTTGATGGCTAAGTGGAGGATGGACTGGAAGTAGGGAGAGACTTGAGATAGAGAGACCCACCAGCAGACCATTGCAAGAGTCTAGGTGTGAGGAAACAAGGGCCTGCACCAGGGTGCTTACTCCCAGCTCTCCCTCACTCAAATCAAAGTCAACTCCAAGTCATGTCATCATCTCTCTAATGTCATGGTCCTCTTTGAAAACAAAGAACAAACATAACAAACACTATGATCTATGCTTTATCTATGGTTTATTCAGCCCAGAATTCTGTCAGGCTGATAAAGACATCAGGGCAGATGTGAGATAATTGAGCAGTTCTTGTAATTACCACATTCCTAGTCATAACTGCATCATATAATGGAAAGGGAATTAGGTTCTAGTCTTACCATCGCTATTAATTTTCTCTGTGACTTTGGGCAAGTCACTTATTCTTTCCGAGTTTCAATTTTCTGATCTTCAAAATTAGAAAGTTGAAACAGTTGATTTCAAAGTGTTTTTCCAGTTTTTATATTCTGTGACTATGCCTTTCTGTTCCTGAAAGTGAGTAAATGGACCTCTCTTTATTCAATAAACATGTTCCTAGAAAGTTTTATGCTAACATTTTATAAATCAAATATTATGTGATTTAATGCATGGGAATAGAAATTCTCGGTGCAATATTCTCTATGCACTGGGAATTTCCAATTTTAGATTTATCTTGAGACCTCTTCAAATATGATCCCTTGAAAACTACACCCAGGTTTGTGACTTGGATCAGTATCTATTCCTGAGCCCCTCCAGATGTTTCTCTTTTACCAGACCAAATCAGAGGACACACTAATTCATTGCAAATGGCATTTAATTAAATGCAGCAAGGTAAAATGAGGAAAAATTCTCATAAACTCTTAGACACACTCCCACAGCTCTTCACATTACCCGTGGGAGAGGGTACGTGTGTAGTCAGGCAAACACATGTGAAAGGGGTAACACTTATAACCAGGACGAGTCTTGCTCCTAGGACTGTGTCCCAGATGGAACTCTTTTCTGCCTTGGAAACTTCTTTAAGGAGATGTTGATGTAATTTATTGGTTTGATGATGTCATTTGCGAGGCTGCTTTCTACATGGGGCCATTTGCTGACTGTTGAACAGCTACTGCCACCTGCTGGTTATTTACTGAATTGAGGCTGCTGTGTAGCCACATTCTTTACATTTCTTTTTGTACACAGCCTTACCGGCTATTATAGTTCTTTTGTGAGTCATACCCACAGCTGACACCTGACCAGCCAACAAAATCCCAGTCTCAACCTTGGTGGTTTTTTTTTTGTTTGTTTGTTTGCTTTCTCCCATTTCTAATTCCTTTAGGTCTGCCTATTTGGATTAGGGTTAGAAAATTCCTTTCAAATTCTGTCATGCCTCTGGCTTCTAACACTAGGTTGGCACAAATTACTCTGGAACTTAATAAGACTGAAGAAGGGCAGAAGTAGTGCCTTTTCTCCTGTATTCTTGCTGTCCCTCAAATTGCTATTGTCTCTATAGAGAGAATAAACGAAATGAAACTTGTGGTAATGATCAACTCAATTACTTTGTAAATTGGGATTTTTAAAATAACAGATCTTGTACATCAGCTCTGAGCTTCCATTGCACACATAGAAGGCATAATAAAGAATGATGCATACGTTCCCTGGTCTTCCCCACAGCCTCTTTCCTGAATGCCAAAGACAGTTCTGGCCTTACCTGTTAGTCAATAAATATGTACCAGGCCTTATGTTAAGTATTGATGATACAAAAAGAGACAAAAATTGTCCTTGCCCTTAAAAAGTTTATAATCTAATGGTGGAAACAACAGGCAAACAAATATGTACAAGAATGCTATATACAGGATAAAGAAATAATTAATGAAAGGAGGACACTAGAATTAACATGGGTTGGGAAAAGCTTCCTATAGAAGGCTGTGCTTAGTTGGGACTTGAAGGAAGCCAGAGAATGTAGTAGACAGATATGAGGAGGGAGAGCATTCCAAGCATGCGGGAGAGCCAGAAAAAAATGCTTGGAGCTGAGAGATGAGTGGAACAGCAAAGAGACCAGTGTCACTAAATTGAAGATTACATTGTAAGGAGTTAAGAAGAGTGAAAAGGTAGTAGGGGACTAGATTCTAAAGGGCTTTGTATGCCAAATAGAGGATTTCATATTTGATCCTGGAGGTGACAGGGAGCCACTAGTGTTTATTGAGTTGTTGGGGGGAGGGGGGAATGATATGATCAATCTGTGCTTTAGGAAAATCACTTTGGTGGCTGAATAGAGAATGGACTGGAGTGGGAAGAGACTTGAGGTAAGAAGACCTACCAGAAAGCTATTGCATTAATCCATCATCCATAATAAGGTGATGAGGAGGCATATTTGAGACATGTTGCAGAGGTGAAATCAACAGGTCTTGGCAATAGCTTGGAAATGGAGGGCAGAGATAGTGGGGAATCCAGGATGACCATTAGGTTGTGAACCTGAAGGACTGGGTGGATGATGTTGCCCTCTGCAGTAAATAGAGAAGAAAGGAGGGTTTAGGAGGGTCACCTGAACCCTCTAATTTCTGCTAATGACCAGATGTCTTCAATTATCTAAAAGTATTCCTTACCAGTTCGACCATATGCCCACTCTTCCATAAGCCCTTCCAACTTTGGTCCAGAATTCCAATCATTATTTTCAACTATGAGGTCCTTCCCACTAATGCAATCATAGAAGTACAGAGCCAGTGGGGACCTCAGAAACCACCTAGCTTCTCCTCTACCCACCCCTCACGCTGGTCTGTGATGTTTTGCTTTGTCTCCCATATTAGAAAGTGAGCTCCTTGAGTGCAAGGACTCTGTTTTTGCCTCTCTTTGTAGTCCCAGTGCTTAGCACAGTGTCTAGGACAAAGTAAATCCTTGGTAAGTGTTGGTGGATTGCCTGCTTAAAATTCTGTCTCATTTATCTGTCTGCACAAAGGAGAGCTTCAGTGGTGGAGAGTTCATTTGTTGGCTCTGAAAGCAAACCATTCCAATTTTGGAAAGCTCCAATGATTGAAACTCCTTCACAAACATGAAGTAAAATGTGTCTCCTTGTAACTTCTACCCAGTGGGTCTAGTTCCATTCTGTAAGACAAGGAAGAGACAAATCTCAGCTTTCTTCCACTTGGAAGTTCTTCAAATATTTAATGATAGATATCATATTAGAGCAGATCTCATTTGTCTTGGGAGAGAACAGGTGGATCATGGTACAGAATGTTCTGTTCTCTATTGGTTAACCTAATAGAGACCAGTTCGGTGGTGGTTTTGCTTAACTGTGTGTGTAGTTTTGTTTTGTTTTAAATAAGGCAAGGTAAGGGCAGTTGGATAGCACAGTGAATAGAGTACAAGCCCTGGAGTCAGGAGGACCTGAATTCAAATCCAGCCTCAGACACCCAATACAAAACTAGCTGTGTGACCTTGGGCAAGTCACTTAACCCCAATTACCCTACCTTCTCTTCCCTCCAAAAAGCAAAAAAAAAAAAAAAAAAAAAAAGCAGGGTACAGTGTGTGTGTGTGTGTGTGTGTGTGTGTGTGTGTTTGTGTGTGGACTATTCGGAAGGAATTGTGGCATAAAAACTGAATTGTATTAATAGAAGATTGTTCTTGTGTCACAGCTCAAGCTTCTCTCTTTTCACCCTCATGGAAACCTTCCTACACCATCTCAGTATCAGGCTCAACTTCCGAAGATTCTAGTTCTAGGAATTGAGTGTTCCATCACAGCCACTCAGATCTATGTTGCTTGAAACATACATTTCAGTGACGTGCATGGTCAGAGTCCCCCATAGTATCTTGTAGTATGAAATATCGGATGAGACTACAGAGAGTCTGTGGAGAGACAACTGTGAGAGACCTCGAATTTCCTAGAAAAAGGATTTACTGTCTGGAAGGGAGCTCATGGAATGTGTATGTTGTTGACAAGAGGGCGGGGGTGGCAGCCTCTATCAGTAGACAGGCATGGCAGGGTTGGCAGAGACCAGACTGGGAGCCAGAAATAACAGCTAAATTCAGAATGGGGGTAGGGTGGTGATAAAGGACCCTATCAGCTGCTAGGCAGAGGAGACAGCTGATGAATCCATTTAGGGAGTACATTTTACACGCTTAAGTACAAACTCTTTAAGCAGTTGTACCTGAGTGTGTCTACACATGTCTGTACAGGACAAAGTCCCTCCCTTTCTTCAAAGCACATCTAGTTCAAGCACCTACCTTCTGCATGGACTCTTTCCTGATGCCCCCTCCTCTTCTCCGGACTTCTTATGATTCCCCTCCTAAAGTACCTGGTATCCAACTACTTTGCATACATTTTGTATTTATTTTCCTTAGGTTTGTTCTGTATACCCTTAGATGTGTGCTTGTCCTCTCTATTTTTTTTTTTTGCTCTTTTTTTTTGGAGGGCAGTTGGGGTTAAGTGACTTGCCCAAGATCACACATGGCTAGTTTATTGTGTTAAATGTCTGAGGCCGGATTTGAACTCAAGTATTCCTGACTCCAGGGACGGTGCTCTATTCACTGTGCCACCTAGCCGCCCCTTGTCCTCTCAATTAGAACGGATCTCAGCGTAAAGGAGGTTTTACTTTTTTCTTGGTGGTTCTTCATAAGTAGTTATTTAAGGGACAGAGAACATGGCGGTCTTGTTTGGAGCGGCAGTATAGATCATCTGTACACATTTTTGTTTCCCTTTCTTCCCTATACTTTGTAAAATCAGCACTTATATAAATATGACCTCGTTTTTAAAAAAAATAAAGTTATTAACCTAAGTCAGAAAACAAAACACCCCCCCCCCATAGCAACAGAATACAAACTCCTGATGAAAGGAGATTATGTCCTTCTTTGTTTTTGTGCCTCCAATACCTGGTACAATGCTTGGCACATAGTAGGTGCTTTAATAGACGCTTGTCAGTGTAGGAATTGGTTGATGGCCATCATGGGTATATCCTGGTGATTCTTGTTTCATGTGTAGGGGTCTTTAATGGGAAAACAACAGTTGTCCCCACTGTGTTCCCTGAACAGACAGTTCTCATAGACTCTATCTAGTATTTTGAGGACAGGAATGTTTATGAGCTAGCTTGAACAGCCACTTCGTGATTGCATTGGGTGTGAGATGCCAGCGAGTCCTGCTGGGAAGGGTTATCGGCGGGGTCAGGACTCAGAAGCAGCCATTAGCACAGGTGCCAGAGGGCTTGGTTTCACCACAGGGGTGTCCTTCCTAGCCCTCTCCTCTCTAGGATCAAATTTTTATTCACATAAAAATGTTTTGAACCCAATAACCATTCTCATCATTTTCCCTGTCTTTGGGAAAAGGAAACAGAACCTGGTATCTGGACGGAGTGGAGTCTCCAACAAGCCGTGGTGTTCTTTCCTTTCCAGCCCTGCCCTCTCTGGTGTGCTTCCAGGGCTGTGCCCCATGCAAATAAGTCTATTCCTTCCTCCCTGGTGGAAGAGGACTTAACTCTGTGCCTGCCTCTCTGCTTGCAGGCTCAGCTTCTTCTTCTAGCATCTGTGGCCAGATGAACACCCTATAGCTTCAAGATGCCTCTTCAGAAACTGATTTCCCTATTCCCAACCTTCTATCTCCCCCTCCATGGGACAGAATCCCATGGCTGTGGAGGGCTCTTGAAGGGTCAAGCTAGGCCAATTCATAACAGAACAAGAATCCCTTTTTCTACCTGACAGGATGACAAGTGGTCATTCAGCCTTTGCTTAAAGATCTCCAGTGATGGGGGGAGTCTACAGCTACCAGACACAGCACAGTGGATAGAGCAACAGGCCTGGAGTCAGGAAGCCCTGAGTTCAAATCTAGCCTTAGACACTTCTAGCTGTGTGATCCTGGGCAAGTCATTTAACCCTCTTTCCTCATCTGTAAAATGAGCTGGAGAAGGAACTGGTAAAACCACTCCAGTATCTTTGCCAAGAAAACTCCAAATGGGGTCACAAAAAGTCAGGTGTAACTGAAAAACACAACAAAATCCCTCCCCCCGCGTGCTTATTCGTGATTTGACTTTGGGCAAATACCTCAGCCTCCCTGGGTCTCATCTGTAAAATGAGAGGGTTGGGACTGTGGCTCAGATTCCCTTCATCTCTATGTCATGCAGAGGATCTGTGAACCCTCTTCCTCTTGGTAATTCTTCAAATACTTTGAAATAACTTTCATGTCCTGCTCTCATCCTGCCCTTAACCCAGCACTCTTTGAATCCTTGAAGGTACAGTTTCAGTACTTGTCCTTGTTCTCTGATTAAAAATGTCTCTCAACTTCACATTGTAGCCTTCTTTAGAGAGTTGTGCATTTAAAGGAGATTCCTGCTCTGTAGATAACCCAGAGCATTTAAAGGAGCACATTCCCAGCAGGGGATTGCATAAAGTACACTTAAATCAATGTTTATTAAACCAAATAAAATTGATCTCTGGAAGACAAAAGAACCTTTAAGACTGGGGTTTTCTAGTTTGTATTTTCAGCCCTAGGACCTGGGATCAGAAATTCTTCTCCCCCCCCAACTCCAATGATAATTCTTCCAGGCCTGTTGGCAGGACAGAGGAAGGTTACCATTAGGGAAGTAAGAGGACTCTAGTGGCCAACTTGCTTTTGTGCCAACAAACTGGCTAAGCCATTTTGTTTCCCTCTGAAATTCTCCAGCAGATGCACTTCAGGATTAGATGGGCAAATTTTTTGCCCCTTAGGCAGCCCACTGGATTCCCATGGACTTGAATGTTTTAATAGGAAAGAAGAGTGTTGAGATCATGATATCAAAAAAGGGAGTCATTTAAATGTCACCTTCTATACTTTATTATTCGTCTAAGTCAAGTTTCCTGGGATGATATCATCCCATGATCCCCAGAATCCAGGAGTGTTTTATTAATGCCTTTCACCTTCTTTCCCTACTCCCCTTCCCCCCTCCCCAATTTTTCTCCCTTCTGCCTTTTTCTATTTCTTGCCACGATTCATTCTTACTTATTAAAATATATCTGCTTTTGTCTTTGTCGAATTCTTATTCTGAGGTTCAGGTCATTGAGGCAGCTAGGTGACCTAGTGTAGAGAATATTGTCATGAGGACCTCAGAAAAAAATCACTTAACCACTCTCAGACTCAGTTTACCCATTTGTAAAAGGGGATAATCATGGCACCTGCCTAATAATGATGTTTTGAGGATCAAAGGTGATATCACATGAAAAGAGCTTTGCGAACCTTAAAGGTCTACATAAATGTTAGTTTTTACAAAGCTAAATTTCATTTCTGTGTACTTTTCCTCTTCTAATGAATGCTTAGTGGCTTATATTGTATTGATTTTGTATGGATTTATCTGTGTAAGTGTTGTTTTCCCTCGAGGAGATTATGACTTCTTGAGGACAAGGACTGCTGTTTTAGGAACCTCCCCCCCTCCCCCCTCCATGATATCCCTAGCATTTAGCAGACTCTGGCACTTAGAAGGTGCTCAATAAACCTTTGTTGATTTTTTTTTTATAGGATCACAAATCTAGGGCTGGAAGGAACCTTAGAGGTGATTTGGTTCTACCCCTCATTTTACAGACAAAGAAACTGAGGTTCAGAGAAATGATGTGTCCTTGGTTTCATAGGTAGTAAGTAGAAGAGCTAATAGGAGTTCTTCTGAATCCTACTCACCACACCACACTACCCCTTGCTGGGTCGGATTGTCTGGGGACTGAAATCATAGCTTAGGAATTCTAGCTGAAAAGTTCACAAGCAACTTTTAGAAGACTAGGAACTAGAAAAAACAGGCTGTTTCCAAAAAAAGGTCTGATAACCAGAAAAACTAGCCTTCCAATATGCTATTAAGGTTGATCTGGGAGAATTTCTTCCTCTAGGGTATATCTAGGGAATCAGTCACATAGGCTCTAACTTACCCCTAGTTAAGGTGAGACAGTTATCATCCTAAAATCTCTGTCTCTATCTTTTTCTGTCTCTGGCTTTCTGTCTCTGTCTGACTCTATCTCTGTGTCTCTCTCTGTCTCTGTGTCTTTCTGTCTTTGTCTCTCTGTCTCTTTCTCTCTGTCTCTCTGTCTCTGTCTCTGTCTCTGTCTCTGTCTCTTCTTCCCTCCTAATTTCAATCTCCACCCCAGGAGAACTTTTTTTTGTCATAGTTACTGATTCGTCTCTTTTGTTTTTTTCCTGCCCTTCTTATGATGGAAGTGTAGAAGAGGAAAATAGTCCTAAAGCAAGAAGCAACAGAGAGTGGGAAACTTGGGATCTGGTAACTAACCAGCCTTGGTTGTACAAAAAGCAAGGCCTGCCCGTGCTGGCTGCTGAGCCTATTGTTTCCACACTCTAAAATCTCCTTATTTCTAAACTTTAGACCCCGCTGCCTTGAAGATATTTAATCCTTGGGCACATTTGTAAACTCAACTTCCAGGCCTTATGACATATCCTTCCCTGCCAAACATTTAAACCATAGCTATCTTGATCACAAACTCTGCTTGGCCCAGGCTTCTGGATGGGGAAAGATTGTGGACACCCAGGCAACTCTTGGATATCACTAAAGAGGAGGTGATTGTAGAAGAAAATCTTATGTTAGGTAGGATTATACAAGAGTTTGGGGAATGGAGGTTGGGAAATAGTACTTCCAAGGTAGAGGGAAGGAGGAATTTTAATCGGGAAGGATTGGAAAAGGTCCGATAGCCTTAGAAGAAGCACCATTCATACCACCACCAGCTCCCCAAGGCACAGGTATGTTCTAGGGTCCCCATGAAACCCTTCTTCTCCCCCATCCCCAATATAATTCATGTATTGTAGGGAGACCTTCAAGCCCAAATTTGCAGTAGTATCTTCTGTGCTTTGATGTAAAATGCTGAATGTTTAACTAAGGGGCTTAGACTTGAATCCTGTCTCTACCATTTACATCTTGTGGGATGATCTTTTGTCTCTGTTTCCTTCTCTGTAAAATGAAGTGGTTGGTTTAGATTACCTATCATGTTCCTTCATTGGAAATCCCTCCAATTCATTCTGTGGCAAAACCTCCAAAAATACTCCAAGAATGGGAGTTTCAAAGATAATGTTCATTCATCACAAGCTAAGACCATAGGCCTGCATGTGCTCTTGGGTCACAGAAAGTCTCCACAGTGACATCTTATCCACAATACCTGGAAAATGGGTTCATAGGTATTTCTCTGAAGTGGGTTATAAGAACTAGATATTTGGTAGATATAAAATAAGGGTCTAGGTGGGGCAGTAAACAGATGTTTGTAAAGTACTTTGCAAACTAGTACTAGTACTACTACTGCTGCTGCTGCTGCTGTTGCTGTTGCTGCTGGTACTGTTACTGCTACTTCTACTATTACTGCTGCTGCTGCTACTACTATTACTACTTTACTTGGTAACTCAGGAAGACCTGAGTTCAAATCCATCCTCTGACATTTACTAGCTGTGCAACAATGGGCAAGTAGCCTCTTTAAAGTGCTATTTAAATGCTAGCTATTATAATTATAATAGCTGTACTACTTGTAATCATTATCATTATACTGTAAAGCTCTTACTTCATTGGTAGTATGGAGTACTCCTTAGTATGGAGACAACTTTTACCAGTGCAGATGGGTCATTGTTCTGAATCTTATGGTCCTATGATTTCTTTTTTTGCTTTTTTTTTTTTTTGGAGGGCAGTTGGGGTTAAGTGACTTGCCCAAGGTCACATGGCCAGTTTTTTTGTTAAGTGTCTGAGGCCGGATTTGAACTCAGGTACTCCTGACTCCAGGACCAGTGCTCTATTCACTGAGCCACCTAGCTGCCCCCTATGATTTTCCTTTCTTTCTTTCTTTTTTTTTTTTTTGAGGATATGGAGAAGGAAATGTGTTCGTGTTTGAGAATCACAGAATTTGAGAGTTGGAAGGAATCTCTATGGCCACCACCTAATCCAACTCTTACAGATGACAAATGATTGTAGGCTCTGCTTAAAGACCTGGGGAATGAGAGACACTAGCTCTATCCCACATTTAGAAAGTTCTAATAATTAGTCATTTTCCCCCCTAAAGTTGAGCCTAATTTGGGCTGTTGCACCTAGTTCTATATGCCAGGACCAATCCCTCTTCCTTATGACTGCCCTTCAGATATTTGAAGTAACTCTTGTCTCTCCTCAGTCTTCCCCTTTCTAAGCCGAACACACCCAATTCCTTCTGTTGATCTTCTTATTGATAGGGACAGGACTGAGAGACTTGGTCTGATCTTGCCCTATGGGGACCTGCCTCCACACTATTTGGAGTTTTCTTAGCAAAAATAATGGAATGAGTTGCCATTTCCTTCTGAAGCTCATTTTACAGATGAGGAAACTGATGCAAACAGGGTTAAGTGACTTGCCCAGAGTCACACAGAGGTTGAAGCTGGATTTGAACTCAGCTTTTCCTGACTCCAGGCCCTGTACTCTATCCACTGTACCATTTAGCTGACTCCAGATTTATGAGCGGCCTGTTCTGGTCTGATGATTATTCTCTCTTTGGTTTCTGTTAGTGATTCCTGTTTAAACATGAGTAGTATCATGCTATCTGAGTCTTTAAATGAGAAGCATAGCACTGGGGCCTCAGGACCTACAGTTTTCCCCTACCAGGTTCACCTGTTGAACTCTGAGAGTGAGTTTTTGCTATGAGGCTGCCCCTTCGGGGAACCACCACTACCTGCCAGTGTGAGCATAGGTTAGGGTGATCAAGCTAGCCCCAGCCCAGGGAAAGAGAGCCTAGCGAGAGCTGAGAGCTGGGGCTACACTCTAGTTACCTTAGAAGTTAGTCAGCTCTCCATCCTTGAAACATTTATTAAATACCTCCTGTGGCCATGCGCTGTACTAAGCATGGTGTTCAAACAGAAACTGGACAGTCATCTAGCAGGGGTGTTAATAGTGATTCTTATGCGAGGTGGTCAGTTTGACCACAGCATCTGAGTGGGGAAGACTATGAAGAATCCCAGTAAATGAAAAATGGTCTAGTGCAGTGTAACAATGTGGATTATTCCACAGCAAATGCAGCAGAATCAGAACCCGTGATGTGCCCATCTATATAAGAAGGTGGCGAGGAATGATCTGCATGTTAAAACAATGACTCCAAACCCCAATCTGGACTGAATCTTGCAAGTTTTGATTTGCAAACCTTAAATAGAAACGACAGCCATTATTACTTTTGTGACATTGGGCAAGGCCTGCTCTGGATCTCAGTTTCCTTGCATGTAAAATGAGGCAGTTGGATCATATGACCTCTTAAGATTCCTTCCGTCTTTAAATCTATCATTCTGCTTTGATAAATGAACAAAAATATGTGCCCAAATGTGACCCTGTTGTTTTTCTATCTGGTCACATCCTGCCCATAGGGCCCCTTTCTCAGTCCTGTACTCTGTTCCCACCCATTCTAATCCCCTGTGATATTTGGCTTCCTCACACCCTCTATTTTCCACTAGCTCAGGTCCAAAAGTCACATGTGAGAACCTGCACTTATATGGGCAGGTCACAAAAATGAAGGTTCCACCCAGGGTTGCCTTACAAGCCACCCCAGAAAGTAGATTTGGGTGTAAATCTAAGACAACTTAAAAGGTTTCACACTTGTTGAAAGAATGGGCAAACTCATCCTGGGAAAAAAGTACCCCCATGACTTGGGCAACATGCCAACGTGCCCCAGTTTGGCTGTGTTCCAGCTGTCAACAAAACTAGGTTAACAGTGTTTCTTGTTGCTAGGTTTGACTTCCCCTGTGCTCACAAATGTGAAAGCCTGACCTTATGCTGGAAAGCATTAAAACATACAGCCCTGAAAGAGTTGGCAGTTGAATGCATGGCCCCAAGAAGAACATCACGATGAGAAATGGTGCCAAGACCAATTATTGCCCCGGCATCCCTAAAGGCAGGCCAGCTTTCGGCCATCCATCAGCACCACTGCCATAAGTGCTTCTCCCAACAGTGTTCTGAGGACACTCATAAAAGGATAGGGCAAGTTACATTCTTTGTTGTTGTTTCCAACACAAGATGGTGGGAAGAGCTCTAAAGTGAGGTTAGGAGACTGTGTCTACCACTCACAGGCTGTGGTTCATTCGTTTAACCTTCAGCAAACATCGTCATCATTGTCATAACTACCATCCACAAATTCCTTTTCATCCATGTTTGGAGGCTTGCCTGGTTTCACAAAATTCTTAGAGGACAAGTGTTACCCTTCTTGAGACAGAATTAGATTTAAGATCATGGGGAGCTAAAATATGGTAGGACAGTAATGACTGAAATCTTAGTGTTAGTAAATGCTTTGTTTACTTACATTATGTTATTAGAGTGCCAACCTTGCAATGCAGCCCCATTATTCCCACTTTACAGAGGAAATTGAGGGTCTGAAAAATTAAGTGATTTTCCCATGATTGTACAAGTAGTTAATGTCAAAGGCAGGATTTAAATCCAATAGTGTCCCGTCCTCTATGCCATTGGGCTGGTTGTTGTTGTTTTTTTGTTCTCAAAGAGGACCATTGGGCTGAGCATTGGGGAAATATAAAGTTTGGATAAACCATGTTCCTTGCCAACATGGAGTTTACAGACCAATAGGTATATGTAGCCTTCTTTACTTGTCTGGGTGTAAGATTCAGATAGATCAGAAACTACACTCATCTCTTTATCATGTAGGCATTGCCAGCTAGGACCAGTCATAACTCTTCTTCCTCTAACCAGGTAGTTCCTACTCCTTAGTCATTGCCTTCAACCTAATCCCTGTGGAGAGTTTTCTACACATGGGTGATAGTTAATGTGACAGAATGAATGGGACAGTGTGACCCACCAGTCCAGTCTCATCCCAGATAACAAAATGTCACTGATTCATTTTTAGTCAAGCACAAAGAAAAACCCTGGATTTAGTTTCATTCTGCTTTTTGGGGAGAAAGTTTATTGAAACATTTATTAATAAATCAAAACCACAAACTTTTCTCCTATGCAGTTCAGGCGCTAGTCTGGTAGACTGTGAAGAGATTTACTGAGCTCCTTTTTTCCACCCCAATAACTGAATCTTGGTAAAATTTACATCTTTACGAAGTTCATTACTGTGTCCCCGTTCTAATACAATTCAGAAAATAGTCGATATAGGTAGAATGGATCTAGAAATTATGTAAATTGAGTCAACGTTTATTAATAATTAACACTGAAATAAGAATATATTTTTAATTATAAAAATAACTGAACCAAGAAATTGCTGTCGCTGAAAGAGGAGAGAAAGAAGACAAAGGGTGTAACAGGGAAAGGAGAAAAAAGTATCACCTTGGTCCTTAGGGCAACTTGAGCTGTTGCCATTTCTGGTTCTTGGCAGCAGTGACTAGAGTGATGGCAATGTTAGCAACCATCCTTAGCTCTGTCTCTATGCTCCCTAGAAGCATGTGCCTGCAGCATTTTTCTCTAATCTTGTGCCAACTCCCACAAAGGCCACTGAGGCCTGAGGTGGAGGGATGGCCCCTTGGTGGCCAAGTCCAGTTTCTGCTCAAATCACCCTCCTGCTTCCTGTATTTTTTTTTCTCCACTTTTTCTTTTTTTATCTCCCACCATCTTCCTCCAATCAACCATTCAGCATCTTTCTCAGCTGCCTCAGTGTCTCTCTCCAAAGCTTTTCCTCCAAAGGAAGGGAGGCACAGCTTTATTCCTTTAAGAAAGAGTCCTACTTTAGTCTAGGGATCATGACAAGCTGCAGAATTCCTGTCCTGACCATTTTTAATCTCTCACTGTTTTCCTGGCAGAAAGGGGAACAGCAGGGGCCATATGTAGGGATATCTAGAGGCTCCTGGGACAAGCCTTTCATCTTCCTGGGTTCCAGTCTCTCCATCTTCAAAATGGGAACAAGGAATTGAAAGTTCTTCAATGTCTCTTTCAGCTCTAACATTCTATGATTGTACAATAATTTCAAAGGAGGATCGCACCCTATTGATACAAAACTTCCTTCTACTACTGGTGTGTCTTTCTACATTGAGGTTTCTCAATATATCCCATGTGGCAAAGATCTGTGGGTGGTAGGCCTCAAAAGCTTTTGAGTAATTCAGTTTACAAAGGCGTCTGGGGGATGTAATTTTCTTGCGTCATACGTGGAGATGACAAAACTCCTATTGTAAATTCTAAAACCTAGGAGGTCTTTGGAGAAGCAGCTTCTCGTCTCTTCTGCCATTTTCTCCAGCTTAAATCCCCTCCTTTTTGATCTTAGTTCCACTTATCAGATGTTTTCAATTTCCTCAGACTTGGGCTTGAAGACTGTTTTAATCTACAAACCATTCTGCCTCCTTCTCAAAAAGAATAGGCAAGTCATGGGTTCTACCACTATAATTGCTATAGAATAATCTACATTGTATACTACCATCAGGCCAATACTCTTTAAATACCTCTTTCCATGGTCTCTCCCATGCCTAAACATTGTGTTCCAATAGGCCACCCACTGACAAGGTCTCTTTGTCCACTAATTATATCCCTGACAAATGATTGTTCAGCCTCTGCTTGAACACTGCCAGTGATGGGGAAACTAAGTTCTGAGGCAACTGGTCCATTTCCTTCTCCAGCTCATTTTACAGATGAGGAAACTGAGGCAAACTGGGTTAAGTGACTTGACCAGAGTCACAAAGCTAGTAAGTATCTGAGGTCAGATTTGAACTCAGAAAGATGGATCTTCCTGACTCGAAGCCTGGCACTTTGTGCATGATGGCACCACCTAATTGCTCAAGTTCCATTGCTAGACAGCTTTATTTGTTAGCAAACTCTTCCTTCCTTACATTGACTGAAATTTACTTATCTATAACTTGCGTTCAATATTTCCCATTGCTGTATAGTACATGGAGTACCCTCTCAAACATGCACCAAAAAAGTCATCCTGCGTTCAAGAAACGTCAAAGTACTCTGTGTATTATCTTTAAAAAAAGTAGCTTATGAGTCACATTAAATATATTTCCTTTTTAATACTCATCCACAGGACACAATTAGTCTGAAACAAAGGCAACTATTGAAATGGCAAATTAAAGGAAAAAAAGGAGCCCACTCAGTGATCCCACTCTGAGGTACACTCTCACAAAAATACCCACCCTCACTGAGAAGAGGCATGCTTTGGGAGGATGAATGTCCAGAGTATGGAGAGACTATCCCTTTAGTGCTTCTGACATCAGAAGACCACAGACAGCTTCTGGCAATACTGTCATGTTTCTTCAGCTGGTCCTGCTTCATGTTGGTCTTCAGTACCATGTTTTCTTTCTTTCTCTCTCTCTCCTGATTAATGCTTCTTTTATTTTTAAAATTTATTTTATTTTTAATTTATTGAATAAAACAAGCATTTCCATAATATAGTATGACAAAAAGATGATTGCACGTGAAAATGCAAACAAATCTACTATGTACAACTTGCTATTCCTTTTAAATATACAACAGTTATTATTAATTTTTTTTCTTTTTTCTTTTCTTCCCTCCCATATCTCCCAGATATGGCCCCCATAAGTCACAAATAGGTGTGCATATATATGCACACATGCATGTATGTGTATATATACATGCATGCACATGAATACACACATGTATTATCTATGTATGTAGATATAGACATGTATGTATAAGTACCTGTGCATATATACACACATAGATATCTACATTGATATATACACACATATATCTCTATATATGCAAAATTATTCTGTACATACTTCTATTTATCAGTTCTTTCTCTGGATGCAGATAGAGTTTTTCTTCATACGTCCTTTGTAGTTAATCTGGGTATTTATAAGAGTCAAAATAACTTATTCACTCAAAGTCATTCTTAAAACAATATTGCTGTTACTGTCCACAATGTTCTCTTGGTTCTGCCCATTTTGCTCTTCATCATTTCATGCAAGTCTTTTTGTGCCTTTGTAAGACCACTGAGTTCATCATTTCTTATGGCACAGTTGCATCCCATCATGATAATACACAACAGCTTGTTCAGTCATTCCCCAATTGATGGGGAGTGTAATTTCCAGTTCTTTGCCACCACAAAGAGAGCTGCTATAAACATTTTAGAACGCACACATTCTTTTCCTTTTTCCTTCATCATTTTTGGAAATAGACCTCATAGTGATATTGCTGGGTCAAGGCTATAGGTAGTTTAATAACTCTTTGGACATAACTCCAGATTGCTCTTCATATATATATTTTCTACCAAGTGGTGCTCTGCTGACCCTGTGGTCACTGCTAGGCATTGCTCTCACATGGTTGTGGGATTTCTTCCTGTTTTCAGCTTCTGACTTGATGTATTCCCTCTTCCTGAAAAGAAGAGGCATGGTCCCTACCACTTCTCTTTTGGTATCATACTCAGAAGTTTAAGTTTCAGCTCTTTTTTTTTTTTTTTTGATGAGGGAAGCAATCCCTTCACCCAGTGAGGGTCAGACAGGGGAAAGTTCTTCAGCTACCTTTTCTCCAGAGGGAGAATGTCAGTTCTTTAAATCTTAAACAAAATGACAAGCAGTGGTAAAGGTTGTCAATATTATCTAAACTTTACTGGCTCATCTGAAAGCACAGTCTGGCCTCATCTGAGATTAAAATGAGTAAACTATTAGGCTTTCAAAGAGCAGATGGGCTTTAATCAGGAGTGTATTAGTAAACATTTAACAACTGGCTCTCTAGAAAGGAAAAAAATCTCCACAAGACACATTTTTAAGTTTAATCTACATTAGTGACATTTTTTCCTGTCACTTTTTTTTTTTTTGCTTTTTTGGAGGGCAGTTGGGGTTAAGTGACTTGCCCAATGTCACACAGCTAGTTTTTGTGGTAAGTTTCTGAGGCCGGATTTGAACTCAGGTCCTCCTGACTCCAGGGCCGGTGCTCTATTCCCTGCGCCACCTAGCCACCCCAAATACACAGATTCTTAACCTAGGAATCATGAACTTGTTTTCAAAAATACTTTGATAATTTTATTTTGGTATAACTGATTTCCTTTGTAATCACACCTATTCTGTTTTATGCATTGAAAGACAACGTTCTGAGGTGTCCGTAGATTTCATCAGACTGCTGGAAGAGTTCATGACACAAGAAAAGTTGGGAGTTCCTCTTCTACTTTCTTCCTCCTCACCAATTACCTTGGATTTATTTATTTATTATGCATATACTTACATAGGATACATATATATCTTATCTATCCTGTTAGAATGGAAGTTCCTTAGGGGCAGAGAAGGTTTATTTTTTTTTGTTTCCTCCATATCTGGAATATTATAGGTACATTAATTAGTGCTAATTGGGGCCAGTCTTCAGGCGCAGTGGATAGAGTGCTGGGCCTGAAGTTAGGAGGACTCATTGTCCTGAGTTCAAATCTGGCCTTAGATATTTACTAGCTGTGTGACCCTGGGCAAGTTGCTTAACCCTGTTTGCCTCAGTTTCCTCATCTGTAAAATGAGCTGAAGAAGGAAATGGCAAACCACTCCAGAATCTTTGCCAAGAAAACTACAAATAGGTTTGTGGAGAGTTGGGCATGACTACAACAAATGAACAATTACAATAAGGAGCTGTGAACCTGGCACCTCTTACCAAAAAGGAATCATGCTCAGGTTTGGGTAGACTCAGGAGAAGATAGACCATTCTACAGAAAGTGCTTTTCTTGACCTTGGCTGTCCTGGTGCTTGGCAGAGACCTCTGTCTGCTTCTTACTACGGTTTGCACACCATGGGACCAAGTGACCAGACCCAGCAGCCGACCCTGGGAGGGAAAACAGCTGCCACCATGCTATCTTTGTGTTTCTCTGAATTACACACCTTCAACCTGCAATTTCTATTTTCTGTGACTATCCTATCACTTTCTGTGGCTGTGTTATATCACAGCAGATGTCTCCAGGAGGAGAACGATGGCCCTTTGGCTCTTTTGATTTTTGGACTTTTGGTTTTTAGAAGCCCAGAGCTTCAAATGTTAGAGGAGTCTGGGCATTTAATCACCCGCCCATCATTCCCAATTCAAGATTAAGTATTATCCCTTTTGCATGTGAAGAAATTGAGGCCTGGTCAGACAACTTGCCCGGAGTAATTTAGCTTGAACTTAACAAATGTCTGTTAATAAACTGGTTGCTAGTTATGTTTTACGTGATTGCAGTTTTCAGGAGCTTAATCTTCTCCTATTCTCTCACCAGCTCTATAGAGGAAACTTCTAAGTAGCTGTTGTCAAAATGAGATAAATATATAATCAGAAATGACTGAAAAAAAGCAAAAAACAGCCCAGCTTCTAAAACCTGCTTGGCTTTATTGTTCCCATTTAAGTTACTTGAGGGCAGGGACTATTCTTCATTTTGTCTTTGTATCTCTAGTACCTAGTAAATGTGCTGCACTTCTCAGCTTAATAAATGCATTTTTGGTTAAAAAACATCATCGTCAGAGCTGGTAGGGTCTTTGGAGGTCATCAGATCCAACCCCATCATTTTACAGATGAAGAAGGGAGTAAGGTAGAACGGTTAATTGATTTGCCCAAGGTCACATGAGTAGCAAGTTACATAGCCATTGTTTGAACACAGATTCTCTGATGTCAAGCCAAGGCTCTGATCACTTCGACAAGATTTGTTGGGTTAGATTGACTTGGTTTAGACTGGTTCTCTGCTTACCTCACTCTCCCTTCACCCAACACATAACTATTACTTCTGGGTAGGAAAGATAAGACTGGGTGGAAGCTTGCATGACTAAGGAGGTTTGAACACAAAATCTTTCCTGCAAACAAAGGCATCGATGAAATACTTTGTAGGATGGGACTCTGGGAACTGAATCAGTCAGGAGTTAATAAGCATTTATTGAGGCTCTACTATGTGCCAGAACTGTAGTAAGCACTGGGGATACAAATAAGAAAAGGGAAGACAGTCCTTCCCCTCATGGAGATTACAATTTAACAGGGAAGACAGTACACAAAAGAAAGCTGGAAAAGTGGAGGAAGAGTGAGGTCAATTGTGCCATCCCCATGGGATTATGATGCTTGTGGAGTAGAGACCAAGCAGAGCAACTGTTGGGAAACAGAGATTTATGTGGGGAGTTCTGAGCCCTCTGTAAGGAAGTCTTTGGGAGGAGCTTAGTGCTCCAAGCCTTCCTTTTCAGTGGGGAGAAGTAATGGAAGCTGCTGAGAAGCTGTCAAGTCTCAAAAGCTGAGTCAATCTGCAGGATGATGAGTTTTCAGGTAAAAAGTTTATGCCTCTTGGAAGGGCAGAGCTGCAGATGGGGGAGAGAGGGAAAGGGATGGGAATTCTAATCACTAGCTAATTCCTTTCTAAATCACTCCCCTGGGCTCTCAGACCAATAGGCTTCTGTTCCTAAGAATTAAACTCTCCAAATCCTATAACCCAAAGCTATTGTTCAAAAGTAATCAGAAGGGCCAGGGACATGTTCCAAGATGATAGTGTCAAGTTAAAATACTCCCTTCATGAGATTCTTAATCTCAAGAAGAATGTAGACCTCTGATCCACCCTTGGAAAGCTAATAAGGAAACAGGTAAGTAGTATACAAAAAAATTGTTGGCAGTGGCAGAAGAAAAAAAAATTAGTACTCTAAGATTTTGATATTAGTTACTTCATATATATACATATATACACATAAAAATACACACACATATATATACACAACACATATACATATACACTTTTATACATGTATATATACAATATAAATAATTTAAATATACAATTATAATATACAAACATATATTAGTAATTAGAAATATTATTGTTTGGAGGGAGATTTAAACAGCTAACTGAAACATTGAAACTTCACCCAGGCAAAATCTTAGAGGTTTCAGAAACAAAAACAAAATCCCATAGTTAAGACTAATAAGATCTCAGAGTTTAGTTAATTCTCTAATTTACCAAACAAAACAACAGTAACTTACAATGTCAGTGTACTCTGGAGAATAATTTTCCTAAAACTATTGAATCCCTCTTTAACCACTCCCTCTAAAGGGTTTTTCTTTCAACCAAGTCAAAGATGAACTGATACTTCTCTTAATTGAATTGAATAAAGCCTTCTTCCTTTTCTTAGTCCAAGTGTTACTCCTCCTCTTCCTTTTGGGCTGATCAAACTTTAGACAAGAATGGTGTAAAAGATATCAGTGCCAGACACTTTCAGAATTGATAAAGAATAATTGATGAGATTCCTCATTCAGGTAGGACCTACAACTTCAGCCTATAGCATTTTCCTATTATTATTATTTTATAATACTAAAGAATGTGTATGAGTGTATTTCCACAGGGTGGAATTGTCACCAGATTTTGTACACAATCATCAGTTCATAAATAGTTCAGATGTGGCAGTCAGTTTCTGCAATGCCTGAAGCCTACGTGCTGATTTCTTGCACCATGACCTTTGCCTTCCCCAACCCACTACCAGGGGACTATGTAATTCTCCTGACTGTGCTATGCCTCTGGAATAACCATTTCACATTCAAATGTCCTTTGTCCAAATAGATGGAGCAGTCATAATGTCTTTGAGTCAAATGCTTTACATTTCTTTGGCTGTTGGGTCTTGGGCACAGAGATTGATTGGGTCACAGGCACATTTTGCTGGTGCCATTGTGAGAGCAGGATTTTTGTTCTGAGAAATAATGAAGGGTCAGAATATGCATGGACTGGCAGTCAAGGCTGCATTGCTTGTGGAAGAAGATTTAGGCATGTTCTTAACTATGGTGGGTAGGACTTGGCCATACTGTGGAATCTGGTACTAACCAGGCACTGCTTCTGTAAGATTTAGGGTCAAAGTAAACTTCTCTGTTATATGTCAGGAATTATCTTTCATTTCTCAGAAACGTTTTATGATGACTGCAACTAAAGTGCAGTCCAGTGGGAAAGGGCATTGAATTTGGAGTCAGAGAATATAAGTTTACGTCCTGGCATTGCATAGAGCACCAAGTAATCATTCTCCAGGAGAGTCTTATACAAATGAGACTGAGCCCCAGGTTACACAGAGAAAACTCAGTTTCTTCATTGTAGAGTGGAAGGCCATAACCACAAGGAAAAGTATGGGTCTTGCTCTTTCCTTTTGAAGATTAGTAACTAGCAATGCTTCAGGATGATTACACATCCATTAATCGTTATTGGCAATTTACTATAGAGACTGTTTTTTTTTTTTTCACTAATTTACCTCTCTCACAGTGCCTGCTCAGCACTATTTTAGGCTCAGATCAGGCACCTAACAAATACTTGCTGATGGACTCCCTGCCTACTCCACACCTATCCAAAATCTCACCTACTCTTTAAGATATAGCTGAAATGTCACATCTTCCACCAAGCACTCTCTGATTCCCTCTCAACTAGAAATGATCTTTATTCTTGAAACTACTGAAGGGGGTACCAATAATTGTAGTGTGTATGTTCGTCTCTCAAATGCCTCTCAGCTATTATCAATTCTATCTTGCACTCTATTTGCATATGTAACTTCTCTTACCTCTTCAATTGCAATCTTGATCAAGGCAGGAACAATGCATTTAGTCATCTTCATATCTCCCCAAAGTGCCTAGCATAGTGCCTTGCACATAGCAGGTACTTAATACAAGTCTGATGAATAAATTAGTGAATTAAATGGCAGATTCTCCTCCTCACCCGTGGGGATTTGAAGTCTAATTGGTGATATCAGTGAATAATTCATTGCACTGTCTTTTTGCTTGCTCCTTATTGAAGAATAAGGCTGGGTAATTCCGCTTTTGGTTCATGCTTAACATTTCAAAGTAAAGCATTTGCTAAGTATCTATTTTTTCTCCAGAAATATCATCATCATCATCTCCTCTTCCTTCTCTTCCTCCTCTTCTTTCTCCTCCTCCTCCTCCTCCTCCTGCACCTCCTCCTCCTCTTCCTCCTCTTCCTCTTCTTCCTCTTCTTCCTCCTCCTCCTCCTCCTCCTCCTCCTTTTTCTTCTTCTTCTTCTTCTTCTTCTTCTTCTTCTTCTTCGTCTTCTCTTCCTCTTCCTCCTTCTCCTTCTCCTTCACCTCCTTCTTCTTCCTCCTTTTCATTCTTTTCATTAGGGAAGTTGATTAGGGAAGTCAAATATGGAGGAAATCTCTTCTCTCATGGACATACAAGGTTATGAAAATGTTTACTGATTGGCTTCACAATAAAGGAGATTTAGCACTATTTTCCTTTCATCTCAATCCCTTGGGGAGAGAACAGGTGGGAACCTGTTCACAGGTACAGGCTCTTTGGTACATACCACCCCAGCTCAGCAGAAAGCTTGGGTGTAACTCCATGAGGAAGGGTTGCTGTAATCAACATTCAATTGGCAGAGACTTTTCCTGGAATTATTAGTAGCAACAACTCTATCCTCTCCTGAATCTTAATTATCAGGGAGTTCTGCCCAGGCCTGGTTTAAGCCTATAGGTGCATAAATCATCTTAATTACAGGGAATATAATCTACCAGAACTCTTCCAAGACAGAATAGTAGGTGCTTAATAAATGCTTCTTTAAGAGACTGATTTCCCTGTATTTCTGTTTCTTTTTCTGCAAAATAAAGGGGTTGGATTATTGGAACACTTTCAGTTCTAAAATTCTGATTATAATAAAAGAAGGGATGAAAAATAAAAGGGAAGAGAAGGAAAGGGGAGGAGATGGGAGGGAAGAAGAGGAAGATAAGGGGAAAGAAAGGGAGAAGAGAAGAAAGTTTATGTTATTATAGTTGGAAGGTAAAGGAGACCAAAAGCAGAGAGGTTTGAGCAGGCTGGTTCACGTGAGTAGGACTGTTATTTTGAAAAGGGGTCAAGAAATTTCAGTACAATGGAACCTCCATCAAATCATGGTAGAACCCAGAGAGAAAGTTTTCTTTATTCCATGTTTTGAAGAGCTAAGAAGAGAAGGTTTTGTTTTGGATTTGGAGAGAAAAGTAGGGTGTAACTAGAATAAGAAAGCAAACTTTATAGACTTTTTAAACACTAGGAATGTGGAGAAAGATTTGGGTTGGTAAGGGCTAGACTCCTGGTATTAGTGAAAAGCAAGAGTCAGAAGATCTTAGAAATACTCTGTAACTGTGCTATTCCTACGTAACTGAGGGTTCTGCTTACAGCTTGTACACTGAAGACTCTTCACACAGCAGTGAAATCATTATTATTCAAGTAACTTACATTTCAGTTGTTTTTCAGTTGTGTCCAGCACTTCATGACCCCAGTTGAGGTTTTCTTGGCAAAGATTCTGGAGTGGTTTATCATTTCCTTCTCCAGCTCATTTTACAGATGAGGGAACTGTGGAAAACATAGTGAAGTGACTTGCCCATGGTCACACAGTTAGTAAGTGTCTGAGGTCAGATTTGAACTCAGGAAAATGAGTCTTCCAGATTCCCTCCCTGCCCAGACCTCTGTGCACTATGGCTCCACCCAGCTGCCCCTCCAAGCAGCTAGTGGAGTGTAAATCAAGAGTGTGCTGAAACTTGCTGAAAGCCTTGGGAGAGTGGATTGTTAAATTTTCAATGTGAGCATTGATATTTCAGAAATCTGCAAAGGTTAAGAATCCCAACTTGCTTTGTTGTATTGTTGATTACTTAGGCTTTAAGAAAAGGATGGAGAAAATGTTAGTACAAAAATGAAGATTGAATTTAAAGATGTGTTGTGTGCCCCCCCCCCCCTTTTTGGAGCGCCTTTTTAAAAATGTTGACTTGCATCCCTCTGAGTGTGATATTCCTGATGACTCAGCATGAAGGGAGAGCCAGAAAAATATTAAGTCACAAGGGCTGAGGACTCCAAGGATCACAGCCCAAAGAGTGGGTCACTCACTGCATCAAGGAGTAAGGGAAGAAAAAGGAAGAAAGGGAGAAGCTAAGAGGAGAAAGCAGGAAAAGCACTCTGGTGGGTTTTGTACCTGAAAGAATGCATGCAAGAACTGGAAAGGGTTTTAGTCAAACTCCCTCATTTTACAGATAAGAAAATAGAACCCCAAAGTGGAAAAGTCACTTGCCCAAGGCCATACAGGTAGGGTCAGAGACAAAGTTTGAACTCAAGGAATGGCATGAACATTACCCAAAGATGAATCAGAGACAGAAGGGAATTTCAGACATCACCTAACCTAATTTCTTATTCTCTATTTCTTCTTTCTTCTGTCCCCAGACCCGTTTCTTAGAACCAGACCTAATGATCTCTGAGAGCAAAGTCATATTCCATAATGTTTATCTCCCATTTTGAACCTATTTTTCTCCTGCTGACGACTTACATCCTAAAAAATTTGCCACCGTTTGTACTCTGAGCACAATTCCAAGAAGAGACAACATAATGGATTGAGTACTTGGCTGGGAGTCAGAAAGTCCTGGGTTCAAATCCTATTTCTGACTCCTGCTAGTTTTGGGATCAAGGGAAAATCACTAAGCCTTTCTGAGCCTCAGTTTCCTCACCTGTAAAATGTGAATGTAACGCCTATGTACTTATCTCACAAGGTCAATGTAAAACTTAGAGCTAAGCAGTTACGTGGCATCATAGCTCATAGAACACAGAACCTGGAGTCAGGAAGACCTGAGTTCAAATCTAGCCTCAGATACCTACTAGCTGTATGAACCTGGACAAGTCACTTAACTTTTATCTGCATCAGTTTTCTCATCTGTAAGATGGGGATAATCACAGTACCTACTTTTTAGGATGTTGTGAGAATCAAATGGGATAATATTTGTAAAGTGTTTAGCATATTGCCTGGTACACAGTAGGTACTTCATAGATACTAGTTATTATTAATACATGTAAAATACTATGCAGACTTCAAAGTGTTATGTAAAGGTCAGTGATTATTATTTTGATCCAATCCTAAGCCCTAATTATCCTAACCCTAACTATAACTGGAAAGGTCAATCCCAGACCTCCCAGGGCATTCTGGAACTGTCCACCACATTGCTTTCCAAAATTCTATTCCCTGCGGCACTTTTTGGGGACTGTCAGTCATCCAGTTGCAAAATCATTCCCTTTCTCATCCTCCATTTCAGGTTTCTAAATTCTGCCTTTGGGCCCATTTCAAAACCTATAATTGGAATGGTTGGAAAGCTGGACCCATTCTGAAAACAGTTTCTGGGTGTGTGTATCAGGGATACCATTTGTAGCCCTTCTGGGAACAAACTATCCCAGAGATCACTTTACCTTTCAAAACTCACCCATATTGCTCATTTAAAAACCATGTCAGCTTTCCCCTCTGAAAATGGACACCCATTTCAAAGTCAGCTCCAAAGAGTAAATCCACATCACAAGGCATATTCTGAAGCTAGCCTCCAGTACAAAATTGGAAATGAATCAGAAATCTCAGTTTAAAGCCTTTAGAACTACCTTCACATAGATTTTCCCCCTGTACGATGTACCATTTTGGACTTTTGACCCTTCTATGAATCTTCCTCCTGAGTCAGGAAGGGGGAGGGTAGAGAGGATTGGGGTGTCTGCCCAAGATTCCATGCCAACACACACAGGCTTCCCACCTGTTCTCTCCCCAAGGGATGCTGTATTATGTTTGGGTCTGATTTATCTTCCCTGACCTCAGTCATTTCATACTATGCATTATAGGGAAGACTTATCAGTTCTTTGATGGCTGAGGAGGCCAGTGGACTCTAGAGAGACCCAATTGTAGTCACCATTTGAGTGAATGTGGGAGCAGTTCCTAGAAATAATGACCATTTTGGGAATGTGCTAGCCAGTAATACACTTATGATCAGGGACAGGTTTGTAGTATAGTGGACAGGGGGCTAAATTCAGAGAAGATTTAGGTTCAAATCCCAGTTTTTGTCACTGGTGACCTAGAAGAACCTTGGGCAACTCACTTCTATTTCAGTCTTGGTTTCTTCATCTGTAAAATTTGAATCAGGTGATTTCTGAGTTGAACTAGATAAGTACAGATGAGGAAACTGAGGAAAACCAAGTGAAGTGACTCACCCAAGGTCACACAGCTAGTAAGTGTCTGAGGCCAGATTTGAACTCAGGAAGATGAGTCTTCCTGGTTCCATGCCCCGCACTCTGTACTAGAGAGCAAAATAAATACCCACAATATGGATATTTATGATCCAGTGCCAGTGCAGTGGATGGTTTACCTGAAAAATGAAAGATCTTTGATGAGATCAATTAGTGGAGGCTCTTCAAACTTCATAGATTTCTTCCCACTTGAGCCAGGTGTCAATGCTGCCCACCCACCTTCTAAAACCAGATCTGGCCCTAGGAATTAATTAATCATGCAATTAATTAAAAGCTCAATTAATCAATTAACTAATTAATTAATTTCGCAAACCTTTATTAAGTTCCAAATGGCTTACTACGTGCAGAAGATTGTGCCAAACACTGGGAGTATTAGAAAGTTTACAATGCCCTCATTGAAGCTTAAGTCTAATAGCAGGATAATATCCAAACTTAGATAAATATAGTATACAGTGCTACATGAATAAAGTACAGAGACACAAAACAAAGCACCACGTGTAGTATGAGGGAAAAGATCCTTTTCTGGCGAGGTCAGGAGAGGAGACTAGGGAGATGTCAGTGAAGCCTTAAAGGAGGAGGTGGTTTTGTGATTGAGTTTTAGATGATAGATAGGCGCAAAATTAAAAGATTGATCACAGCTCCAAAAAGGTGATGGGAGAGGACAATCGCAGTCCTTTCATGGAGATGGGACAGACATTGATGCTGTGTATTGCCTACATTGTTGTACTTTTTCAATGCACTGATCTGTATCAGATCTTCCAACATGGTGGTCTGAATGGAAGGAAGACAGCCCAGTTCCCACATATCTACTCCAGAAAAATCTTGAAGCATGTACTAGATTGAATAGTGCTCAAGAAATCCAATGAGAAATTATAGCAAGTGACTTCTTTTAACCTTAGCCATATAAGAAGTCATCCAGAAGCCTGAGAAAAAGAGGAAAGCAAAATACAACATAAAAATAGCATGAAGCCAGTGCTAAGACAAGGTCACCTTCTGGTGGTTCAGAGTCATGTAAAAATGAAGAGGTACTCAAAGAGGGTTAGGGCTGCCTGAGACCCTAAAATACCAACATTCTGGGTCAATGTGGAAAGAATTCCACTCAGGTCTTCTCAGCCAAAGAAAAAGTAAAGTTTATTGGAAGATATGGCATAGACTTTTAAGGAGCCAGTCTATGCTGGATTGTTCTATGAAGCTTTCACACAGAGCAAGTCTCTGCTAGGCCATTTCACGGTGCTCTCACTTGGATAGGAGTTGCCCTGAGCAATTAAGGGAAGGACCAATTATATTTACATAAATTTCTTAATCTATAATTATGATAAACAAAACAAAAAATATTCACACAAAAATATAAATTAGAAATAATTAATAACACCAGTGTGTCAGATAATAGTTTCTTCCCCGCTACACAAAGTACAAAGTTGCATAGTGTTAAAGGCTATATGTGAATCTCAAAGGCAGGGAGCTGGGGTATAAGAGAGTCACTGTCCTGTGATCTATGAAGAAAAAATCACAGGGCTGAGGATAAAAAGCTGAAAAGCTCACGAGGAAGCTCCCCGTAAGGGCTTCCCTCAACATACAAGAGAGAGAGTTTGTGCAACAGGTGAAAATTATGAGGTGGAGGCTTCTAGATGATGGTGGCAGTTGTGGGACATATTGAGAGTACAACTGATAAGCCACCAAGGTTTGGACATAAACGGGGTCCTCTCATGTGGTTTCTAACAGTGGAAACCTGAGAAGATAGGACTAAAGGGTTTAGTATTTAAAATTTAGTATTTTATATTTAGTATTTTACAAAATTTTAGTATTTAAATTTAGTATTTAGTATTTATGTGTACACACATAAACCTGTGTGTACAGAGGCAGCCAGAGTGAAAAGCTCGAAGAGAAAGTTCTAAGGTGGTCAGAAAGCCCCAGGGTGATAACTTTGGACTCTGGAAGTCCTGGGGAACAGCAGTGGGCAGAATCTAGCATGATGACTCAGTGCTCATTCTAAGACACCTGGGGCCTCTGAGGTCCCAAACTACCTGTCCTGAGATGCCAGGGAAAGTCCAAAAGATCGAGTGCTCAGAACCTCAAATAACTAGGGGCTTAACCCCATGATAGTGGAGATCAGTGTAAGAGCCTAGGGAACCCAGAGCAAGACTGAGCAGGACAAAGCAGCCTACCCAAATCATAGCAGAGACCAGAACCTAGCATTGGCACAACTCCCCAGTTTGGTGAGACAAAGGTAAGAACATGGGATAGTTAGATCAGAAGGAACAGGTTTAAGGGTGGGGAAGATTGATCATCAATTTGGTTTTATAGTGTTGAGTTTGCTGCATTAGTGAGACGTATAGAGTGAGAAGTGCTAGAGACAGTTAGAGACATGAATCTGGAATGGAGAAGAGAAAGAAATCATGACTCATGGACTTGTGAGTCATCTGCATAGCGGTTGTAGTTGGAACTATGGGAATAAGTGAGATTGCCCAGAGAGACAGCAAAAAGAAGAAAGAGTCAAGCCCAGAACCTTGAGAAACATTCATATTAAGGGATTTGGGAAGAGAATGAGGGCCCGGTGTAGGAGACAGATATCAAGACAGGGAGGTGTCCCTAAGTTCAAGAAAAGGTAACCAGGAGAGCATCTATAAGATTAGAAGCTGCAGAGAGATCACACAAAAAATGAGAACTGAAAAAAAAGGCCAGGAAGCGTACAAGGAACTCTGGACTGTAAAAGCCATATTACATTGTGTCTATGTCTCTGCCTTTTTTTTTTTTTGTTAGCCCTTCCCTAATCAATGGGCACTGACTTTATTTCCAGTTCTTTTTTTGTTAAACACAAAACATGTTGTTTACTGGTTTTTCTACATGTGATTTTCTTTTTAGGCTGAACCTAAATTACCTGCCTCTTTCTCCCCGCCTTAGCTCTGTCCTAATCACTGGATTCATCCAGTGAAAACTGATGAGGTATTTGGACTCTGGCTACCATTTGGCTTTTTTCCTGGCTGGTTGAACTCTACCTCCTACCAATTTCTTGGCTAACACATATCCCACTGCTGTCCGAGTCATGGTGAGAGATGAGATGTGTCAGTTGTCTGAAACAATGACCAGTTATAAAGGAAGAAGGGTCATTGGTAAAAGAGGACAGGTCATATGTTAAGAATGTGCTCATTAGGATTAGAAGATGGCTGTTTCTTAGATTATAAAAAGTGACCAGTCGTGAAGGAGGAGGTGGGTGTGACTTTAAAAAGATTACTAGTAGCTTTAGAAATACCATCCCAAATTGTTGATGAATCACATTCCATTGTAGAAGAGGGATAATTCAGTTTGTATTGGATAGACATGTCTTAAGAGAAGGTTTTGTACAGTCTGGGGTCACAGGATGAAGAGCTAGAAGGCAGAAGATCATCTAATTCATTTTTACAAATAAGGAAACTGAGATCCTTAGAGGTTATAAGACTCACCCAGGGTCATATATCATGTTAGGATTCAATCCTAGGACTGAATCAATCTCTCCCTCTCTCCCTCTCCTTCTTTCCCCCCCCCTCTCTCTCTCTCTTTCTCTTTTTAAAAAAAAAAAGGGCTGTTCTCCAGCCCTTCTTTTTTATGTCAGCCTCGGCTGTCCAAAAAACTGGAATATGACCAGTATATGAGTAAAAGCTTATAACAGACAGGGTTGGGCATTTTCTGACTGAGACAGGCCAATTGGAGTGAACATCAATAACTCACAGAATGTGCTGAACTTATGTCACTTATCATAATCATAGAGAAATCATGTGGTCTTTATATGGGTAATTTTAAAAACTTGCTTTCTAATTTCAAAATAAGGGTGTGGCTTTTTGGGGGAGCAGGAGTATTATAGCAGTAAGTATGACCAAAGGTAGCAATGGGAATGGATCATTCTGTCATAGCAAGGATCTCTCAATTATAAGGGAGGGCCAAGTTGTTAGGGGGTGGAAGCTACTATTGTTAGACAGTTGGGTCAGTTTTTAAGAATGATATATTAGATTTTGGGTGGAGGGTGGGTGAGAGAAGAGGTTTAGGTTTGTGATTTCATCAATGTGGGGATCTTCTTCATGAGGCAAAAGTTCAGTGTTTATTGGCATCTGGTCTGGTAGACTATAGTATTAGAGCAGAGGGTCTTAACCTTACTTGTATCCTGGACCACTTTGCTACTCTGGTGAAGCATATGTCCTCCATTTCAGAAGAAAATGTTTTAAATGAATAAAATAAAATAAATAAAACAATACAATACAATACAATACAACGATACAATACAATACAATAGAAAAGGTCACAGAGGAAATCAATTCTATCCAGTCATTCAGTCAGCCAACATACATTTATTAGGTGGTTACTATATTTCAGGCATTGTGTTAAAAGCTTGGGTTACAAAGAAAGGCAAAAATTAGGTCCTTTCCTCAAGGATCTTGGTGGGGAGGGGAAGAGAACACAAAAACAACTGTGTACAAACAAGTTATATGCAGATTGTATGGAAGACAATGTGCAACCAGGGAGAATATACAATTGGAGATAACAGAAGTACATTAAGGTAATCAGGAAAGGCTTGTAAAAGGTAAGATTTTAGCTGGAACTTGAAGTAAGCCAGGAAGCAGAGATGAGGAGGGAGAGCATTCCAGGCACTGGAGAAGAGGAAATGTCTTGTTTGAGAAAGAGCAAAAAGGTCAGTATCATTGGATCATGAGGAGGGGAGAATAAGGTAGCAGGAAAGAAGGAAATAAAGCCTAGGCAAGGTCACAGATGTAGGGGATGGGATGCCAAGTCCAGGGAACAGATAGAGATAGACATACACGCTTATATATATATACACGTACACATATATATGTACATATATGTATGTGTATATATGTATGTATGTATATATATTCCCCCTGAACTTGGTGTGCATGCATTTGTACACACACACACACACACACACACACACACATAAATAATTACAACCAGGATTTCATAAGATTGGAAGGGATCTTCAGTTGTCCTTGGATCTACCATACCCAATCCCAGTTCAGATAGGTAGAAACAGAGAGAAAGAAATTCCATAACCCTCCTCAGTAAGCCAGGGGGCTCTTTTTCATCATTCAATTAAATCTCTCTGGTTGATGTTCATATTGACCTGCGGGTTGATGCTCAATTTTGCTGGTGATTTGGGACTCAAACTAGAGACAGAACTAGGGGTGGAGATTGGTTGGGGAAGGAAAGGAAGCAGGTTTCATTTCTTGAATGGGTGATTGAGCCAGAAAAATGAGACTCACAGCCAGATGGAAAATGGACCCAGTGATGGTTTTGCTCAGTTTGTGCTACATTTCTGTTTCTCAGGAGAAAGGCTGCTAAAAAGTAAAGAATTTAGGACCTGGGGCAAGAAGTGGGGTGAGGGGTGGTTCTGCTGGTCCCAGGAAGTGTCATAAAGGAAGCCTCTGATCTTCCTTAAAGATTAGCATATGGATCTGCCTATCCTCAAGACCCTGCTGGAAATACATATGTGTTTTGGATTGCTCTGCCTTCCTGCCTGCCTTAGAGGCATGTTGCTGGTTTGAAGTATCCTCTTTGGACCCCACCTTTGATCTGTTTCCTATTTAAAAAAAAAAGTCAGTGAAAGTCTGATCTAAAGTATGTCCATCCCATCCCCTCCTTGTTTACAGCAGGAGTACAGTCTCCAGGCAGTTCATGGAGGCTGAGGTAGACTCTCTAAGACATTATACCATCAAAGCCTATCCCCTTCCCTCCCACTGGGCTTTCTTGGACATTCCAAGACAAGTCTCAGTGTGCATCTTCACATAAAAATTCCACAGCCCAGCTGCTCACAACTCAGCCAAACCCACTGTGGTGCTGCTTCTTAAATTCAGGTGCTCTGAGAGGTTGGAAATTAATAACCCAGTCAGGGCTGGGAGGAAAAGCCAGGTTGGGAAGGCAGGCAACCAGGATCCTTTCTTTGGTCTGATACTGGGAACTAAGTGGCACCTCCTTCCAAACCTCAATTTCCTTTCCTGATGAATTGGGGGGAAGTTAAACACTGTGGCCACTGTTCTGCATGAAAGACTCTGAGTATGTCATCCACTTCCTGCTATTTCTTGTCCCCTTTAAACCATCATTTGCCTCCTTCATCTCTTCCTTTTTTGCTTTGGCTTTTTCTCCGGCTATAACTGTCACTACCACTCCTATACCACCACCCACAAAAAGATCCCAATGAAGGAAGCATGAAAAAAAAATGAGCCGAACACCTACATAATAATAAGCATTTATTATTAAGTGTTTATATTGAGTGCCTACAATGTGCTAAGCACTGGGGATGCTTAAAGCATGCTTACAGAAATATGGTTTGCCTTTTATGTTTAAAAAAATGAAAGTGCCTTCTGCCTTTGTTATCAATTGTGTATGACAGTTTTCAGTTTCTTTTTATTAGCCGATAGCAATGACTCACATTCATCTTTGTATAAGGAGGCTTAGCTATTGTTGATTGTTGTATAAATGTGAATCCTGACCCAATAAATGTGTAGCAGTAAGAGGTTTGGATAGAACATGGAAAGAAGATATGAGAGGAGTTAATGGCTACAGGAGGAGGCTTGCCAATGTTAAGGGGAATTTTACTTTTCCCTATGAAGCAGAAAATTGCCATAGCAGCTAGATAACTCAGTGGATAGAGCATAAAACCTGGAGTCTGGAAGACCTGAGTTCAAATCCAGTCTCAGACACTTACTAGCTGTGTGACCCTGGCAAGCAGGTCACTTAACCTCTATCTGCCTCAATTTCTTCAACTACAAAATGATGATGATGATGATCATCATCATTATCATCATCATAATACCTGTTTTCCAAGATTTATATGATGCTTAAATGAGATGATATTTGTAAAGCATTCAGCATAGTGCCTGGGAAATAGTAGGTGTTTAATAAATGTTTGTTTCTTCCTTTCCTGATATCAGTTTTGTTTCTATGATTGGCTAGAGATTACATGCAGAATTACACACATTATCTTTGAAGAGAAAGTAGCTGGTAAGCTGTTATGAATCCTGATATCTCTCTCTCTCAATGATATGTAAAAGAAATAGCACAGGGATTCAGGTGCTGAGATGCAATGTCTTTTGTGTTCATCTGATACGGTATCCTTGGCTTTCTCTTGGCTTTTGGTGCTACGTAATGGAACAGTACTGGTCAGTGGAAAGGAAGGGCTAACAGCTCAGGTACCCTGACCAGGAGTCAAGATTCAGGAGCATGGGACGATGGTTCTTTGAGATGATGGCTCGATTGATTGCATTGTGTGGTTTTTCTTTTGATATTTCCTTGATATCAAAATACTTGCTCATTCAAACCAAATATCTTGCTTATGCTATGATATAAGTTCTAAGTGAATGATAATAGCTGGAGCTAAGTAGAAAGAGTATCTATTGTGCAGGGACTGATCAAAATAAGGTATCTGGAATTTGAGCCCTGGGTAGACTCTCAGAGAATAACGGGGAAGCAGTCTAGGGGTAGTTGGTGGAGAGAGATGGTACACACCAGTATTATACTGTGGAACCTACATCTTGGATCATTTTTTTATTTAAAAAATTATTATTATTAGTGTATGTGAAAGAGGAGGAAGAGAAGCAGGAGGAGGAGGAGGAGGAGGAGGAAGAAAAGGAGAAGGAGGAAGAAGAAGAAAAGAAGAAGAAACTCTAGTTGAACACAAGATTAATCTAAGGCTATTCCTCTGGCAGTGAAAATTATTTTCATGATGTTTTTTCTCTTCCTGGCCACATTGGTTGTTGTTCTATATTACTATATTATTTAATGCCTGTATGTGTATAGTGCTATCAGATTATCAGTGTTGTTGAGTTGCTATTAATATTGTTGCTTTGTCATAACCTATGCCTGTATTCCTGCATGGGTTGACATCCATAATGGCCTTACCTCCAGCTTTAGGAATCCTTAGTTTCCCTCAAAACTCGACTCAAGGATGACTTTTTGTATGAGACCTTTCTTATTCCCTGCCCCACCCCCCCATCTAGCTTTTAGTGCTTCTCCTGTGGAAATGACCCTATGTTTGATCTATAATCAGTCATCTAGTATTTATTAAGCACTTCACACACTTGGAATCTTTCATGTGCCAGGTGCTGTACAAAGTGATGGGGATGCAAATAACAAGAAACAAATAATCCTTATTTGTTTATACCTGGTTTGTACATATTTTCTCTCTTGATAGAATATAAGCTCCTTGAAGGCATTAATTGTTTCATTTTGCTTGTTCCTCACCAATACCTGGAATAGTGCTTGGCATACAGTAGGTACTTAAAAATACTGAAGCTAATATAGAATCACGGCTGTTCAATCATTGGAAAATTGGTCTAAATAGTAAGACGATATACATATCTAGGACTGTTCATTGTGAGGGTCAAGGTCAGTGCCTCTTTATTATTATGGAAAAGATATTGAAATCACCTTCCATGAGGTTGTGGACAATCTGGGAAGATTATCTCAGATATTTTCTAAAGTGTATAAGGAGAAAGACAAAGCACTTTCAGTCTTAGTTAAATTATCTGAACTAGTGAAAACCTGAAAGAGACAAAAGCTGAAAGGATTGTCCGAGTCACTTTACGAGTGAGAATCTGGTAGGAGGCTTGAAACAATCCCTGCAAGAGGATTAATAAAGCAAGGGGTCTTCTGGGACACACACACACACACACACACACACACACGCACACACACACGCACACGCACACGCACATGCACAAGCATCACATGCGCACACACATGCACACACGCACGCACGCACACACACACACAAACACTTCAACTGGACTATTTATATTCACTGAAAAGAGATTATAGACCTTCGAGGGTACAAACGAGGGAGCTGCTGGTCAGTTCCTGGTCCTCCAAATGTTTAGAAACTCTGGTTTGGTTTGTTAATTTTTCAGAATCTATTTACCCCATTTTCCTTGAGGGCATGGGCTGTTTCATCTTTTTTTTTTTTTTGTCCTTGTATCAATAGTACCTAGCACAGAACCAGGCACATCTGTGTGTGTGTAGTCCTATATTAAATTCCTTTTGTATCTTTTATCATCTGGCAGATGGCTGACTTTATAGGAAGCATTCATCATCTCTAGTACTTGTTGGCTGGTTGCTAATATTGGAATGAGCTATGAAGGAGGTGCCTTAAAACAATCCCTTTATTTTGACCTTTTAGATGAAAATCTTGAAACAGGGAATTCTAATGTGCACAACTCAATGGCCATCATGTTTTTTCATGCCAACATGAAATTTCTGAATTTACTGTCATGGGAATAAAGTGACTGACATCCAGTATCTTCCATTATTTCACGATCCACAAGGCTTCCATTTTGCTCCTTCCAATGAGTAAGAATGAACCCAAGGGAAACTAGGTTACTGGATCTTCACTGAATATACTTCTTACGCCTTGTTTAGATATCTCAAACTAGTCTTGGCTTAATTTCTCTATCAGTATAGAATTTCCCAGAACATGTTGCATCAGAAGAGGGAGTTCACTTTATTTCTGAGTCATCTAGGTCAACCAAGGGCAAGGCCAAACTCATGGTTGGTTTATTTTTTTGGTTTTGATTTTATTTTATTTTTAGCTTAAGTAGGACTGCAAGTCTAGGAGCTTGGAGCATCTCTATAATAATAGCCACATCTGTGCATCCCTAAGAAAGACTTGCTTTATCAGGCAACAATGAAGGCAACAAAAAAGCCCAACATTTGATAGGATTACAGGAGACTTCTTTTGGTGAGGATATCCAGAAAGGACCTCTGTTTTACCCATTGCTGAACATTAAACAAGGTAGAGCTTTAAGCAATCCCTGCCATCGTCTGAGGTAAAGGTGACCATGCCAAAGACAGTCTAAGCACCACAGTCATAACAGCCTATGGTGGGTAAAAGTAGGCTTCAAGTGAATCCTAGAGGTTAACACTGGAGAAGAGAGAAAGTACTGCTCAGATATTAAATTGCTGTGGAAATTTTTAAGACTCTTCCACCCTCCATCCACATATATCCTTGAAGGCCCAGAGTCACTCAAGCCAAATCAAAGCCATCTGACTCAGAGATGCCTGAGCAGAACCAGTGTCATTGAGCTGAGAGTTAGTTGGATGACTCAGAACCGCTAGGCCCAGATCCACTCTCCCCAAAGTTACTTCACCTGATCTAGAGCTAGATCCAGAGCGAGAATGAATGTGAATCAATTAGCTTAGAACTTCCTGGCTTGTATCTGAGCTACCTGGTCCCAAGCTGCCAAGCCTAGAATCTGAGCCTAAGCTACACAACCCAGAATTGTCTCTTCCCCCATATCCATTTTCCCCTCTTTCCCCTCCCCCTACTCTTGAGTGTCTCCATCTTATAAGATCCAATAAACTAAGTTTGCCAACCAAATGTCTTCCAGTACAGAAATTGTCCTGGCACTGTCCAGCCTCACCCTGACACTCAGTTTGCTCTATTGTAATGGCAAGCAAAGAAGTAGTTAACATTTTGTTTTCAGCTAGTTAATTGGCATCTTATTTCAGTTCTTATTCATTATTGTATTAAGTCTCTCCTGAGAAGCAGAACTTGTGAACCCTAGAATTGGTGAACTCCTGTTGCTGATGCAATAGGAAGGGGAGGAGCTAATGACCATATATAAAGAAAGGTCCAGGCTAGAGAGAGCAGAATTGAGAACAGAACTTGTGGTGGTAGAATGGAGAAGAGAGAAGACCTCAGCAGAACTGAGCAGAACTGAGAACTGAGAAGAGAACTCTTGTGGTGGCAGAGTCGAGGAGGAGAAAACTTGTGGTATCCTAGCATTCTATGTTTGTCTGCTCTGTCTGTGTTGATGTTTGTTTGTGATACTTTATACAGAAGCCCTGGGACCTGACTGGAAGCCCTGAAAGAGGATTGTCTGTTTACAAAAGTCCAGGATGAGAGTTTTGGAGGTCCTGGAACTTTACTGATGGTTTGTATTGACCTCTTAGACCTTATTTGTGGGTCTCTGTTGATTTCACAGGCAGACAGTGAATTGATAATGGTGCTGGCAATGTGCATGAATGTTGTTTTGACTCTGTTGAGCTTTGTCTTCCCAGAAACAGGAACATCGTGTAGGACTCTCTGGCTCTCACAGGAAGTTAGTTCATCCCTGGTCACTCTATCTAGTCCTGTTTGTTTCTTTTCTCTTCTCCCCTCCCTCCCCACCAATTCTAACTCGCCAATCACATATAGATATAGAATCATAGATTTAGAGAGGGAATGTACCTCTGATCTGCCTCCACTCTCAAGATGATCAAACTGAATCCTAGAGAAGGTGAGTGACTTGACCAAGGTCATGTAGGTGTAAGTGTCTAGGCTGGGCTTCTTCAAACCCAGCTCCTCTTGCCTCCAAAGTCATTGGTCTTTCTAATGGATCACATTTTCTCTCTGCTCCTTTCTGTTGCTTCTGGACTTTTATATCACCATCACTTGGCAGCTTGTCCTTCTTTTAGATTCATTCTATTTACCTATATTGTCCAAAACAGAGCCTTATTGCTGGTTTACACTCATCCTCTTCACTACATGCTCTGCTCTCATATTTGGGGACCCCTCCAGAAACACCTCTCAAGTACCCTGGTCTTTTAGTTATCAGCCTCCTATAGCTTCATTCACCCAAGAGCTGATACCAAATATACCTTAAATCTCATGAAGGAGCAGTATGGTATAGTGGATAGAGAACTGATTTTTGAGCCAACAAGACTTAGTTTTATGTCTGGACTCTGATACGTACCAACTATGTGACCCTGGACAATTCATACCGTAGTGCCTAGCACATAGTAGGCTCTCAATAAATGTTTATTGGCTGATTGATTAACTAACATAGCTAGCTGGCATAATGGATAGAGCAATGGATTGAAGAGTCAGGAAGACCTGAGTTCAACTCTTGCCTCAGACACGTACTGGTTGTGTGATCTTGGGCAAGTCATTTAACCTTTCTCAGCCTCAGTTTTCTCATCTGTAAAATTGGGAAAATAATAGCACCTATCTCATCTTAACCTCAACAACAGCGTACTTAGGAGGAACATGTGATATAACATTTATAACATAGTTTCCAAACCTTAAAGACTATATAAATGGTGGCTATAGTTATTTATTTATGTAACCTCTCTGTGCTCTAGTCGATGAAGAATATAACTTGCAGAAAAGATGACTTGCATTAATAGAGTTTCCTCACTCAGAAATTCCCTCTGCCAATGAAATCATAGATCCAATCACTCCCCCCATTTCCAGAATGTCTTGCATGACCTTGATCTCTGATATTTCTCTGCCTAACAATAACCCCTGTCCTTCTCTCTCTCTCTTTCTCTCTCTCTCTCTCTCTCTCTCTCTCTCTCTCTCTCTCTCACACACACACACACACACACACACACTCTTCTTAAATTTATTTTTGTTCTCATTGATCTCTAGTCACTCCACCTCTTCCTTGTCCATATCTATTCTTGTTTCACTTTCCTCTCTTCATAGTCTTGACAATATAATTTCCTGGTTCTAATGTACACCATTCTCTACCTTTGCATTTTCTGTCATGTTGCCCTATCACCTTTCACATCCTACCAATCCTCTTTGCTGCATCAACTATACCATCTGCCTTCCCTGTTCCTACTCTACTGAATATCATTGGTGAAAGTCATGCAACCGTACTAGACCCACTCCAAGTGTTCTTTTATCTTGGCCCTCGCTGCTACACAATAATCCTTTTATTTTGCCTTGATTAACTCTTCATCACCATCCCCACAAAGGCTATGTAAAGTGCACCTCATTCCTTAAGTCCCCAACACTACTCCGCTCTTTCTGTATCACCTCCTACTGAATTCAGAAAATTGAGATCATCCATCACGAGATCTTCCCTATTTTATGACTCAAAACCTCACTGCATCTTCATCCATTGTCTCCTCCTTTCCTCCAGCCTCTGAGGAACAATGGAAATTTCTTGTTTCATCTAACTTTTTGCTTATGCATTCACAAAAGACAGAGATCCTAAGGCTACTGCTGGGAAGGTCTCCACATAGGGGTTAGAGGTGGCAGAGCAGAGGACGAACTTATGATCAGTCTTCCATCTGACAGTATCCTATTTTTGACTATTCTTGCTAGCTATAGATTGGATTAGATGGTGGCTGAAGTACTTTCCAACTTTCAATTTCTGTGATTCTGTGAAAGCAAGTGCTTTTATCATGCTCTCAGTTAAGCACTCTTTCAACCCAGCACCCTTGGATAAAGCCCTGCTTCCCTGTCCTAGTTATTGTTCTGTCTAGAGGATTATAGGTTTCAAGGTGGAAGGGCCTTTGAGTCTAATTCTCTCTTTTTACAGAAGGGAAACAGACTCCCAGAGGTAAATTAAAACTTACCTACAGTCCCACAGATAAGAAACAGCAGTGGAGATTCAAATCCAAGCTTTGTCACTCCGGATTCATCTCTTTTTTCTGCTGGGATTCATCTCTTTTTTCTGCTGGGCTACATTTGCCTTTCCTCCCAGATAATGAACACACAATAGCTGCCCCAGCCTTGACTGTTCCTAGGGGAGTCAGTTTAACAGTGGAAATTTCAGGTCAGTGGTAGGGCAGGGCTCTTAACCTAGAGTCTGTGGACTTATTTGCTTGGAAAAAAACTATGTCAATATAATTATTTCTCTTTGTAATCCTATGTATTTTAGCTTATACTTTTAGAAACATTATTGTTATTATCTTCTTTAGTCTTTTTGGAGGGGTGAAGGCAGGGTAATTAGGATTAAGTAACTTGCCCAAGGTCACACAGGTAGGGTCACACAGCTAGTAAGTATTATGTGTCTGAGGTTGGATTTGAACTCAGGTCCTCCTGACTCCAGGGCCAGTGCTCTATTCACTGTGCCACCTACCTGCTCCCTAGAAAAAGTATGAGAATTATAGGCTTCCCCAGATGGCCTAAAGGGTTTATGACATCAAAAAGGTTAAGAAGCCCTACTCCAGGGGAAAATGGAATCATGCGCAGGGTCTGAAGGAGAAATGGAAACCTTTCAGCAGCTGGAACCTTGTGACCTTCCCTTAAATCATATTATATAGAAGCTGCCTGCTCTCCTTTGGGGCCAGCCCTGGTCTCCAGTCTCTCTACTGGTCGGCTTTTTACAAAAGGCGTGGTTTTCCAGAACTTCAGGTGCTTTCCAGGAAATATGGCTTCCCTCTATCTGGGGAGCACTGGACCCTTGATCATCATTGATTTTCTAAATGACAAGGCTTTGTTTTTTTAATTTAGAAAGAATTTCCTGTGGCATTAAAACAAAACAAAACAACTATCCTTCACTGGTATGGGGAACTCACAGTGAGAAAATCTTCTCTATCAATACAGGCCAATATATTTTCTATAACTTATTGTCTTTTTCAAAAGAATTAAATGTTATTTTTTGACAAATATTTGTTTTCATTTTTTTTTTACCTTTTCCATCCTGCTGGGGAATGGGGGTGGGGAAAGAAAAACAAAATCCTTGTAACAAATATTTATAGTCAAACAAAACAAATTCCTATGTTGAAAATAAACTGACATTATTAGGTCATGTTATACCTCCTACATACTAGGCTCATTCCCCAAAGAGATCAAAGAAAGAGGAAAGACACCCGTATTTACAAAAATATTTATATGTTTTTGTGATGTCAAAGAACTGGAAATTGAGAAATGCCCATCAGTTGGACCTAAAAATATATTGGAATAATAGCATGCTGTAAGAAATAATGGGGGCAGCTAGGTGGCTCAGTGAATAGAGCAGTGGCCCTGGAGTCAGGGCGATCTGAGTTCAAATCTGGCCTCAGACACTTAGCACATTTACTAACTGTGTGACTTTGGGCAAGTCACTTAACCCCAATTGCGCTCCAGAAAGGAAAAAAAAAAGAAATAATGAAAGAGATACTTTCAGAGAAACCTGGGGAGTCTTATATGAGCTGATGATGAACAGATTATGCCATGTGAATATAATGCAATTTGTAATCTTAGGGAGTTGCCTGAGATACTGAGAGGTTAAAAGAATTGCCCAGAATTCCATTTGAGTCAGTATTTGAATCTAGGTTTTTCTGACTTTGTGGTCATCTCTTCATCCATCAACCAATGCTATCCCTCCTATTTCATTAGTAAAATGATTCCATTTTAAAACTCGCTGATTTCAACACTTCAGGAATACATTACTTTGTCATCTCTCATACTCCTTCCACCAACTGATCAATTATTGATTATTATTATTGATCCTTTAGTTACTGTGGCCAAGAGAAATCACTACTTGGTGGCCAGGGCAGCCTCCTGCTGACAGGCACCTTTATAGATGGAGCTCAGGAGAGATGCACAATTCTTGGGTAGGTATGTAGAGCCTTCCAACTATGCAGGACCTCAGGTCATAACCTCCCAGAAGCTAGTATCCCCACCACACCCTGAAGAGGTATTGAAATAGTTCTTTAGCAGGGAAATTTTATTGTAAGGGATCCAATTCTTTTTGTTTCTGAAACATTTTGGAAGACTTTCCATTTTTTTATCTATTAAAAGGCAGTAGGAACAAAAGGGCAAAGGGGTTGGCGAAGAGGAGTTTCCCAAAGGTCCCTGGGGCTGACCCACGAATGTTATTCCATCATTTCCTTGCAGTTCACTTTGAAGGATGGGGTGGGGGTGGGTTAGGGAAGCTGGGAAGGGGAGCCTCTCATGCTGAGTGACAGTCCTAGGCTCGTTGTGAATATTCTGCCCCAATACTCTTTGACAGTGTATTAACACTTCACGTAGGCCCTTCTTGCTATCTAGTGTGTTTGGACAGCCAGTATACAGGATTCCTCTAAGGCAGAGCTTCTTACCCTGGAGTCCATGTATAGATTTCGGGCCATGAATTTTTTTGAGGGGGGAAAGCAAGGCAGTTGGGGTTAAGTGACTTGCCCAAGGTCACACAGCTGGTTAGTGTGTCAAGTGTCTGAGTTCGGCTTTGAACTCAGGTCCTTCTGACTCCAGGGCCAGTGCTCTATTCACTGCACCACCTAGCTGCCCTATAGGTTATGAATTTGGATGGGGAAAATGTTACATCTTTATTTTCACTGCTCTGTAATTGAAATTTAGCATTTCCTTCAATAATTTACAAGCGTTATTCTGAGGAGTCTATAGGCTTCACCAGACTTACAGAAAAAAAGTTAAGAACTCCTCCTCTAAGGCACTCAAGTGGCTTTGTCAGAAAGATGACTAGTTCAAATGAGCAAATTATGATACCACTCTCAACAGACAGCCTTGGATTTGGAGTCATCAGAGACTCTGAACTCGAACTGAACTAGTGTTTATTAGCTACGTGACTAAAGTTGTCACTTAGTTTATCTGAGCTTAATTTCTCCATCAGTCAAAATGGAGGTAATAATAATACTGGCAGTACCTTCCTCCATGGCAGTGGTGAGGCTCAGGGATGAGAATTAGACCTGTAATTTCAGAGACATTGGGAATGGCTGGGTGAAAAAGCTTCCTTTTTCAGTGCAGGGTCAGCACCTTCTCTACAGATGATAGATAGTCTTAGAAAATTCCTAGAACTCCAAGAAGTGGAAATAACTTGACCGGGGTCAGACAAGCATGTTTCTGAGGACGGACTCGGAGCCAGATCTTCCTGGTTTCCAGGCTAGCTCTCTAAGCATCACCATCACCATCACCATCTTGCTCATTATTATAATCACAACAAGAATAATGGCATTTATAGAATGCTTTGAGGCTGGCAAAGCACTTTACACTCTATCATTTCATGCTCACAACCCAGTGAGGCGAGTGCTGTTATGAGGAAACTGAGGCAGACAAAAGGTTAAGGGACACGTTCAGAGTCAAACAACTATTAAGTGTCTGAGGTCAGATTTGAACTCGGGTCTTCCTAACTCTAGATTCTTGTACTGGGCCTGGAGACAGAAGACTTGAGTTCAAACTTGGCCTCCAATAACTAAATTTCCTCAACTGAAAAATGAAGATAATATTGCGCATGTTTCATATGCTTGCTATGGGAATCAAAGGGCATTATTTTTAGCACAATGCCTGGCACATAGTAGGTATACTTATTAAGTGCTTATTCCTTCCCTCTTTCCACGTTCAAAGCTCAACATACCCATTTCCCTCCCCATAAATCCTCCCCTTCTCCCAATTTCCCAGTTTCTGTTAGGGGCATTAACATAGTTTCAGTCACCCAGATGTAAAATCTTGGAGCCACCTCTGGCTCTTCTGTCATTCTCTATATCATTCTGCAAAGCTTGTTGATTCTTCTCCACAACACCATTTTTTATTCATTGACTTCTCTCTGCTCCCTCGGCTGCCATCCAAAGTCAGACCCTCATTACCTGTCACCAGAACAACTCCAATAGCCCTACCATAGAACCCCCAACTCCTCATGTTTTCTTCTTCTTGTCCATTCTCCAAATAGCATAATCTTGACTGAAGCACTCCTCTCCTCAAGAAGCTTCAACAGTTCCCTATCACTTCTAAGAAAAAATACAGATGCCTCAGCCAAGCCTATAAGGTCCTTCACAATCTGGTTCCAGCTTCCCTTTCTAGATATATTCCACATTATTCCCTTTCACATCGTCTATGTCCAGTGGACCTGAACTATTGGTTATCCCACCCATGTAACAATTCCTCTCCCGCCTTGTACCTCCCAAAGGCTGCGCCCCATGGCAGGTATGCACTCCCTCCTCACTTCTGCCTCTTGGAATGATTAGTTTTCTCTTTGAGCCTCATTTCATATTCCATTTTTTAAAGGAAGTTTTTCCTGCTCCCCTTACTTCTTAGTTCTTTGTCCTTCCTCCTCAAATTATAATTTATATATTTACCTGTTGACATTGAATTCAGAAAGATGAATCTTCACATTGCAGGTCCTTAATAATTGCTCATTGTATTAATAGCTATTATTTTAAAAGACCCTAAAATTTGCAAAAATCTTTACACTTCTTTTCTCCCTTGACCCTCACAACAACCCTGGAATGTCAATGCTATTATTATCCCCATCATAGAGTTGAGGAAAATGATGCACAAAGAGACTTAAGTGACTTGCCCAGGGTCATACAGCCAATGAGTGTCTGATGCTGGATTGAACGGGTCTTGAACACTCCACCCTCTGTGCTCTAACCACTGTGCAACCCTGTTGCCTGTTGTCTTATCTTGTGTGGTCTTGCCTTCTTTTATATCTGTATCTTATTCCATGTAAAGTCAGGACCTGTTCTATTTGTAACTGCTACCTGTCCCTCAGCACCTAGAACAGCGCCTGGCACACAGCAGGTTTTAATAAAGGATTATTGATTGATTAAATCATCAGTTCTACCAGATCATAATTTTTTTGGAGGGCAGGAACCGCACCCTAACTTTGCATCTTTTTAGCCCCTGAAGCCCCATACTTATTAACATCTATCAAATAATTGAATGAATTCAATTATGTGACAGTCTGCTTAGTAGGAGACACTGAGGGGAATACAAAGATAAATAAGGAATAATCCCTGTCCTCAGGGAGTTTCCTGTCTGTTGTTTGGCAAACTAGTGGCCTATGGACACGTGGCTAACACAAGAGACATATGCGTTATTATGGTAATAATGAATGAGGACGTTAGCACTTACAGAGTCACAACACCAGAAGAAGATGCACCCTTGTTGCTGACTCATACTCACTCTGACCCTTTTCTTTCATAAGTATTAATCATATTAGTCCTCAATAACTAAGTTCATAGAGTCTTAACATTAGAGGCTACCCTAGAGGCTATCTTGTCCAGCCTTCTTTCTCCTCAACAAAATAGCATCCTTTGTGGCAGGGTCTTAATCTGGTCTGTGAACATTTTTGTTGTTGTTTGTTTTTGGCAAGGCAAATGGGGTTAAGTGACTTGCTCGAGGTCACACACCTAGTATGTTAAGTGTCTGAGGTCGGATTTGAACTCAGGTCCTCCTGACTCCAGGGCTGGTGCTCTATTCACTGTGCCACCCAGCTGCCCCTGTGAACATTTTTTAAAGAAATATTTTGATGATTAAGTTTCAATGCACTTGGTTTCCTTTGTAATCCTATGTATTTTATGCATTTACAAATATTATTCAGTAACAGGTTCCTTAAGCTTCATCAAAGAGATCCACAAGGAAGGAAACATTTATGAAGCATCTACTGCATACATTGTGTTAAGGACTTCATAATTATTCTCTCATTTGCTCCTCACAACAACCATGTCAAATAACTCTTACTACTATCTCTATTTTTCAGTTGAGGAAATTGAGAGATACAGGTAAAATGACTTGTCCAGGGTCACATATTTAATAACTGTCTGAGGTCAGATTGGAACTCAGGTCTTTCTGACTCCAGGTCCAACATTCCAACCACTGTGCTACCTTGCTGCCTCTGCTATAACATAAAATGATTAAGAACCTCACTTCACTACACTGCGTCTCACACATGGGCATCTGACCTCTCTGTGAATGAAGGAAAATTACAAGGAAATTCCTACTCCATGGGATAGTCCAGTCCATAGTATTGCTGGATGGATCTAAGTGTTAGAAAGTGTTAGTTATATTGACAAAAAATGTGCTTACCCATGGGCCCTACCTGTGCCCTTGAGAGCCAGCCAGAGCCCGTCTAATCCTGTTTCAACACAGCACGTTCAAATATTTGAAGATAGATATCATGTCCCCCACTCCTACTTTTGTTCTTTAATTATCTTTTTTTTTCAAGATAAACATGCACGGTTCCTTCACCCAAATATGTTTTTTCTTAGAACACAGGACTTTTTACTGTCTTAGTCACTCTAGGTTTTCAATGTCTTCAAAGTTGGTTGCTAGAATTCTGCATGATATTTCAAAGGTGGTCTGACCAGGACAAAGTACAGTAGTAATATTGTCTCCCTCAGAGTGGATGCTCTATTTCTTTAGTCTATCCAGACTAAAAGCACATTAGCTTTTTTTTTGAGGGGGTGTAACTGTGTCAAACTATTGGTTCATCATGAGTTTATGGTTAAGTAAAACCCCTAGGTCTTTCTACCTGACCTACTGTCTTGTCAACTTTATCTAATCATGTTCTTGTAAACTTTACTTTTAAACTTAATTGTGTTGATTTTGGAATATTGGTCCATTCTTTTATGAACTTTTGGAAACATTTAACAGTCCTATAATAGAATGATTTTGGGAGCTCTGTCTCCCAGATTCAGATTATCCATAAATTTGATAAGCATTCCATTTAAGTCATCACCTGAATCAGTGATAAAAATGCTAGGACAACACAGAGTCAAGGACAGAGCCCAAGGCAACCAAATAGAAATCAGAACAGTTTGACACTGATTTGGGGTCTTAATAAACCATTTCAAATGCATACAACTATAGTCTCACCAAATCCCCATTTATTAGAATTGTCCACAAATGGTGAAATTAAAATACACTATTTTTTAATGTTCCTTCCCTTCCCTCTCTCTAATCTATCAGTTTGGTAACTCTATCAAAAATTGGAAAGTATAGCTAGTGCACCAAAGGATTACAGAAACCAAATAAGATATAACTCTGGAAATTCCAGAAAAGGTCAAGAAATATCTAACTCTGAAGTGGAAACTAACAGAGAGTAATGAGAATCAGCATACATGAATAAGGCTAGTCTCCTCTAGAGGGATGGCCCAAATTCAAGAGGTCCCAGGCATAGTTCATGTGCTTAGACTCTACCCCCATTGGCATCTCCCACCTGAAACTGGCAGACATGCCCTGGGTGCTTTCCCATTACAGCCCAGGCATTCTCTGTCTGCTTATTTTTCACTCATGGCCCCCAAAATGGAGTCAGTGATGGGCTGGGGGTTGGAACCCAAGATTCTGTTTCCTTTTCTGGCCACTTCTCACTCCTCTCTGCTTTGTCACCCTGAACTATGATTGCTTCTTGGCATGGCTATTCATTGACTAGACCCCAATCACTCTTCACAGCTCGTGTCACTAGGAGAGTGATGGAGTGGAGTCCAGAGCTGGCTGTGACACAGAGAGAATTTCCTTTGACTCTTATGACTTCTCTTTTGTATTGTCTCTAATTTCTGGCTCTGGCTGATCTCTCCTTTTCATATTGCCTTGCCTTTGTAACCAATGTGAGACATGGGGCTCATAGGGAATGAGCATTACTCCTGGCACCCTGTGCATTACTCTTTTTTAATTTTTTTAATTTTTGCTTTTTGGAGGGCAGTTGGGGTTAAGTGACTTGCCCAAGGTCACACGGCTAGTTTTGTGTGTGTGTGTGTGTTAAGTGTCTGAGGTCGGATTTGAACTCAGGTCCTCCTGACTCCAGGGCCGGTGCTCTAGTCACTGTGCCACCTAGCCGCCCTGTGTATTACTCTTTATTTACCTTGTGTGCATGGAACATCCTCTTGGTATAATATAGGCTTCTGGATGACAGGGACTGCTCCTTGTCAAATGTTTGTATCCCTGGCACCTAGCATGGCGTCTTGTACAGAACAAATACTTAAGAAATATTTGTTATATTGTATTGGGAACAGCTAGGTGGAGCCATAGTGCATAGAGGGTTGGGTCTGAAGTCACAAAGGCTCATTTTCCTGAGTTCAAATATGACCTCAGACACTTATTAGCTGGGGTGACTCTGGGCAAGTCACTTGACCCTGTTTGCTTCAGCTCTTTTTTTGTAAAATGAGCTGGAGAAGGAAATGGAAAACCACTCCAGTATCTTTGCCTGGAAAACTCCAAATGGGGTCATGAAAGGACTTAAATGATGGGATAACAGCAACAACAAGCTGAATTGAATCCAGATAAACATAGCCTAGGAAGGAGACTGAGGATGTTTGTTTTTTGGAGTACAGATGCATGGAATTACAAATAGTCTATGTATTCCATTAAAAACAAAGGGATGTAAGATTAAAAAAAACATGCTGCAGTTTAATGCCAGAGATCCCTGCAAAGACAAAACATGCTTAAACTAGCCACAGATTGAGTCACCTGTAAGAAAAAAAGAAAATAAAAACAGGCAAACAAACAAGAGCTTTGCCCTCTCACCCAGGGCTGGGCTGGGTGAGGCCCTGCAAAAGTGTGAATTCCTAAGAGCTGTATTTTGGCAGCAGATCCTACCCTTGGAATCTTCCAGTTGGCTTTTCACTATTCTGATCAATAAACAAAGAGTGAGAGAGATAGCCACAGGCTGCTATCTTTGCAGCAACTCTGTGCAAAGCTTCAGTGCGTGGAGACCCCTGCATCAGCTTGCCAAGCTCTCTGTAAGTACACACAATCCTTGCTCCAGGTACTCCCCTCTCATTAATTACCTAATGATAAAAATAACTGACACATGGAGTAGATTAGCTGAGCGTGTGATCACCCAGTGAGTTGGGGTTGAGGCAGGATTTGTCCAGATTCCAAGGTTAGCATGCTGTCCACTATACTATATTCACTCATTCCTATCCCAACCAAGTCCTTGCTGTTTACTATCTGAAGACTGGGTACATGACCCTCTCCACTAATTTCTCCATTGTTCTTTGCACTGATAGGTATTGTCTGATACATATGGCCTTGGAGAATAGGGAAAGACAGCCTAGCTGTAGACAAAGATGTGTTCACAATCAGGGGGATAGTTCGTAGGGATCCATGTTGAGCTGGAAGAGTTTGGTGTTTTCGTCAAAGCCTGGAGATGTTTCTTCCTCTCTCATATCAAACCTTGTCTCTTGGCATCTAATTTAGATAGATTTCTGTGCTTTTCACTCCTCTCCACTGAAAGTGCTTAGCCATCAATTTATTTGGCCCCCCATTTCTGTTTTTAAAATGTCTTTATGACCTAGGAGAATTTCAGAATTTTGAACTTTTCTCTACTTTAGGTACTATAGGAGTTGGGATTTTAACTCTCCCTCCCACCACTCCCATCAGGAAACAAACATGGTGAGCATTCAGATCTTCAATCCAATATTACACCGACTTCAAAGCAGCAGGACCCCTAGAGGAGCCCAGGCTTAGTACTTCATTAACTGACCACTGCATAAACTGCTTAGTCTGGAGTTTGGCTGATTTGGTTCTTGCCTTTAACCTTTCCAGAGGATCAGTTTATCGACTTTTAATTTGTCCTTCTTGGGTATCCTAAGTACTATCTGATCTCCTAAGACTGGAATTTCTGGGCTTAGCAGATACAGAGGAAAACTTTTTGTTTGTTAAATGATCCCAGTAGAGCCAGTTATATCCTCATCATCAAAGTTCTGATGTCTAAACCTACATCTGATGCACTGTTTCTAGTATGCATGCTTATGTGGAGCCAAAGAACAGCTATCAAGTTATATCTGGAACCAATAAGATGGAGAAGTCACCCTACCCTTGCTGAGGCATGCCACAGGGCATCAAGATAGAGGCCAAAGGGCCGAGAAAGGGCAGAATTGGGACTTGGGAGTTGTTATAAAGACAGGTAATGATACCAGTGCACTGAAATATTATGCTAATACAATAACTATGATATGGTATATGGTAGATAGAAATACCGTATCATATACATATAATATTATGTAACTATAACAATATAATATAGGATAGCATAAGGTAATGTAATGAGAATGAAAGGGAGGAAAAAAGAGTAAGAGAGAGCAAGAGCGAAAGTGAGAGAGAGAGAGAGGAAGAGAGAGAGAGACAGAGAGAGGAGAGAGACAGAGAGAGACAGAGACAGAGAGAGAGAGACACAGAGAGAGAGAGAAAAAGAGAGGAGAGAGACAGAGAGGAGGGAGAAAGAGAAGAGAGGAGAAAGAGAGGAGACAGAGAGAGAGAAAGAGAGGAGAGGGAGAGAAAGAGAGAGAGAGAAAGAGAAGAGAGGAGAGATAAAGAGAAGAGACAGAGAGAAAGAAAGAGTAGAGGAGAGGGAGAGAAAGAGAGAGAGAGAGAGAGGGAGAGAGGAGAGAGGAGAGAGGAGAGAAAGAGAGAGAAGAGAGAGAGAGAAGAGAAAGAGAAGAGAGAGGAGAAAGAGAGGAGAGGGAGAGAAAGAGAGAGGAGAGAAAGAGAGAGGAGAGAAAGAGAGAGGAGAGAGGAGAGAGAGAGAGAGAGAGAGAGAGAGAGAGAGAGAGAGAGAGGGAGGGAGAGGGAGAGAGGAGAGAAAAAGAGAAGAGAGAGGGAGAAAGAAGGTAAAGAAGAGGTAGGAGGAAGAAAGGAGGGAAGGGAGAGGGAAAGAGAAAGAGAGGAGAGAAATATTTCTCTGAGTTACCAAGAAAAGCAGCATGGAAGAGTGAATAAAAGGCTAATCTTGGGAGTCAAGAATCGGGTTCAAGACCTGTATCTGACGTATACTAAGTGTGAAATTATGACTAGTCGCTTAACTTCTCTGAGTGGTGCAGTGAATAGGACCTGAACCTGGACCTGGTGTCAGGAAGACCTGAGCTCAAATCCAGCCTCAGATACTTACTAGTTGTATGGCCATGGGCAAGTCACTTAACCCTTGTCTGCCTCACCTTTCTTGTCTGTCTAATGGAGATGAGTAGTAGTGTGTACCTCTTAGGCTTATGAAGCTAAAAGGAGAAATTTGTAAAGCACATCATTATTGTAAATGGTAGAATAATTCTTACTCTGTATCATTGGAGAAAACTTTCATAGTGGAAATTCCCTAAATTATAAAGCTGAACTCCAAAATTACCAAGCTTTATTCTCACAACCCCTTAAGAGGTAGATGATATAAATATTATTACCTCTGATTTATATATAAGTGAACAAAGGTTCAGAATAGTCAAATGATTTGGCCAGAATTACACAGCTAATAAGAATCAGGGCTGGATCTATAATTTAAATCAGCACTCTTACCTCCAAACACAACTTACTTTTCCTTCAAAACAGGAATTTTTCAGGTAACTCCAGGCAGGTATTAGAATCAAACACATTTTATCAGATCACAAAAGACCAATATTTAATTTGTATAATACTTTGGTTGTAAGATCCTCAGAGTATTTCATGTACATAATTTTGCCTCATGTTGAGCCTTATGGTTTTAAGTGAATTTAAAATTAGTGATGCATTTATATTAACTATCTTTCATCTTCATGAATTCTTTGTTGTTGGGTGGTTTCAGTGCTCTCTAGCTCTTCCTGACCCCGTCTGGGAATTTATGTGCAAAGATACTGTAGTGGTTTGCCATTTCCTTCTCCAATTCATTTTATATATGGGGAAACTGAGGCAAACAGGGTTAAGTGACTTGCCCAGGGTCTGAGGCCAGATTTGAACTCAGAAAGATAAGTCTTCTTGACTCCAGGCCTAACATTCTATCCACTGTGCCACCTAGTTGCCCCATTCTAATTTTCAATTATTTTATCATAATTTTCACTTCTGAGAAATGAACACGTTAACAATACTCTCAAAACAATAATGAAAATGAATAACTCACCCATTCCTCTCTCCTGACCTCTATTCCATTACATTCTTTTCTTAAGTTGAAACTCAAACCCTCAATTGTCTTGTATCATTCCTTTATGAAGCAACCATACAAGAGAATTTGTTTTTCTTTTTCTCTTTTAATCTCTTCTTTTTTTAAAAAAAAATTATATCATGTTTTACTGTTACCTTTTCTTTTTACGTCATATTTACTTGTGAATATATCCCTTCTTCCGCCTCTACCCAGCAATCAATCCTCTGTAAGAAAGACTAAGAAAGACTGAAAAAGGAAGTCAGTAAAACTAGCCAACACCAGGACAACGCCATAGAGTACATCCAATAATTCACTCATTCCTCTATTTTCTCCTATATCTTTTGTGTTAACTTCGCTTAGTAATACCCCATTGCATAATCTAACCTATAGTCCAAAACCAGGTATTAGCAGCAAGCTACCTACAGAAGCCTCCTTTTCTTTTCTTTTTTCTTTCTTTCTTTTTTTATTTTTGGAGGGCAGTTGGGGTTAAGTGACTTGCCCAAGGTCACATGGCTAGTTTGTGTGCCAAGTGTCTGAGATCATATTTGAACTCAGGTCCTCCTGACTCCAGGGCCGGTGCTCTATTCACTGCACCACCTAGCTGCCCCCTGAAGCCTTCTTTTCTTGAATATCTCCTGTGGGTTTTCCTAAATAATTTTTCATTGTTTTTGTGTAAGATATGTGCTCCCATGCAAGATATGGGCAGGGATTTTCTGGTAGATGTTTAACAACCAGCTCATTAAAAAAAGCATTCATTATATGCTTTTCAGTTTAATTTGCCATATTAAAAAGTTTTCTACCACTTTCTTAAGTGTAGAAAATCAACAAAATAATAAATCAAGGTCTAGTGTATAGCATTTGCCAATCTCTGTGTGAAAATGCCCACATTGGAAATTTAGCAACTAATTTTTGTGAACCAGTATGAACTGGATGAAGTACACTCCTGGATATCAGAGTCTACATGGATTGTCTAAATGTATAAAGCTATTGCTTACTCAAGGGTAGCATGGGCAGATATCTCTAGAATCCAGGCACATCCTCTCCAAGAGAAATTATGATGTCTGCTTTGAGGGGAGAATGGTTGGGTGCTTTGTCCTATCCTCGTTTATGTGTAGGGAGGGGTATCAGGCTAGATTCAGATCTATGCTGGTCTAGGAGTATGAATGGAGGTGGAGAATTCAAAACAAAATCATCTTCTTTGTTTGCTCTAAGGGATAAGGTAACCCTAGTTTATACTCAGTGGCTTAACTTTTTCCTGTTAAATATTGATTATAAAAAAGACCATCACAAATAGAGAATACCAAGTAAACCCAATTTATTCAAGAAAACCACAAACACAAATCCAGTAGAAAAAAGCCAATCTCATCCAAGGAGGTCTGTATTGTGGTCCCTAGAGAGGCACTATGTCTCTGTTTTTAAAATCAGAGAACAATTGAGGAACTGCTTTCTCTGACATGTCTCTGGCTTCTGACATGTCTTCCTATCTCTTTCCATGTGTGTCTCTTCCAAAAAGTCTCCGGCACGAGTTTTGCCAACTTAGCCAGGTCCATGGCATTCTTCTCTCCACCATTAGGAGGCTTGTATCTACTCATAAATGAAGTAGTGTGCAAATGTCGCGGAAGCCTAGTTATGTTTGTATTTTAAAACTAATATAAAGAAATCGTTTCCTATTCTACCCGCTCCCCCAATAGTCTCCTTCCTTTCTAGCCCCCAAATCCCCTAAAATTGTTAAGCAAAACTCTGATGAAGCTACTACAACTAAAAATATGTAGTATGGGGAAGCTAGGAGGTACAGTGAATAGAGCACTGGCCCTGGAGTCAGGAAGATTCAGCCTCAGACACTTAACACTTACTTGAAGTGTGACCTTGTACAGGTCACTAAACCCCTGTAAAGCACAAAAAAATAACATAAATATATAGTATTCCATACCTGCAGTATGCCACCTCTCAACAGAGAAAAAAGAAGTGTGTTTCAGCATCAGTCTTCTCAAAACAGTATTGATAATTTCATTTTCTTTGACTTGTTGTCTTTCAGTGTTGTTTTCATTTACATAGTTGGACTCGTTGCGTGTTATTTCTCTCATTCTGTTTTTTTTTTGTATTACTGGTATCCTTATAGGATCACTGGTCAAAGGGTATGTGAATTTTATGAAATTTCATTTCTGGATTACTCTCCCAATCCATATTAACATTGGAAGGCCAAGTCTCCAGAGGGTAGTTACTGCATCTCCTCAGGGCTCTAGGGTTAATACTAAGGTATTAAGGAGGGCGGGTTCTTATGCTTTAAATTACTCCCCCATGATTATCACTTGATATCCATTAGCTATCAATTAGTTTTTAGAAAGATATATTTACTAAGGATATGCAGTAATAGTTGGTACAAGACATCTCCCCAAAATATACAGAGTCCCAGGGAAAGTGAGCTCAAGCTTGGATGACATAGTAGAGAAGGAATAACTCACTCATATTCTGGAAGTCCTTTTCCTGGAGTTTTCAAGACGTTTCCCAGAAACTTTGCCACTGGGTTGCTTATGGAGCCTTAAATCTACTTTTTCTTATAACATTTCAATTGTCCTTGACTTTCACTACACAGATTACCTTCAGCTATGGCTATCCTGAGTATATTACTAAGGATAGTATCTTCTGATCCTCAAACATTTATAAGGTCCTCCTCTGGCCAAAGGAGGGCAGGATTGAGGAAGCTGAGCCCAAGGCCCAGGTTAAAATATTCCCCTATCTCCCACTTTAAGCAATTTCTTCTGAGACTGTGTAGAAAGATAGATATGACAGGAAGTCTATATGAATTAGTTGATAGACTTGGTCATATCCTATGAGGCTTGTGTAAAGCCAGCAGTTTTTTTTTTCAAATCATAGATTAGAGTTTAGCAGTGGAAACCTTGATGTACTTTTAATAAGCACCAAATAATTTTGATGATTCCTGCTTTATAAACATAATTTGGAATCTCAAAATGATAGATCTCTCATTCCTACTTTTTCATTATTTCTCTCTAGTTTTAGATGCTTTGTCTTTCAAATAGCCTTTAAAATTCTTTTGTATAGATCTCTAAATCTTTTTTGGTAATTTGATTGATATTATGGTATATCTAGAAATTTTTAGGTTGTATCATTGTTTTAATTAATTTGGCATAGCTCAGCCATGAACATTGAATAGCTCTCTAATTTGGGGGTCTTCCTTTGTTTCTCTACAGAATATTCTGTAGTTTTATTTAAGTCCTATTTATTTATTGGTATGTCCCAGTTATTCTATGCATATGTTAGTTTAAACAGAATTCCTCTTACAATTTTCTCTTGCTTTTTGATGACTTATATGAATTCATTTAGTATCCTGCTATTTGATGAAGCCATTAATCATCTTCATTAAATTTTCTAGGCTGATTCTCTAAGCTTTTCTAAGTAAACCATTGTATTATCTATGAATAGGGATAATTTTGCCTCCTAATTGGTGATATTTATTCTTTTAATTTGTTCTCTTGTCTTGTAACTATAGCTAACGTCTTTAGTCCTATGTTAAATAAAAGTGGCAAATCTTAAAATCCTAACTCTACTCCTGAGCTTGTTTGGAAAGCTTCCAGTGTTTTTCCTTTGCAAATAGGTATATGATTTTGGTAATGTGAAAGAAGAATAATTCCTTTCCTATCTATTTTTAAAAAAATGATTTAAATATTTTATTGTGGTTATTTTCTTTATTTATATGTTTTCCTTATTTACACCAATGAATCAACAAATTGATTATTTATTGTCTACTATATGATTAATTACACTAAAGGCTTTATTAATGTTGCAACCACCCCTGACATAAATGCAGCTGGAATTTTGAATGGTATTCTGAGTACATTGATGTTGTCTCTTTGCTAAAATTTCATTTGCAGTTTTTTTGTATAAGTATTCATCAGTGATATTGGTCTATATACCTATTTCTCTGCTTTGCCTCTTCCTGGTTTAACTAACAGGACTATATTTGTCTCATAAAAGAATTTTGGTAGAATGTCTTCCTTCTCTATTATTTGAGAATATATAGCTTAATTATTAATCTCAAACATGATAGACTCTCTCTTCTTCTTCTCGTTCCTCCTCCTCCTCCTCCTCCTCCTCATCTCTTTGTCTTTGTGTCTCTGAGTATCGAAGATGAGACTTAAACCAGATTCTGAGGCCAACTCTTTATCCATGGCCTTGATATCATGCTGTGCCTCAGAGGTAATGGCAAATATCCTTGGAGTCCCAGATCAATTTTATGAGTGCCCACATCAACTTGACAATACCATAGGACAGAGATCTTTATTGCAAGAATGTCTTCCATGGAGCTATACCCATACCCTAATCTTTGCTGAGAGTTTACAAAGAACTCTTCTGATTAGTTCTCAATGAATGGGGCTTGCCACCAAGATTCTTACAACTGAGAGTCAGGGGATGGTGCTTCATCAGATTAACCATGATATTTCATTTTAAAATAATCTTTATTTATTTTGTTAAATATTTGCCAATTACATGTAAATTTCATAACAATCATTTTTTAAAAATTTGAGTTCCAAATTCTTTCCCTCCCTCCCATCTCTCCATCCTCATTGTGAAGGCAAAGCATCTTTCGAATCAGTAGTGACCTAAAGCATTTTGTCTTATTCCTATTGATAGCTTTGATTTCTTCTTCTGAAAACTTGCTATTGATGTTCTTTGATCATTTATCAACTGGGGAATAGCTCCTGTTTTTATAAATTTGGCTCAGTTCTCTCTATATTTAGGAGACTATGCCTTTATCAGGGAAAAAATTTAATATAAATTTCCCCCCAGTTTCCTGTTTTCCTTTTAATTTTGGTTGCATTAGTTTTGTTTGTACCCAAGTTTTTAATTTCATGTAATAAAATTATCTGTTTTACTTCCAAAAATCTTTTCTCTCTGTCTTTTGTTCAGTGATAAACTCATCCCTTATTCATAGGTCTGACAGATACATTTTTCCATACTCCTCCAATTTACTTATCATATCATGTATCCATTTTGACTTTATCTCATTCTATGGTCTGAGATATTGGTCTGTGTCCAGTTTCTGCCAAACTACTTTCCAAATTTCTTAGTAATTTTTGTAATATATTGAGTTCTTGTCCCAAAAGCTTGGATTTTTGGGTTTATCAAATACTAGATTACTAAGGTCATTTACTTCCCTGTATCATGTGCCTAAATCTATCCCACTGATCCATCACTCTATTTCTTAGTCAGTTCCAGATTGTTTTGATGAATACTGCTTTGTAATACAGTTTAGAATCTCGAACAGCATTGTTTTTCCATAGTCTTTAGGTCATACTATTATTTTTTTCCTGTGCTTTTTATCTCTTCTGATTAGGGATGGTACAATATTGTAGTAAGGAAGGAGAGGCTTCTAGCCCAGAAGCAAAAATTATGACTTCCAGAAGTACATAGCCCACACTTACCTAAGAGACCTGACAGGTGAGATGATGTTTCTAGATATCTCTTACCTTTGTGTTTTCTTTTCTGAACACAGGTTAGAGATTCTATTCCTAAAACTGATTTAATATGCAAGTTTGAGAATTACCAAGAGATTCAGAATTTCTGGGTTTAAGAGTTTAGGGACAAGCCTCTTAGAATATTTTTCTTAACAGTGTGCCAAAAATAGAAGTAGTAGATAGGTGGTAGAGTGGATTGAGTTTTGGGCCTGGATTCAGGAAGACTCATCTTCATGAGTTCAAATCCTCAGACACTTACTTGTGTGTAATCCTGGACAAGTCACTTAACCCTTTGGGCCTTAGTTCCTCATCTGTAAAATGAACTAGAGAAGGAAATGGCAAACCACTCTTTGTCAGGAAAATCCCAAATGGGGACATGAGGAGTCAGACACAACTGAAATAACTCAACAACAATTAGAAAAGAGAACAAAGAGGGTCAACTGTAGCTGAAGGAGCTGGAGAGAGAGAGAGAGAGAAAGAGAGAGAGAGAGAGAGACAGAGAGACAGAGAGACAGAAAGAGAGAGAGAGAGAGACAGAGAGAGAGGAAGAGAGAGAGAGAGACAGAGAGAGAGAGAGAGACAGAGAGAGAGAGAGAGAGAGAGACAGAGAGAGAGAGAGAGAGAGAGAGAGAGAGAGAGAGAGAGAGAGAGAGAGAGAGAGAGAGAGAGAGAGAGAGAGAGAGAGAGAGAGAGAGAGAGAGAGAGAGAGAGAGAGAGAGAGAGAGAGAGAGACAGAGAGAGAGAGAGAGAGTATAAGAGTGTCCTCAGGATTTCAAGCCTGAGGTAAGAGCTGCAGGAAGAGCAAGAAACATGCTACCTGAGAAATTGTGATAGGAAGGATATAAATGTCTAGGGACTCACCAGTAGCCTGCCCAGCCTGGGAAAGGGACCCATCTGAGTAATCTAGGGAAGCACTACTCCTACTGCCTCCCACCCAGGAGAACTTTTCTCAAAGAGTGGGGCTGTGGGATCTCAGTGTGTTATTATAGATCGTTCTAGATTTTGAGTGCAAAGACTCAAAGTCAAATGCAACCTACTTCATTAACCCTCCTCCTCCCCTAATCATTAGCATATTTTACCTCCTTGAATTATCTCAATAAAAAAATAAGTTAGCATGTATTATAGTACTTTAAGGAATGCAAAATACTTTACAATGATGATCTAATTCTATTTTCACAACAAAACTGAAAGATAAATGCCATCATTTTCCTTACTTTATAGATGAGGAAACTGAGGCAGACAGAGGTTTAGTCACTTGCCCAGTATCATATAGATAGTAAATGCCTAAATGGAACTGGATTGATACTCAGGTCTTTCTGATTTCAAATATGGTATTCTGTGCACTGCACCACTTAACTGACTCTAATACTTATATACTATTATACAAATTATATTAATACTTACTTATCTGTGTAAATTATGTAGTCCCATAATTTTTGAAGACTATTTGCATTCCTAGCAATGAGCACAATGTATCATTCACAATAAATACTTAATATGATTGTTGGATGAATGACTAAGTTCCCACATACAAATTCCAGTTTTCAAATTTTCTACCTCTTTGACCTTGGGCAAGTCTCTTGATCCCTATGATCTTCATTTTCCTCATCTGTAAAACAAGGCATCACATTAGATGGCTACTAAGATCCCCTTGAGATCCCAAGCTATGAACCTGTGGTCTGAGTATAAAGCAACAGAAATTTTCACTCAGAGACAAATAATTCCCCAGGGGATGAGGGAACTATGACATCTATCAACATTTACTTCAGAGTAATATTTCCACAGGCCTGTTGCACAACTGCTGTATCAAACTAGCACCAACTTGGAGTAGAAGGTCAGCAGTAGTAGCAAGAAGGTCTTATCCTTATTAAGAGCAAAAGACCAACAATTAGGGGGGAGCTCCTTGTGAAAGAGCAATGCAGCAGTAGACAACTGGTGGGGAGCTACTGGAAAAAGATCCATGGGCACTGAGTATCCACAGGAAGCAACATCCCTTTTTCCCTTTGCTCTCCTTTGTGATCTCTGTGGTTTAGAGTACTGTAGTACTTTAAGCCACAGAGATCGCAAAGGGCTCCGATTTGGAGAGGAGGAGGGAAGGAAAGGATAACACACTGAAAGGTGAAGTCTTTTAACTGTCTTCAACACAGACATCTGTCCTTTTTTGCCCTTTTCTGTTTGAATAAAAACACCCCATTTTGAAGCCTTGTGAGCCTGAGGAATTGTAAGGGGAACTTATGAGCACTCTTGGGGCAATGACAGATAGTTGAGTTCCCACCTAAGTGAGGAAACAAGCCAGATAATTAAAAGATTTTTCAAGTATACCTAGACCCATCATGTCTGGATGAAACCTCTGACATAAGAGTTACGTATTCACAATGTTTTTGCTCAGTTTTTCATCTATAATAATGCTTACACTCCCTATCTCACAGGTTTGCAATATATCAGAAAGAGTCCTGTTATCTGTAGTCAGAAGAGCTGAGTTCTAGTTCCAACTCTTACTTAGTCATCTGTGATCTTGAGCAAGTTATTCATCTTCCCAAGGTCTGAGATTTTGATTTCAGTTTTTAATGAAGGGGATAGAGTATTTCATCTTCAAGATTCTTGCCATGCTATAAATCCCATGATTAAAAAAAGATACAAAAAATGTTCAATGGCACATGTCTCTATTACTCCAGTCACATGATTCTGCAATCATTCCCTAAGAAATGCGATCATTTTAGAAGTTTGCCTTTGGATTAATTATTCTGTGTCCTTTTCCTTGTACAAATATAGTTCTTTTGATACCTGTACATTCAAGAGTTCTTCTTAGAAAGTTCCTTATCTTTCCTCGAGAAACCTTATCATCAGATCATCATATATTGATAGCTAGAAGGGAATTTTAAGAGATTCTTGAGTCCAGTCCTCTCATTTTACACATGGGGAAACTGAGGCACAGAGAAATTAAGTGACTTCTTAATTCTTATTCTTAAAGGTCACACTGATAGGAAATGAAACAGAATTTGAACCCAGGTCTTCCAGACTTGGTCCAATGACCTATTCATTATACCACACTACTACTTCAAATTAGTGTGGCATAGGAAATAGACATCTTGGAACCTGGAAGACCTGAGTCTAGTCCAGCCTCTGACGCATGCTAACTCTTCTTTTCCCACCAAGCTGCATACGCATACCTGTGGACTTCTCCACCATGCCCCTGAGTTGGGTACCTTCTTCTTCCCCTATCACCTCCTCTGTAACACTGACTCCATCCTCCTCTCCCCTACCATTTTTGGCTTCCTTTATGTCTTTTCCATTAGAATGTAAGCTCCTTGAGTACAAGGGCTATTTTCCTTTTGGTAGTTTTGTATTCTGGTGTTTAGTACAATACTGGGCACGTAATAAGCACTTAACACATGCTTGTTGAATGACTGATTGATACAGGCTATGGGACTCTGGAAAAATCACTTCAACCTCTCAGTTTCAGACAACCAACTCCCTTAAGCCAACCTATAATGGTAGCAGTAGGAATTTCCTTATCCCAGAGTTCTCAGTTTCAATAAAATCACAAGTCTAGTCTCTCTCCTTCCAATATATTGTTTATCCTTTGAATTGCTTGGCACTTCAAGCATTTTTCTCCTATCTGATTGGAGACTTGTTCTATCATTTCTGACAAATGGGAATTCAAACAAGGTTTTCTACCATGGAAGCTACATACCCTTTCACAAAGACAAAATATGACTAAACAGGGTACTTACAAAACTTTATTCAAATTGCCTTCTACACCTTACTATGCTTTTCAAAATTCGAAGTTTTTTTTTTAAAGATTATTTTTAAAAAAGGACAGCACTGCTTTCTGAATAGTTCACCCTTCCTAGGCTCACTGTTGCCTATACATTAATTTGACTTTTAATCCTTCTTTGTTTGATATTGGAAGGGCTAAAGTGTTCCTTGGTCAACAAATATTTAATGCATATCTGCCATTTGCCAGGCACTGTGGTAAGCCTCTGATGTTACCAGGACAAAAAATGCCCACTAAATCCCTTTACCTTGGTCAATATTGCTTATTGCCAGGAGAAGACAATTCCCCCCCCCCCCAAAGTTATCAGATAATGCATATGAAAACATTTTGAAAATTTATGAAGTGGTATGTACCATACGAGTTCTTACTATTACTAAAGATAACTTTGTTAATAACAAGAACAATGAAAACTGAGTGGAGAATGTGAAATAACTGTGAAAACTTCCAAAATGTATATGTGTGTATATGTGTGTGTATGTATATACACACATAAATGTATGTATGTGTATATATACATTTACATAAATATATGCATACATACATATATGGGGTGTGTGTATATCTATCTATCTTTATATCTATGTTTCTGCAATCAAAATGTTACTTAATTGTCTAAACCTCTTTCATTCCAGAATCTATTCGTAGTATTGGGAGTGGCAAAGCTCTGAAAAACCTCAGATAGATGAAGAAAGCTAAGGATTACAAAAGAGACTTTGTTTTGAATTATTGGGGGTAGGGGGGAAGAGGAAGATCAAAGAAAGGGGCAAAGGGACTGCTGAGTTGGGTTCGTGGAATGATAACTGTTGGCAGATAGGTCAAGTTTCTTAACTTTTATTTTGTATCTTTTCTTTACCAAGAACAAAACAGGACTGTGAGATTGATTTCAATTTCAGGCAAAATTCTAGATTATTTTTTAAATTTATTTTTTATTTGTAATTTATGGAATAAAACAAGTATTTTCATAACAGCATAATAAAAAGATAATTGTACATGAAACGGTAACTATTATGTACAACTTGCTATACCTTTTAAAGTTATCATATAAATTTCTTTTTTTCTTTCCTTCCTGACCCTGCCCTAGAGACTGCTACCATTAGACACAACTATGTAAATGTGTAAAATCATTCTATACATACTTCGATTTATCAGTTCTTTCTCCTTCTCATGTCCTTTGTAGTTAATTTAGGTATTCATAATAGTAAAAAATGACTTATTAGCTCAAAGTTGTTCTTAAAACAATATTTGTTGTTACTGTATACAACATTCTCTTGGTTCTGCCCATTTTGCTGTCTGTTATTTTGTGCAAATCTATCCATGTTTTTCTAAGATTCTTTTATTAAGGAGATGTTTAGTGAATATTTAGAAGATGAAATGGTTCTCACAAAGAGTCAGCTGACTTCATCAAGAATGGGTCAAATAACTAATGTAATGTAGGAGGTTCAATGTAAGGAACCTCTCTTTGGGATTTTTGAAAGCGTTCATCTTCTATGTGGACACACCTATTACTGATTTATTGAAAAGACTAAGATTAAGTGTTTAGTGGTTGGGGCTTCCCCTAAGAGAAATTGATTGATTTAACAAACAAACCAAACCTTTGGACTTTCTCTTTCACTGATGGGACCTGCCCCCAATAAATACGGATTGACTCAGACTCTTGGGAAGATAAAATCCTATGGAACCACCTTAATGTGTTGGCAAGCTGACAGACCATCCACTATCTAGAAAGATCCTAAGAAAAAAAAAGATAATTGGGGGTAAGTGAACTTTAAGTGGATCTCTAAGTTAGAAAAATGTTACTTTGGGTTTTTGAGTGAAAATACCAAAGTGCAAGGAACAAGTCAGACTTTTTCCATGTAACAGTAAGAATCAGCAACTTAACCTGTGTCCCTGATTCCATGACTCCAGTTAACCATGGTTGCCATACAGATAAGAGGCAGCCAGGATCCTGAGTAATAGCTATCTTTTTTAAAAAATAAGATAATAATTTATGAAGTGATTAGCGTGGTGGACACATAGTACACATTTAATAAATGCTCGATTCCTTTCTTTATACTCAATTATACTGTATTACTTTAAAGCTGGCACAATAGTTTACATATATCATCTCATCTGAGCCTCACAACAGCCTTCCAAAGTAAGGTGCTACTATTATCCCCATTTTACAGATGGGGAGTCTGAGGCATTTTAAATGACTAGACTGGGGCCATACAGTTGGGAAGTATTTGAGGCTGGATTTTTAAAAATTCAATTTTATTTTATTTTCAGTTTCAAATTCTCTCCCTTCCTCCTTTTCCTTCCCCACCTATTGAGTGAAGCAGGATTTCAGCTCAGGTTTTCTTGACTTCTACTCCAGCAGGTTATTCAGTATGCCACCTGGTTGCTCAATGTGTTAATGAGCGTTGATTAAGTTCCTGTTAAATGCCAGATACTGAGCTAGGTCCTAGGGATACAAATCATTATACCTAGGACCTTCAATGGGAAAACCAGCTGCCATCCTTCAAGTGACATTATCTCGAAAAAATCAGCTATGAATTTCAAATGAAACACCCCATATATTTAAGATGCCATGTAAAATGCAATAACTTTAGATTGGCAAAGAATCTCAGAAGTCAATGGCATTTTCTTAAACAAGATTTGCTGAAAGTGAACCAGAATCTCCTCCCCTCAAATTTCTAGCAGCCAGAAACACTCAGGGGGAAGCTAGAATTGTCAAAGTCCTTTTCCAACAGCTTCATGGTCTACGAGTTCTCATTTCTTCCTTCAGAATAAACTTTGATGTCTGTAATAGGAATGGGAACAGATGTGGGACCCCTAAATCAACATTCTCTCTTCTTACACCATAAACCATTCAAGTTGAGTGGGACCATAGAGATCCGTTATTCCAAGTACCTACTGAGGCAGCTAGTGGCATCATGTATGGAATGTTGGATTTGGAGTTAGGAAGATATGAGTTCAAAATCAGCCTGAGATACTTTCTATATGACTGGTTAAATTGCCTCAGTTTCCTTATCTGTAAAATGGTGATAGTTATAGTACCTACCTCTCAGGATGACTGTGAGGATGAAATGAGAACTTTTGTTAATCACTTTGTAAACCTTAAAGGGCTATATAAATGCAAGCTATTATTTTGTAAATGAGAAAGCTAAGGCCCAAAGAGGGCTAATGACTTTCCCAAGGTCATACAGTGAGTTAATGGCAGGCTGAGAACAGCCCCCAGTCTTTTGACTCTTCCTCCAATGATTTTTCTACTATTATTCTAGTTCTTACTAACTTAAGAATACATTAATGAGATAACTTATAATAAAGAAAACTTTATTAATTAATGAGATTAGGGAGAATAATAAATCCAGTGAAGTGCATTCAAATGCATTCATATTCACACTACTGGAAATTATAATTATGTGAAACATAATAATTGCTTCCAACCCAATGGGAATGTGTAATGAGAATTCTGGGAGTGTGACCAATTCTCAGGATTCATTATTCATTGTTCACCTTAATTGGGACTTGGTTGTACAATGTACAGTGCAGAGATTTCCTAAGACCAACTAATCAACAAGTATTTATTGAGCCTGCTAAGCTGTGTACTTGGTGAGAAAAGGAATTTGAGAATGGGGTTAAAATATTCTTAGCCTCTCTCCTAAAAAAAAAAAAAGATTTCAAGTTAGTTGGGGTTGGGGGAAATAAGGCATATAAATATAGGAAACAGCTCAAAAATAAAGTCCAGTATAGCCCTGACTTTAGATGAAATAGGAGTCCAGTTAATAAATGAATTTCAAGCTGGAAGGATACATGTACCTTACATGAACAAGGACCCAAGCAGGTTGATGAAAGATAATTGTAAGGCCTGCTATAGGGGAGGCTAAGGCTGGTGAATCCCTTGAGATCAGCTTGGGAGTTCTGAGCAGTAGAGGGCTAAAGATGATTGGGAGGGGGGGTGGGGCGGTCTATGCTAGGGTGATTACCAATCACATAAGCCTCCTGGAAGGCAGGGGTGGGGACAGTTCACCAGAATTTACTGACTAAGGAGGGGTGCATCTGCCCAGGACCAAAACAGAACAGGTTAACTGCTACTGCTACTGTGGTCTACTGCTACTCAGCGGTAGAATGGGGCCCATGAATGGTTATTGCACTTCCAGCTTGAGTCTCAAAAAATTAAAAATTTCCTCCGTAACCTAACTGACAAGTAATCATTTAGCTTTTGCTGAGCTTAAGTACAGGGTAACCCACTACCTCCCAAGCCAATCCATTCTCCTGTTAAAGAGCTTGATAATTATTAAGTATTTCTTTACATCAAACCTAAATCTTCACCTCTGCCATGTTGCTTTCCATCCATTTTCTTCTCCTGGGCCAAGCACAAGTTTAATCCCTCTTTTACATAAGAGCCCTTCAGATAATTAAAGTTAATTATTGTGTAATGTCCCCTCCAAGGTTCTTCTCCTCTCCAGGCTTGTATGCCTCTTTCTTCTACGTTCTTTAACTGATTCTTTTTTTTTTATTTTAATTTATTTTCTTGGTTACATCATTCATTTCCACAAGGTTTTGAGTTACAAATTTTCTCCCCTTTTTGTCCCTACCCCCCAGCCCAGAACATTGATCATACTGTAAGACCCCTCCCACAATCTGTT
>CM053593.1:62702556-62741996 GCA_028646575.1 Pseudocheirus occidentalis
GGCTTCTCCTGACCACCCTGGGGCCAGGCCTCACTGGAAGTAAGGAGCTAAGCCTTTGAGGTGCTAAGTGCCTTTAGTAGGTGCCAATAGAAAGGGGCATGGAAGATCTTCTGATTTCATTAACATTACATTATTTACCTTATTAAATATTTTCCAATTACATTTTAATTTGACTACCACTGTATTTCCAAGCATTAGGTGCCATATTTGAAATCTTTGGTGTACAGCCATTTTAACATCTTAAAACATTAAACACTTTACTCAAACAGAGAATGCCTAAGTTTTCTGCTAGCACCATAAATTATCTAATTGCCAAAATATATTATCTGTAAATATGAAAGAGGCTATGATCACTTAGGCTTGGGGGGGGGGTGTGGAAGGAAAGGAAACAAGCATTTATTAAGTACCTACTGTTTGTCAATCACTGTGTTAAGAGTTTTACAAATATCTCATTTGATAAATGGGACAAATACAAATAAATGGGCCAACTTTAAAAAGAAAATCTGAAAAAGATTAACCGCAAAAATATTTTCACCCACTAAGGAAAAAGACACACCATAAATCTCTACTTGTTAACTTGGAGAACAATCAGCTAACTTAATAGCTGTTCTCAACCTTTCTAATGCCTCAACCCTTTAATACTCTTATGTGGGTGCATCTGCATGTGCTCAGACCCAGCTGGAGACTGATAGAGGAGCAGTGTCTCAGTTTCTAAGACCGTGGGAAATACATGTTTTCTGATGGTCTTAGGTGAGCCCTAGGAAAGGGTCATTCCACCCCCAAAGGGGTCGTGACCCACAGGTTGAGAACCACTGAGCTAACAGAACTTATTTTCATTTTTAAATGGAGATAGTCTATGTTTCCGAATGAGACAAAGGTATTATTGCAATAGTGTAGTTGTAGAATCTAGACTTACTCTTTTCAACCTACACCAGAAGGTCAGGTTTCCAGAGCAAGACTGATTATTCTGGGGGCAGCTAGGTAGCACAGTGAATAGAGCACCAACCATGGAGTCAGGAGGACCCAAGTTCAAATCCAGCCTCAGACATTTAACATTTACCAGCTGTGTGACCTTGGGCAAATCACTTAACCCCAATTGCCTTGCCTTTCCCCCTCCAAAAGTAAAAAAAAAATTATTCTTCCTTTTCAGGGCTCTAGGGGTATCCCCCTAAAGGACATGAGTTTTCTCTATTGCCATTGGCTCAAACCCTCATTATAGTATGTTCTTCCCATTGTTAACCGTCAGTGATTAGTACTCAAATATCATTTAACCTATGAACAACAATTAGCTTTTTCAAAGGAATAATTGCTGAGAAAATATATTCATAACAGAAGTACAAATGATTCCACTCTCACCTCTGCCGACAGCTGGGGACACACTCTCTTTATGCTACCTCCTTGGTCCCTGGAAGAGAAGGTATTCTCTGCATTCATTTCAGTTCATTTCCAAAATGTGACATATAGCCAATGATGAGTTGCTGTTTTTTATTTTCATTCCTCTGTTATCCTGGGTCAACTCGATCACTCAGGTCAGAAAATCTGACATGGACTCCTACTCCAGGACCTTGGGTGTCTTGCTCTCTTGAGCTCTCTTTGGAAGCTAGCAGAGACACATCTTAATCCAATACTCTTTCATCTCAAGCAGAAAAGAAAAAACCAAAAAGGTAAAAAACAGAGTCTAGCATTCATAGGAAGGAAGGGAATAAGCATTTCTACAATGCCTGATATGTACCAGGCATTGGGTTCATGCTTTTGATAAATATTATCTCATTTGAGTCTCAAAACAACCCTGGGAAGTAAGTATTGCTCTCATCTTCAGTTTATAGTTGAGGAAAGGAAGGCAAACAGAAGTTAAATGACTTGTCCTGGGTAACACAGCTGTTAAGTATCTGAGCCTAAATTTGAACTCAGGTTTTCCTGATTCTAGCCACTTTGACACCCAACTGCCTCCAAGTGACCCACAGGGTCCAATTGTCAACTCATGTTGGTAGGACCAGAGGCTATAAGCATATCTTTTCCCCTGGAACCAGTCAGACTTCAGGAATATCTGCCTAGTGATGTCCTAGTCAAGGAGACGAAGGGGGAGGGAGGGACAGGCTTGTGAGGTCCTGACTCTCCTAGCATTCATCATGAAAGTTTCTCATCTGGAAGATTCTAGAAAAGAGAAGGGTGTGGAAATAAGTATGTCTAAAATAGACACAGTCTGCTGCAAGAAAAGCGAATTTACTTACTATCCTGCCCATCCCCTACTAGATTTTATTTCAGACTATTGCAAGCTCCTTGGGCCTGGGCTATTGTTCTCTATGATTTTGCTTCCAGCTCAGTCACACAACAGTGGAATATAGATCATTGGTTCTGATCCTACCTCTCATCCTTAGTAACTGGGTTGCCTTGAACAAAGTCAGTAAACCCACCTGCACCTCAGTTTCCTCATCTGCAAAAGGGAAGCATTGAACTCTCAAGTGGCGCCCAAAGTCCCATCTCTAAATCTTCAGTCTTAAGCCCCCTGGCAAATATATCATCACCATCTAAGGTTAGAGCTAGAAGGGGACCAAGAGGTCATCTAGAAAAGTGATTTGTCCCAAGTCATACAGTGAATTAATTAGTAGCAGAACTAGGTCTAGAAACCTAAGTGTCCTGACCCTCAGTCTAATCATCTTTCCAATACATAATACTATCTTCCATCCACAGTCAGCATTATCAATAACCAGTCCATTCTATTTGCAAAGGACAAATTAGTCCTACTTATTCCTTATATAGATCCTTCATATGTTTGATACTCCATCAGTGGAGACTGAGAATATTACTTCATGGCATGGTTGTAGCCTTGGTACAGTTGGCGCTACTCTCTCCATGTTGTATATGTCCAGAGTGCTAATGTCACAGCTACTCAATTCTCAGAAAAGAAAGTTCTTGTCACCAAAAGTCCTTTGGCATTGTCAAATGGTTTGATGTCAGATCTTTTAAGTGGAAATTAGATTAAAGAAGAGGCATTAGCATGGACGATGAGAGCTTTCCAACTGACCAGTACCTGAAGCCTTCTATGTTTATGGGTTTCTTTAAAAACTAGGACTATCTTCTTTTGTTTGTATCTCCAGCACTATAATAGTACAGCTCTTTGTACATGCCAAATGCCTAATAAATACATTTCTCATTCATTCATTCACTCATTCATTCATTCGTTTGTTCATTCATTCATTCATTCATCCATACACCATCTGTGTGTATTGCTCAATTCTATCAATTCTTAATACAGAACTCCTTCAAACAGTGAAGATCAGCAGTTCACCTGAAACTTAGTATTAGAAAGCTGCACCGAGGTCAAGTGCAATGGTCACTTGTCCATGTTAACAGGGCTAGTATGCAAGTCACAGACTGAACCTGAACCTAAATTTCTTGAATCCAAGTCTGGTTCTCTAGCCACTACCTACATGCAAGTTCTCACTGCTGTAATACTAACCAAAAAAACCCCTGAAATTTACTAAGCGGTCCAAGCCATAGACATGCCCAGGGACAGATAGAGAACCAGCAAATCTCATCTCATGAGAGGCAGTATGAAGTAGAGGAAAGGGTCTTGGGATTTGGGTTCTGGCTCTGCCTCTTACCAAACTGTCACCTTATTCAAGTAATTTAAGCTCTCTGGGACTCAATTTCTTCACTGGTAAAGTTGCACTGGCATTTTCTCTACCTACCTACCTCATTCATGGTTCAGGAAACATGAATTCATTTGAAGCAGCTAGGTGCTTGTTTAAAATTGCTTCACCTGGACTCTAATTCCACCTTAATCATGTTAGTTCCACATTTTCCAGAATGGAGACAATCCTCTCTACATTATTATGGTAAGAACTTGTAACTGAAGGTCAAATGGACAACGTGGTAAGTGCTGAATTAAGAATGTATGGGAGAGTTCTTTGTAATAATAGAACAAGAATTAGAGTGAGCAATATTAATGATTTAATTCAGTAACCTATAACTACCTTTCCCTGTTCTCTGGATCACCCAAATCATATGTAAACAGCTAACTTTTAGTATTCTCCTGGGGCTCCAAATCCTATGATCCCCTGAGATCAGCCTGGGAACCCGGAAAAGCTATTGAGATGTAAGAATGGACAAAGAGGGAGATAGCTTGGTCTAGTCAGCATGCACACAAACCACATAGGGTCCCTTGGGTAGAAAGCCATGGTCACAGTGGGCAGAAAGTTGAAGTAAACAAGGCAAGTACTATTCTAGACTAAATTGGTGACATGGAAGTGAAAGGAGGCTTGAGATCCTGGAATTAGAAGTATATGGGATCTCAGAGGCCATCTAATCCAAGCCCATCTTTTTACAGATGAGAAAACTGAGGAACTTGCTCAAAGTCATATAGGTAATATCAGAGGTAGGATTTAAATCCATGTTCTCTGACTCCAGAACCAAATCTCTAACTACTTGAACCATACTACCAACCAGTGACTACGGTATCATAGTTTATATGGTCTAGAGAAGATACGTCAAACATGCCACACATGGCAATACTCTCAACTACAGCCCAAACTAGATTAAAATGTATATGGGAGTTATTTAACAAAATAAATAAAAATCTAATGGAACATAAATAATGTAAATATGTGGTTATCTAGGTCAATACATAGTTCTCTCCCTGGATTTTTCACCATGCCTATGGTCTGATTGGTTGGTTCCTCCTAGACCAGTGGTTCTCAACCTGTGGGTTATGTTCAATCTGTAACAATGAAAATACATCCTGCATATCAGATATTTACATTACAATTCATAACAGTAGCAAAATTACAGTTATGAAGTAGCAACAAAAATAATTTTATGGTTGGGAGTTACCACAATATAAGGAACTGTATTAAAGGGTCAAGGCATTAGGAAGGTTGAGAAGGACACTGTCCTAGACCCTCCATTTTACAGAGGATGCCCAGGTGAGGTCATGTTTTCTTTGTTCCTCTCCAGGCTCTGCTCCAGATTCTCCAACCTTTACCATTGCCCCTGTCCAGTACCTCCCTACCACCTACACACTTTTTTCAGGTTCCCCAATAGAGTGAAAGCTCTTTACTTTCTTCTGCTTGCATTTGTACACTCATTAGCACAGTGTGGCCCAAGTAAATCCATAACAAATGGATTTTGACTCATTGAGGCCAAAGTCTCTAAGCTTTCACAGCCTTTCTTTTGTTCTTAACAGCCTACCTCGTATCATATTCATCTATATACAAACTTCTGAAGGTCAGGAACTGGGTTGTTAAAAAAAAAAAATCTTTGACCAGAACCCATGACAAAGTTTTACATCTAGTAAGTACTTTAAAAATGCTTTTTGAATTATATTTAACTGAATTCTCTGAGACAATGGAGTGGAGTGAGGCATGTAAAAGTATGCACAAGGCTGCCGGATTAGGAGGTTCTCGCAAGAGCTCAGATTTTTAAAGGACAATCATAAAAAATGGAAAGCAGATGAAGGAAGGAAGGAAAGAAGGATGAAAGGAAGGAAGGAAGGAAGGAAGGAAGGAAGGAAGGAAGGAAGGAAGGAAGGAAGGAAGGAAGGAAGGAAGGAAGGAAGGAAGGAAAGAAGGAAGGAAGGAAGGACGGGGCCCCCAAACAGTAAGAATAGTGCTATAATAGCTAAAAATTCATTGTAAAGTGAAGCCTGTGGAAATTATTAAGGACAACAAGAAGAAATAAGGCTTTTTTGGCCCAGTCTATAATAGGAAGAACAAACAAGAAAATTTCATTCTGTGGTTGAAGTACATTACATAATATTAACTGATGATTGAGGAAACCAAACTACTGAGCTCCTATCTTAATTTCTTCTTGAAGAATCTCTCAGAATCACATTTCACAATTGGAAGATGTCTCAGAGGTCAGTTTGTCCAACCTGTACCTGAAAATATATCCTTTTAACAATGTACCTGACAAACGTTTGAAGACCTCACAAAGGAGGGAATTTACTACCTCTTGAATACAGTTTTTGGATAGTTCTGATCATTAGGAAGCTTCTCCTTCTACTAAGCCCAAATTTGCCTCTCTGCAGTCCCAACTATTGCTCCTAGTTCTTCCTTCTTCTACTAGGAAGAACAAGTATCAACCAGTTAATACAGTGAATAATGGGGCTATGGGGTTCTGGGGCTACGTGACTCTGGCAAGTCACTTAACCTTATCTAGTTTCAATTTCCTCATGTGTAAAATTGGGGTGATAATAGCATCTCTCTCACAAAGTTGTATAAGGATTAAGTGAATTAGGAAAGGCAAAGTGCTTTGCAAACCCTAAAGTGCTATATAAATACTAACAATTATTATTCTATATGATGGACCTTCAAATACTTAAAGACAACCATTTTCTTGGACCTGATTCTTGTCTTTTCCAGGATAAAAATCCCCAGCTCTTCCAAAAGGTCTTCATTTGACAGACACTTGAGGTCCTTCACCCTTTTAATTACCCTTCTCTGGGCTCTCTCTAGCTTATGAGTGTAATTCTTAAGATAATAGTACCTCAAACTAAGCACAGTTAGACCATACTCCAGAAATGGTCTAGCCAGAGTAGAGTAGGACCACAATTTGATCATTTCAGATCTTTCTTAATGATGCTTAACATCATATGTGCTTTCTTGGATGTCATGTCATCGTGTTGACTTAGAATGTTGAGATTCAAATTCCCTGAGATCAGAACTGGAACAGCTCAAAGGAAATGCAGGATGCACAAATTTAGAGAATCCACCCCAAAAGTTCACACAGACTATTTGTGCCCAATCTGTGATAGAGCATTCTGAGCTCTCATTGGTCTGATCAGTCACAGTCAGACACACTGAAACTTGACACTAGCTTGGTGATATAATTTTGGTCCTCTTCAAGAATGAAAGACAACCAGTTCCATACACCTCCAATTGCCTGTTGGACATTTCCATCTGGATGCTGTGTCAGCTTCTCAAACTCAACATGTCCATGGTGGAATTCATCATCTTTGACTCTTTATGATCCAGAATTATCCATATTATCCAATATTATCTAATCAGTTAATAACATCTGCTGGATCTTCTTCCACATTTCTGACAGTCTCCATTCATGTTTGATGAGGACAGTCTTCTCTAGTCCATACTTCATACAGCTACCAAAGCAATCTTCCTAAGGCACAGGTTGGATCATGCTACTCCCACCAGAGACCAAATTTTGAAGGAACTTACACCTTGGGCTCCAGGCCCCATAGCCACTGGCCCATCCACTGCTGCCCTGAGGCTGCCCTTTCTACCTTTTACCCTCTCCACTAATCCAGTCAATTCTCTACTCTGCTGCCAAAGAAATTTCCCTAAAGCAAACCTATGTCACGTGCACTGCTCCTTCAGTAAACTAATGGCTCATTACTACCTCCAAATATAAAGTCCTATGATTTCCATTTAAAACCCTTCAGAAGGATGAAATAGTTAAGAACAAACAAACAACCCCTTGGTCTCAAATCTCTCTGATAAGGGTTTAGTATCCTAGACATATAAGCAATTTGCAGAAATACACATAACTAAAAACCATTCCCCAATAGATGAAGGAGTCAAAGGATGAACAGTTCTCCAAAGAAGAATCACAAACACTGACACCCACATCAAAGAATTCTCCAAATCATCAATAAAGAGAAATGCAAATCAAAACAACTTTGACATTCCATCTCATACTCTGCAAACTGACAAAGATGACAAAAGGTGGAAATAGTCGATGTTGGAGGGATCATGTGTGGATAGGTGCACTTAAGGCACTAGAGTTGAGAATCTGTACAACTATTTTAGAAAGCAATTTGGAATTAGGCAAAAAAAGGAACATTAATGTCCATACTCTTGGACCTAGATCATCCATTACTGAGCTTATATACTAAGAAGGACGTTGATAAGAAAAAAGTCCCCATACACAATGAAGTTATTTATAGCAACACTTTTTGTGATAGCAAAGAACTGGAAACAAAGTAGATGGCCATCAACTGGGGAGTGGTAAGGCAAATAGTGGTACATGAATGGAATGCAACCTCATTATGCTGAAAGAAATGACAAATGTGATGACTGTAGAGAAACATGGAATGATCTACATAAACTGATTAAAGTAATCAGATCCAAGAAAACAACATACACAAAGACAACAACAGTGTAAATGGGAAGAACCACACATAAAAAAAATCAAAACGGAATGTTGCAAAATTATAAAGAAAAAGCATCGTTCAAAATAATAGATATGAGAAGACACTCCAAGACCAACCTTTTGTAAAGGGAGGTCTACAAGTTGTACATTTTCTTATTTTCAAACTTATTCAGTGCACTAATCAGTTATACTGCTTTCCCTGGCTTCTTTTCTTTTGTATTTAAAAATATTATTTGTATTTCATGGCCCTCTGGAAAGGGGAAGGAGAGGGATACTGGAGAAAAATTTAATGTTAAAAAAATACATAAAACACAAGACAGATAGATAGTCAATAAGTATTTATTATGCACATAATTAGTACCAGGCACTGTGCTAAGTACCTGGGATACAAAAAAAAATATGGTCCCTGGTCTCAAAGAAGTCACAACATGCAAATAACTATGTATGTGTAATATATGAGGCCTCATGGTTTATGAGATCCCATGTGTGGCAAGGGCTGTCCTCCATCCTGTATCACAGGGGTGTCATTGTTTGGCTTGAAGAGAGGTGGAATAAACATCTTTAGCCTCCTTTCCCCCACTCTTCTCCAAGGGAGACTTTCATTCCTTCCAGAAGGGGAAGCAGGAGGTTGGGGCCAAAGGCCACTCTGTTCTCCTCAAAGAGAAGGGAAAATTGGCTAAGACTGTATTTATCTGCTCCCTTAAATATTATGAGTCTAAGGGATATGATTATGTTCACTCCAATTTCTGATTGGAGAACCTCAAGCTTCATATTTAACACTTGACAATTTTCCCACCAAATACCAGTTTCACAATGAACACACTGAGTAAGTCACAATGAATTCCATTTATCAAAATCATAGCAAGACAGAAATGAGAGAAGGTAAACATAGGAGAAAATAAACCAGATAATACAGAGAGAAGGAGCTGCCCTACTGGGAGTGAGATAATTCAGTTCAACCAAGAGAGAGATCCTGGATCTCACCTGGTGAGAAACTTCCTAAAACTCTAGTAAGCTAAATGTGAATAGGGACATGATGGAGACTGCCAACTCTTTTCATGTTTCCCCAGTCTTTTCCTTCAGCAACCTGAAGTGGGGCTGGCCTCTTCCATCCTCTCCAAGCTGAAAACCTGAAAAGGGCTGGAGATTACTGTCTGTCACAACTCTGCCCACCTCTCACTCAAGGCAGGGTTGTTGTTCAATCTTTTTGGTATTGTCCAACTTTTCACAACTGCACTTGGGGTTTTCTTGGCAAAGATACTGGAGTGGTTGGCCATTTTCTTCCCCAGTTTATTTTACAGATGAGAAAAACTGAAACAAACAGAATTAAATGACTTGCCCACTGTCGCTAATAAGTGTATGAGGCTGGATTTAAACTCAGGTGTTCCTGACTCCAGGCTCAGAACTCTATCCATTGTGCCAGCAATAAAGAGAAAGTTCTGTATCAATGGACTTGGGACAGGGGTTACTTACAGATAAGGTATACACTGTATAGTGTAAATGGAAAGTAATTTCAGAGAAAAGGGACTAAGGTGGGGATGGAGGATGGAGACTAAAAGAGGCTTCTAAAGAAAATAGTTCCCTGAGCCTTAAAGGAAGCCTGAAAAGCTTAAATTGGAGATTAGTGGGGAAATCATTGTAGTCCTAGAGGACAGCCAGTGAAGGAAAGATACCCATCAGAGGGAGAGATGGAATGTAATGTGTGAGGATAGGAAGTTGGTATCACTGAATAGTAGAGAAAATGGGGGGGGGGGAAGTATAAGACCAGAGAGTTACAAAGAGGCTGGTCAGTCAACAAATGTTTGTCAAAGCCTACCATGTGCCAGGCTCTATGCTAAACACTGGGCATACAAAAAGAGGCAAGAAGCCTCAAGAAGCTCACAAGCTAATGTGGAGACAAGAAATAAACAAATAGGTACAATCAGGAAACAGTTCAAAAGAAAACAATTAACAGAAGAAAGGCAGTAGAATTAAGAGGGTTTGGGGAAGGAATCCTATAGAAGATGGGATTTTAGTTGAGATCTAAAGGAAGCCAGGAGACAGAGATGAGAAATGAGATCATTGCCAATAGGGTGGACATCTGGTGAAAATGCCCAGAGCTGAAAGGTGGAGTGTTTTGTTCATGGAATAGGCAGGATGCCAATATTACTGAATCCAACTTGGGTCAGGTTGTAAAGGGGAAAATACCAAACTTTAATCAGTCATTTAATTAGTTGACATAGCAAGCACTTCATAAATGCTTTTTCAACTGTTCATTGCTCTACTCAAAAAGCTTCAGATGTTCTCCTTTGTTTCTAAGATAAAATGCAATCTCCCTGACCCAGCATTTATGATTTTCTACAGTTTATGACCTTCCCATTTCTCCCCTCCATTCCAGACAAACTGGACATACCATCAATACCTTTGAGCATTCATACAAGCCACCACCACCCCAGGCTTGGAATAGACTCTTTTCTCACCTCTCTATCTTTCAGATTCTTTATCTTCCTTTTAGAATCTGCTCCAACGCCATCTTTTTCTCATAGCCTGCCTTTATCCCAGTTCACAATGTTGCCTCTGAATTCAAATATTCCTAGAGCACATTGTCTAAACTCTCTTTGCTCCTTAAAGCATATTTATTAGAGCCATAGAAACGTTCACCCTACCCTAGCCTACTAGAGTCTATATAAGCTCCTCATAGACACAGTTTTCATTTTTGACTTGAGAACCAGGAGAAGCAATTAATAGATATTTATTATATTGTTCAATGGCAACTGCCTTAGAGGAGAGCAGCATGAATTGCCTACAAGATGATAGAATGGCAAAGATGATCACAGAGGATGGTGAGTCAGGAAATGCTTTAGGTAAGAGGTACCATTTGAAGTGGTTTTAAAAGAATTGAAAATCAGGTGAAAAGTAGAGGGAGGATATTTCAGGGAGAGGGAAAAGTGTGAGAAAAAGCATCAAGATAGGGAAGCCCAGGAGAGAGCGCAGAGTGAGCAAAAGCATAGTGGAAAGAAGGAGGCAGAAGATCTGGGTGAGAATGCTCCCTGACGCTTGCTGCTTGGTACTTATGGGACCCCATCAGACAAATCTCTTCACTTCTCTGGGCCCCAGTTTCCTAGTGGGTTAGGCTATTCTGACCTCTAGGGTTACTTTGACCTCTAAATTCTATGCTTTTCTGTTGTGTAATCTATAACAGATATAAGGAAGTTGAGGCAATTGTTTCTGTTGTGGCCAGAAACACTGAGGGTCTTCCCCTCCAAGTCTGAGTCTTTTGAAAAGGCAAACTAGGTCAATTTTTGCCTCTATTCTTACCTAGTCTAAATACTGAATGTATGTTGACTAAGACAAACTGAGACCTGGGGAAGACCTTAACTTAAAAAGGAAGGCTGAGGTCTCCACTGCATCCAGGGCCATCTCTTGACCTATGTCTCACCACTGGACTCCAATGACTCTGGAGGAGAGAGTGAGGCTGATGATTTTGCACAGCTCCACCTCACTCAAATCCAATGCATTTGCAAATAAAGACATCACCCTCCTGATGTTGTTGGTCCTTTTCAAGAATGAATGAACAACAACAAACAAAGGAGGCTGAAGACTGTTTTGGTCACAAGTGTAAAGTACACAGGAGAGTGATGCAAAATATAATCAGAAAGAGGCATACGTTCACAAAGAACAACTCACAAAAATTAGCCTAATTCATTTTTGATAAGATTGTATTAGAAGGGTATATCAAAGTTGCTATAGGTAGAATCCATTTTGATTATAACCAATGCTTTGATAAAGGTTCCCCAATAGAATATGATCTTCTTTAAAAAATTGAGATTTTATTGATGTCTTTTGTTTTTTACTTGACCATAGTTTCCCCTTGAATCCTACCGATCCCCTTCCATGGAGCCATCCCATCTAACAAATACATTTTAAGACAAAAAGAAAAGGGGGGGGGGGAAGTAGCATAACTCATTCATTCACTTTAAAAATCTGAAAGTATGCACAATGTAGAATAATTGTGGACCTCCTGTCTATGAGAAAGGAGTATCTTCTCATATCTCTTCTTTTGGGTCATGCTTATTCTTTAAAATTTCGCAACATTCAGGGCTTTTTTTCTTTATAATATCATTGTTTCCCCATTTATATAATTTTAGTTTTTGTTTATAAGGTAGCTAGATGGTTCAGTGAATAGAACTCCAGGCCTGAAGTCAGGAAGACCTGAGTTCAAATCCAGCCTCAAAAACCTTCTGTTCCTGGACGAGTAACTTTACTTCTGTTTGCCTTAATTTACTTGAGAAAGAAATGGCAAAACACTCCAATATTTTTGCCAAGAAAGCCCCATGGACACCATTGGTGTAGCAAACCAGACTTTCAAGGGTCCCCTGGTCCCATTAAGGAAATGTTCCCCTCTTCTATGAGGTCAGTAGGCAGATTCGCAGGAAGAGTATAATCTTGTTGGATGGATGCTTTTGTTCGTCCTATGAATAACTAAAGAAAATTCAGGGTAGCTAATTAGCAAGTCTTGTTTGTGCCTCTGGATATGGTCCTAGGATAAAGTCTTTTTTTAATTTTTTATTTTATTTTATTTTTTTTGCTTTTTGGAGGGCAATTGGGGTTAAGTGACTTGCCCAAGGTCACACAGCTAGTTTTTCGTGTTAAGTGTCTGAGGCCGGATTTGAACTCAGGTACTCCTGACTCCAGGGCCAGTGCTCTATTCACTGTGCCACCTAGCCGCCCTCTAGGATGAAGTCTTAATGAATAATTAGCCTTGAGCTTGGGTAGGGAGTAGTTGAGACCAAAGGAGGGTCCTTGCATTCTGGTTAAGTAAGAATTTCTGCTATAGGAATATAAGCCTTGTAAGTTCCATAATCCTTGTAAGTTCCTTATATCTTGGGCTCTGTTTGAAATGGTTCTGTAATAAACAGACTATTGAATACATCCCCATCTCTCTCTTTTCATTCAGCTGGTTGCTAGGCCAGTCAACTGTGCTGAATGCAGTAAGTGGCACCCAACGTGGGGCTCAAACCCACAATCCTCAAATCCACATGCTCTACCAACTGGTATGCTATGGTCCACAGGGTCATAAAGAGTTGGACACAACAAGTCCTTGTGTATATTGATTTCTTGGATCTGCTTACTTCATTCTGAATCAGTTCAGGTAGAACATTCCATACTTCTCTGTATTCATCACATTTGTCATTTCTTTTAGCTATTATAGCTCATTCCATTCATTTACCATGATTTGTACAATCATTCCCCAATCTGTGGTATCTACTTTGTTTCCAATTCTTTGCTCTCACAAAATATGCCACTATAAATATAAATAAATAACAATCTTATCCCAAGGGTATGGACATTTATATCAGGTTTGGTTGTTTTTCTGGCAAAATTCCAAATTGCTTTCTAAAATGGTTGTTCAGATTCCCAGTTTTACAGTGCACCAGTGTTCCTATCTACCCACAATCCCTCCAGCACTGATGCTTTCTTCCTTTTGTCATCTTTGCTAATCTGAAAAGAGTTTTTGAAATCGAATGTCAAAATTGTTTTGATATGGATTTCTCTTATCATTGATGATTTGGGACATTCTCTGATGTGGTTGGTAATACTTAGCAATTTTTTTTTGAGAATTGTTTATTCATTTTCTATTGGAAAAATAACTATTGGTCTTATATATGTAGCACAGTGATATAGGGCTGGGCCTGGAATCAGGAAGACTGAACTCAAATCTGACCTCAGATATGTAGCTATGTTACCCTGGACAAGTCTCTTTACCGTTTGTCTCCGTTTCCTCATCTGTAGAATAAATTGGAGAAGGAAATGGCAAACCACTCCAATATAATTTCTAAGAAAAATCCAAAAGGAGTTACAAAGAGTTGGACACAACTGAACGACAAACTTATATATGTAACTTGAGTCTCAGAGCCCACTTGAGTCCCCAAGTCCATTGGACTTTCTCCTCATTGGAGAATATCAATACCTCTCACCTGTGTAAGAGGCAAAGCTAAGTGGAGAAGAACAGGAGAAAAGAGAGTTTTAGTCTTGTGACTCTTCAAGACCTACTTCAGGTACTTTCTGCCTTATAGCTTCAAAAGAAAATAGTGATAATTCAGAAGCTATTTCAGGTTGCTAAGGGGAGAATAAAACTGTAGGAAGAAGTTCACATCGGAGGAGCTCATGGGCTCCATCATATCCCTATGGGATACTCTAGAAACTTCAGGGAATTTCCCCTTGGATGAGATCTCAGCTGAGTCACCTCAAGACCAACAGTGGGCTCCTTCACTCTGTATGTTCAGTATATATTCTCCTATGTACATTTTCCCAGATTTCTTTTTTGTTATTCTTGCTATGTGTATTCATTGTAAAATCGATATTTGGTAGGAAGGTAATCAAGTCTTGGATATAAAACTTGGGATCTTCCTTTTCCCAATAATGAACAGAAATCAGAAGTTTAGCTTGAAACAGAAAATTACATCCCCAAACTATTAATATTCAAAGGAATATAGATATAATTCTAGCCTGATACTTTCTCTCTCTCTCTCTCTCTCTCTCTCTCTCTCTCTCTCTCTCTCTCTCTCTCTCTCTTTTTTCCCTCTCTCTCCCTCCATGTCTCTCTCTCTCTGTCTCTGTCTCTGTATCTGTCTCTCTGTCTCTGTCTCTGTCTCTCTGTCTCTCTCTCTGTCTCTGTCTTTCTCTCACAGAAGAGCAAGGAGAGGCACCTACTTCACAGGGTTGCTGTGAAAATCGTATAACTTATGTAAAATCCTTTGCAAACCTTAAAGTGGTATGTAAATACTAGCTAGTATTATTTTTGCAAACAAATAAATTATCTACAGATATTTTTAAGATTATCATGTGGAATTTATTAAAAATTGGAAAGTGACGGGATTTCCATCAATTGGGGAAATAGCTGAACAAGTTGTGGTATATGATTATGATGGAATACTAGTACACTATAAGATATAATGAGGGGGATGGTTTCAGAAAAACCTAAGAAGACTTACATGAACTAATGTAAAATGAAGTGAGGAGAATCAGGAAAACACTGTAAACAGTAATAGCAATATTGCAACAATGATCAACTGAAAGACTTTGTTACTCTGATGAAGACAATGAAACCAGACAATTCCAAAGAATCTTTGATGAAAAATGCTATCCATTTGGGATGGCTAGGTGGCTCAGTGAATAGAGCACTGGCCCTGGAGTCAGGGAAGACCTGAGTTCAAATCCAGCCTCAAACACTTAACACAAAACCAACCGTGTGACCTTGGGCAAGTCACTTAACCCCAATTGCTCTACCTTCCCCCTCCAAAAAAGCAAAAGAAAAAAAATGCTATCCTATCCACCTCCAGAAAGAGAACTGATGAACTCCAAGTAAAGAATGAAGCATATTTTTTCTATTTTCTTTATTTTTTCTTGCTTTTTTTTTTTGCAGCATGGCTAATGTGAAATGTTTTGTATGACTTCATGTATATAAATGATATCATATTGCTTGCCTTTTCAATGGGTAGGAGAGGGGCTGGAGAGAGGGAGAGAATTTGGAACTCAAAATTTTACAAAATGAATGTTTAAAAACTAATAAATAAATTGGGGGGAGCATTAAATTCCTTCTGAGGGTTAAATGGGTGAAAATTAGAATGACTGATTTTGGTTCAATATACTCATAGTAAAGAGGGTTCCTAAAGAGGGTTAGGGTTGCCTCAAACCCCAAAATACCAACACACCAGGTCTACTCAAGTCTTCTCAGCCAAAGAAAAGTGAAGTTTATTGAAAGTTCAAGTTCGCCATATGGGATAGACACTTAAGGAGCCAGTCTATGCTAGGTCGTTCTATGGTTCTTTCACATAGTAAGTCTGTGCTAAGTTATTCTATGTTGCTCTCACACAGATGGAGGGAAGACAAGGTCTTATATACAGAGGAATCTAGGGGTGGTCTGGAGGAGGAGTTTGGGGAGGGTCTTCAGGAGGAGTTAATGAGGTCAGTGCAAGTGTGAATTGACATTTTGATAGGCTCCAGGGTGCGAAGTAGGTGAACAATGGAGGTCCAGACTAGTAATAGAGGTTTGGGCCCACCCACAATGAAATACTTACGGCCTTTGCAAATGCCTCATCAAGTAGGAAGATTCAATCAGATTTCAAGGGGTTTCCCAGAGCATGTACCTCAAAGATTCAAGGAGAGCTCAAGGGGGGACCCAAAACCTATACCTCATCAATAGGATCACAGATTTAAAGCTAGAAAGGGCTTTAGAGATCATCAAATACTATTCCATTTTACAAATTAGAAAAGTGAGGTTTTAACTGGTGGATTAAGTTATTTAAGGTCACATGGGGAGTTAGTGACTGAGTCGGCATTTGAACCCAAGCCCTCTGATCCTAAATCTACTTAGCTTTTTGCTATATCACTGAAGAGCTTTCTTCTGTTCATAAATGTAATGGCCTTCTTTACAAGGTAGTGAATGAGGAAAATCTAGATGATCAGTCAGAGGAATACTCTGGGGGGGGAAGGGAGATTCCTGCACTGGATAAGACCTCAGCTTCAATGGCGCCTTCAATTCTATAACTGAATGCACATCAAAAAATTCTTTTAAAAACAAAGGCCAGGGTGGTGGGAGATTTTTGTTAATTGAAAAAAATTAATTTTTTTAAAAACGGGGTTTTTGTTCATTTTTATTACTTTATTTTTAATTGAGAAAAAATTAATTCTAGGAGGAAGAAACCAAGGCTAGCCATAATCTTACTGCACTGGGACTAAAGGGAGGGAGGGATCATGTGCATGTGCTGGAGACTGACATGCCACACACAGCTTCCTAGAAAACGGGAAAGAAAAAAAGGTCTTTTCTATTCTCCAGGCCCCGGTCTCCCCAGCTCCTTTCCTGTCTCAATGAAGTCAGTCTGCAGGTGTGAGGGCCAATAGGCGCCAAGAAACAAAGTCAAGTGTGTTTGTTTTCCCCAGAGAACAGAGTCTGCCACGCTGGCTGCTCGTCCTTCCTCCTCCTACCAAGCTGCCGCCTCCTTGAACTGGGAAAACAGGAGCTTAGCCCATGGGCTGCTGGCTTTTGGCTGCTGCCTCCAGGCTCTCCACAGAGCCTGCCCCTCCCTCCCCTGGGTGGGGAAGGAGGGGGGAGAGGAGGAGGCCTAGGAGAGGGAAGGGGAAGGGGAGGGGGAGGGAAAGGAGAAGGAAAACAAGAGATCAGAAGAGGCATTTCACCATTCTCCAAACAAGGCTGCTGCTGGGGCTAGGGTAAGATCCAGAGCCTGGCATACTGCCTTAGATGGGGAGGTGTGAGGAGAACCTGGGCAGGAACCCTGCAGGTCACTAACTTGGTATTTAAACTCTAGGATAGAAATAAGCAGCAAAGAAAAAAAAGAGAAGGATTTCACCATTCCCCTTTCTTGCTCTTTCTCTATTCCTTTGTCTCTTGCTCTTCTCTCTCCATGTTGCTCTCCTTGTTTCTCTTCCTCTCCCCTTCCCTCCAGCAGTGACCTCTAAATTGGCACAGTGTCATTCTTCAAGATGTGAGTTACATAATGTGGCTTATGAAAACAAAATTACCCCAAGCTTGCCAGCCTGGGTAAATCCCAGAGCGAAAAGAACAACACCCATTTGGCTAAAGGCTGCTGCAGGAAAGGATGTCCCGATTCTGACTTATCTGAGGGATCCAAGCTCCTCCATACACTAACCTCACCAATGGGATTGAAGTTCTTAGGCCTGAAGCAACAGAGATCAAGGGGGTGGAAGGGAAGGAATGAGACAGAGACAGACAAAACAGGGAGAGAAGAAACAGATAGAAAAGACAAAGAGAGTTAAGGACAAGAAAAGACAAAGATAAAGACACAGAAACAGTGAAAGAAATAGAGAAAGATAGAGGCTCAGAGAATCAAAGGGGAAAAGGGAAGAGGGGGGGTGAGACAGATGGAAAGAGAGACAGAGAGATAGTGAAAGAAACAGAGAGACAGAGGAGAGAAAAAGAAGGAAAGACAGAGGTAGAAGAGAGGGGAAGAGAAAGAGACAGAGATGAGGAGAGACAGAGACAAGAGACAGAATCCTCACAAATGAAGCAGAATAAACAAGCTAGGATAAGAATTAACCCAGGATGTCTCCATTCTTCCTAAGCTGTCATTGGGCTTAGGCTTCTCAAACAGCAGCTTTCTTGACAAGTTTTTACAATTCAATTTAGTGATATTTCCTGGAGGTTTTGAGGCTGTGTAGAAAATAGCGCCAAACAAATGTCTTCAGGACCTGAAAGTAATTGTTCTAAGGCTGTTGGGAGACTTCAAAAGTCCCTAGCACAATCTGTCCCCTCCTGGCAGTCAGTAGGGACTGACCAAGGAAGGAGGACTTAGGGTGATTGTCTCCTTCCTGTGGTGGTCCCCTGACACAAGAAAGAAGACTAAATGTATGAGAATTGGGTCATTAATCAATGCTAGAGCCCAAAGGGACTTCAGAGATTATATAGTTCAATCTTCTTATTTTACATAATAATAAATATACATAGAGGCAAACTGGTTGATGGCATATAATGGAGGAACTGAAAGGGATCTTAAAGTTGATTTAATCTGAACCAATTATATAGTAGGTACTCAATAAATGTTTGTTAATTGAATTGTAATCAAATCAATGGCTACCAGAAAGAAAATGTCTGTTTCCTTATGGCTCCAACCCAAAACACCCCAAGTGGTTGATGATGAGGTGTAGGCTCTGGGACCCCCCATCCCTTTTGAGCTTTCCTTGAATCTTTGAGGTACATACTCTGGGAAACCTCTTAGAATCTGACTGTCATTAACTCCACCTGAAGAACTGGAGTCTGATTGTCATTAACTCCACCTGAAGTCCCTCCCCAAACTTCAGGCTCCTCCTGAAGACCCTTCCCTGGCTCCTCCTCTGAACTGCCCCTAGACTCCTCTGTATATAAGACCCCATCTTCCCTCCCTCTTTGTGAGAGTACCATGGAATGGGTTGGCAGAGACTTCCTTTTCGAGAGCCACAGAATGCTCTAGCAGAGACTTGGTCTGGGTGAGAGCGCCTTAGGATAGCTTAGCAGAGACTTGCTCTGTAAGAGTCTATCCCACATCTTTCAATAAACTTTACTTTTTCTTTGGCTAAGAAGACTTGAGTGGAATTCTTTCAGCAGGACCCGGTGTGTTGCTACTTTGGGGTCTCAGGCAAACCCTAACCCTCTTTGGGCACCCTCTTCAGTTGATACTCCCCTTCTTGTTTATTCTCCCCCTCCTCTCATAAGACTATAAACTTTTGAGGTCAGAGACTCCTTTGTATTTGGATCCAAAGCACTTAGTAGGCTGCTTAGCACACAGGAATTAATTAATTTATGCTTTTTCATTCATTCAAGACTCCTGTCTTTCGTCTTCTGATAAATCCTTCTCTGGAGTTCATCCAGTATGGTGGAGATCTATCTTTTCACTTTGCATAAGTACTGATCAAGTATACAGACTCACTCTCAACTACCAACTTTTCTTTAGGTCATACATTTCTTTGAGAGTTCTTTCACCCCCACTTCTGCTCAGTTCTTCCTTGGTAATATGCAGTGACCTAGAACACTGCCTTTTGGGGGACCTCAGCTTTCACTCTTTGATCTTCTTCCATGCTTTACAGTCAGGAAAACTCACTGGAAGATTTTTGAAGTTAGAAATACAGGCCTTTGTGTCATTAAAAGCACTGAGCAACTGTCCAAAAGCAAAAGAGCCTGCTCTCAGCCTATTCAATTCTGGCCCCAGTTGACTATCTCGTCATCTGTCCAAAATATACTCATAACTGACTCCAGCTCTACAGAGTTTCCATTCGATCACATCACATATCACAGAACAACTAATAGACTTGACCCCTCTACTGTATTCGTGCTAAATTTGTTTAGTTGGACTAAACTCATTTACTTGATGGCAGATTTCATTTACGAGGTTCTGAAATGTTCTAGGTCTCAATATAATCAGTAAGATGTCACTCTCGATCTGAATCACTATCAACAGAATATAAATGCGTTGAGGGCAGGAATGGCTTCCCTAAGTTTATTCTCATGAAGATTTTGTAGAAGCTGGCATGTGGGTCAGAAATGATTCAGAACAAGTTTTCTTAATCCTCTTTTTTTGGTAATAACAATTACATTTCATCCATATTAAAACGTTAAGGTTTGTGAAGGTTGGGATAGCCTTATAGTATGATTTACTGAGGGCCCACAACCTCTCCAGACCTGAAGACCCTGCTAGGAAGCTGGGAAGGAAGGTGTTTCCCAACATCTAAAGTGGTATTTTGATACAGTAGAAAGCAAATTGATCTCTCACGAAGAAAACCTTTTCAAATTTCAACTCTGATAATTTTCTCATTTGTAAAATGGAATAATAGTATCTATGTCATAGATTTGGGTTTCATTTTTGTTTTTTTCCCAATGAGAATCAACAAATATATGTCTAGAACATAGACTCTGGAACGACTTTCCCAATTCCCATTCCCAGTGGCAGCCTGGGATTACTTATCCCCTCAGAGACTAGGAGATTTTTTTTTCTACTGCTAAACGAAGCTCATAAGCCCCAACCAATACACTCTCACCCAGGGAATTAGACTTCGGGTGTCTATAGAGGTTTCCAGCCCTAGTTCAGTAATCTTAGGTCAAACCATTTCATTTCACGAAACTGAAGGTTTCAGAGGCTTGTTACATGACTTGCCCAAGATACACAGGTAGTAAAACAAGGGAGTAAGAATTGAAAATGAGGTCTAATGACTACAAAATCTAAAGTTCTTCTCTTGACTGATATATTCTTTGCAACAAACTCCAAACAAAAAATGTGAATGCCTATTATGTCTAATAGATGCACTAAAATCCCATGTCAATTTCCCTAACAATGAGAGCCTTTACTATAAGGATGGGGAAATAGCTGTATGTATTTAGATACAGGGGTACAGTGGATACAGTGCTGGGTCCAGAGTCTGGAAGATTCATCTTTTGGAGTTCAGATCTGGACTCAGACACTTACTAGCCGTGTGACCCTGGGCAAGTCACTTCACCCTGTTTGCCTCAGTTTTGCCTCATTTCTGTAAAATAAGCTGGGGAACAAAATTAAAAACCACTCCAGTACCTTTGCCAAGAAAGACCCAAGTGGGGCAAGGAAGAGCTGGACACAACCGAAAAAAACAACTGAACAGCATTTAGATACAATTGAGAGGAAGAGTGTGATGCCACATCTTAATGTTTTGATATGTTTTGATTTATAATTTCAAAATGTACAGTTTAAGGATTAGTTGTAATTTTCTTTTGAATCTCTCTTGTTGGTGCTAGCACTAGTAAAGACTGAAATGACCAGCATCTAATGGATCTGGGTGGAGATAATTACAGTCTGTGAATTGGAGATGCCCAATTTTCTAAGAACCAACTACATAAAAGCATAATGAATCCTTTTGGGAAGCACCATTCCACCACTTAGATAGGGTACTTCACAAAACAAATTGACTCTCCAGTCCAGTTCATTTCAAGAAAATAAAAATACCCCCATTCTCCACAGTATCCTAGCCCTTTCTTCCCCAAACTCCCCCACTGTTTTATATTGAACTTCTTTGACTTCTCCACAATGTCCCTAGTAAATTCATCTTTGGGAAATATCATCTTGTGAGATCCAATCAGCCTTCATAGTCACATCCCTTCTGTACTTTCTGGAGAATGGAACCAGCAACTCCTTAATCTCCATTAAGGTGAGACTGCAGAGACATCTCATTTACCACCACAGCACTCATTTCTTGATTTCTTTGATTCAATCACCTGGGCTTCCACTATCCCCTCTACTCCTCCCAATTACTTCCCCAACCCCCACTTTTCAGCTCTCTTGTGTCCTCCCCAACCAAAAGCAAGTTCCTTGAGGGCTGGGACTATCTTTTATTTTTCTGGTATTTTTATCCCCATTTAGCACACAGCAGGCACTTAATCAATGTTGATGTACTATTATTACCTCTTCTATAAACCAGAGTAATAGACTTTTCTTTTAAAGATTCAAGCTTAGAAGAAAGGGAGTCTTTAATATCCCAGTAGCCTTGAGAGTAAGGGTTTGTTTGCTTGTTTTACTAAATAGTCAACCTATAAACAAATTGGTTTGACAAAACACAAGTGGGGAGTTGCAATCTTGGGATGCAACTATTTTAGGTCAAGTTTAATGCCAGCAAACCAAATCAATGTCTTGCTGAGCACAAGACAGTGGTATAAGCTGTCTAGATTCCTAAATTTTTCTTTAGATTTTGCACTTAACTGGCCCAAGTGTCCAGTGACAAAAAGGGAAGGATTCATCCAAAACCTCATTGGTTTAGGAACTGGAACAGGTCACTAAAGACATTACCCTTAGCACCTATTCGCTCTACAATTTCATCTTCTGGGTTAGTGGCTATGCCTGACTTTTTAATCTTTTATCTCAACAGAATTGGATGGAAATTGTTACTGACATCTGGAGTGGGTTGAGTTCCTTAAGCTGCTATTGTCCTGGAGGATCCAACCAGTTCTATTCTATCCCCAAGATCGAAGTTGTGGCTTCCAATTTGTCAGTGATAAGTTATCAGTTAACTCAAAAGCCAGTTAAATGAGCCTTGGGGATTTAATCTCAAATGCCAGGTAAGGGGGGAGATGGGAATATGGTAATTTCTTCCTACTCTCATTCTGACAGCAGTAGTATAACCCCTTCCCACTGCAAATAAGAACCTGTGAAATGACCTTGAATTCCAAGGTCCACTTAAAAGTATTAAAACTCAACTGAGGAGTGTAAGTGACCAGAGATGAGATGGCTAGGTAATTGAACAGACATGACTTGGTTTTGGGCAGTAAGCCACATTAACTACACAGAACCTACATCTTCTGCGAATGACGTTAGGCAGCTTGAGAGTAGTCATCCACTCAAGATGGGTGTAATCACATCCTGATATTCATTTTGTGCTGGCTTTGCTAATCTCTATTTTCAACTATTAGTCTTATAGTGCAGCTGCTAACTTTACACCACTCCCTTTCCCCCCCCCCACCTGGTTAAAGGGACTTTTTACATTTCATGCCAAGCTAAATGAATTTGAATCGAATTCTACTACAAACTCCATTGAGAGTAGTTTTTCAAAAGAGCAGTGAAAGTTATAACAAAGGTAGGAATGCACAGACAAGGCCTGGACGCTTTTGAAAGATAAAACAGTCTCTACAGACACAAACTCTCCAGCTACTAGGGTAAGAGGTAAAGAACACAAATATCTATTTGAGGCAAGTTTCAAGTAAATTTACCATTTAATGATAAGACTTCTTGTAAAACAGAGGTAATTAAGACCTTTTTCTTCTCTGAAATGACAACAGCATCCCTTAAGTAGTATCCCTAAGTAAGTTCAGATAATTGTTTAATTCTCTAGTTCTCAAATACCATCAACTCCCAGGCAGCATCAAGAAAAAGATGGGAGCCTTCTCTTTTGTAAAGGGAAGACATAATATATAGAATCGTAGTGATATACAAAACTTGGTGAGAATGTCAATGGAAAGGAATCTGAAAAGTCTGGGTTGGTTTACAGGAGCTATCCTAGGAATTAAGTAGCTTGTTTAAAATACAGCAATATCAAGTGCTGAACATGCTGTCCGTAGCCATGAGAATTCCTCATGGTAAGGGTAAGGAGGGAAAAAACTAGCTGGAGGTCAAAGCCAGGAAATCCACACAACGATGGCCAACTAACAAAGCCAGTGATGGCATAATAAACCAGAGAGACCAGCAAGGGGGAGAGGTAGGGTTTCAGGGTATTTTTGTTCTGTTTTTTTTTTTATTATTAAAAAAAAAAACTAATCAGAAATCTTTTGACAAAAATGCAAAGAAAGATCTGGCACTCAGAAAATACCAAGATACAAAATCACAATGTCTGAACCCAGCTCTGTCAACCCCAACTTCATCACTAAGACAGTTAGGCAAAGGTATGGTTTGAGCATACTAGGGCATACATGCATGCAATTCTGAAAAACTGTACAACTTAGAAACCCTATAAACATTAGAATCTAAAATTGTTTTGCCTTTATATAAAGTTTTTAATATATCAAAAGGCCTGCTTTAGTGACATGCTAGTCCCACCAGAAAATAAAACACCCACAACCCCACCCCTGCCTTGTCAGTAACATGGTTAAGTTGACCAGCCAACTCATACTTTTTACCCCCCCAACCCTCTCCCCCTCCCCTATATGTGCGCTTCATTCAATGTGTGCTTGTTAAAAATCACAGCCGTCCAGTGCTTCCTGCTACCTTTAGCTGTGACCACCTCTACATGGATGGGAAAGAGGGTAAGCTGAAAAGATGGGCCAGCCACCAAAGCAGGCTTTTTTGGTACAAATTCCCTTCTAGTACAGTCATTTCTTCTTAGCAGGAGCTCCCTGCTTCTGACCACACCTTCCCACCTGCTTTGCCTCTCCACCCCCACCCCATGTATATATACCCCTTTAAGTTTTTTTTTTTGTTTTTAAATTTAAATATAAAAATACTACTCTGCATTGGGTGAAGGGAAGATGAGTGGGCAAGGAGGTTCCTTTTCTCTTTTCTAAAAGGTGAGCAGTCTCCATTGGTTCACAAAGCCTACAAACTAATTTCTGGCCAAGGGTTCCCACTAGGCCAGGGAAAATATGAAGAGGCCAATACAGCTAGAAGACAAAGGGTTTGTTTTCCTGTAAGCTGAGACCACCACCCCTTACTAATTCTTATCTTTTAAGAAAAGTAGATTAGAGTCTCATATGAATTTAATACTCTTCTCCCTCCCTTCCAAAAAACTCAGTAAATTCCTCCTCCTACCCACCTTCCACTCTCCCACAACCCTCCCATCTCAAAGACTTATTCTTTTATTTATTTTTTCCTGGAAGTCACAAGTCTCTGTTGATTTACAAACTTGATTAGATGGAAGCAGTGGTTATGTTCCCCAATCCCTTTTTCCCCACTAACAAACTATTTCTCAGTCTTCAAAAACTGAATGATGGGAGAAAAAAAGATTAAAAACATCCCAACCTTACTCCCCTTCCCCCACAAAAAAAAAGCAAGGAGTTATCTGTGGGCACAAAAAAAATGGTATTTTGTGCCCTGAGTTACATCTAGTAGGGAAAATTGGAAGAGGGGAGAGGTGAGGTGGAAGAGGGCATGAGAAACGGGTTATGGAGTGGGGAATACAGAAGGTATCTGTAGGTCTAGTCCACTTAGTTTTTATACTGAAAGGGTTCTTCTCCTGTCTCATTGAGGAGACAGGTACGGATAAGTGCCTCTGTCACTCCGTAAGGGTCACAGTTGGCGGAGGGGCGGCGATCTTCAAAGTAGCCCTTCTTGTCCTGCCCAACCATCCTGGGAATTCGGATGCTAGCCCCACGGTTGGCCACGCCAGCAGAGAACTCATTGATGTTGGATGTCTCATGGAAACCTGTCAGGCGACGGGCATTGTCCAGACCCCCCTTGGGGTCATAAGCTCGGATGTGATATTTGTGTCTCTTACTTAGTCTCTCAATAGCTTCTTCAATAAACCTGAAGAAAAAGTAGGTGCAAGGTGAACTCAGAGAATCCCCAATGAAAGGGGAATAACTGGGAAAACACCTAATATGGGGATCAGTATGTTTCTAAGTTTAAAAGGTTAAGGATTAGAACACCTTTTCTGCCAATAGTTCCAAATCTGAAACATAGGAGTTCTCAACCTGGGTTTCTCCCCCCAATGTTTTTATTTATTTCATTAAATATTTCCTAATTTAATGCACAAAACTTTTCAGCATTCATTCTTTAAATTTGAGTTCCAAATTCTCTCCCTCCTTGAGAAAGCAAAAAATTTCTCCACCTATTAAGTAAAACCACTATGGCTCATGGCTTAAGACTTTGTAGTCTTTTAAGTTGTAGGAGGCCCAGAAATGAGGTACATATTAACCTGGGACAAGTTACTGAACTTCTCTGATCTACAGAAGGGGACTTGGCCCTATCCTTCCTCACAAGCCTGGGAATATACTCTAAATTTTAAGGCACTGGGCATAGACCAAATCTATAAATGAGACAGTTTATTCCCTACTCATGATTTATATAAGCCTCTATTAGTACAAATTTGGTTTGTGGACAACTAAGACGCGAAAATCAATCTTCCTCTTTTAGCTGAAAGGGGAATTATGGTTAAGCTATGAGGTACAGCTGTGAGAGTGCAATCCATATAGAATATGTGTGTGTCTGTCTGGCCTTGGAGGACCAACTGGAAAAGAGTAAATGGGTATCAATTAACTTTTTAAAAGTCCCAATTATTGCTCACTGATTTTTCCTCTTTGTCCAAGATTTAATACCAGTCCCTGAATTTGTTCCTTTGGGAAGACTAGTTTTCCTAAATCAACGTGGCACATGCTCTGAGGACCCCAGTCACAAATTGGAGAATCCCAAACATAACCTAAAAGGTTATTTTCTTTCCAGCTAGAAGAATCAATATGAACAGGATGTGTCCTAAGGAAGCATGGTGGATCTATTTCTAGCCACCCAGACTTTCTAAACTATTCTGTATTCTCTCATTTCTCCCACACCCCCACCTCCCTCTTCCTCACCTCCATGGTAAAAGACTAAATATCAGCAAAGCTACCCAGAAGAAGCAAGTTTCTTACTTTAGACCATTATCTTCTCTCATGGCCTTGGTACTGAAGTTAGTATGGCAACCAGCTCCATTCCAGTTTCCAGGGATTGGCTTGGGATCAAATGTTACAATCATTCCAAAATCTTCACACACACGATGGAGGATGAAGCGTGCAATCCACAAGTGATCTCCCATTTCAATCCCTTCACACGGTCCTATCTGGAACTCCCACTGAAGAGAACACCAACAGGAATCATGTGGGTTTTTAAAGTTTAGCTGCCACCATCCCACACCAACTCAAGAGATCCTCAGGTGTGGCCTTTGGGGATGGTCCTACTTGCTCCCAATTACTCTGGGTATGTATTTCATCTTGCCTGCCTGATTAAAATAAATCTGATAAAATAAGTGTACAAATTACCAACCAGTAGAAGGTAAGCTACCTGAGGGCAGAGTTTTAATTTTTTAACTTTGCATTTTTAAAGTCTAGGCAACACAGTAGAAATTAAGAATCTTGAGGCAGTATTTGGCACAAAAGCATGTATTGAATGCCTGTCCAAGTGACTTCTCCCCTCAACTCAGGTTTATCCCCATCTCCATCCCTAAATTGTTACCAAAAATCAGGGACACCTGTATAGAAGAACCTACTTCCCACCTGTCCTGTCCTGGCCCTGTGACTCAGAAGCAACTTCCCCAATCCAGCTTCCTCTGGCCCAGCCTGAGCCCCGACAACAAGGACCAAAAGGGAAACATTTACCTGAGCTGGCATTACTTCAGCATTTGTCCCCGCAATTTTGACTCCAGCATACAGACAAGCACGGTAATGAGCTTCTGCTATATCTCTTCCATAGGCTTTATCAGCTCCCACACCACAATAATATGGACCTATGGGCAAGAGGAGACAGGAGGCAAACTCGTAAGGCAAAAGTCCCAGAGGAAATTCAAACCCCTCCAAGCCCTTTTAAAGAGGAAAAGAGTGTTTGTGGGATCTGAAAGCCTGCACAGCTATCCCTTGGATAACTATTACACCGTTAGTTTGAAGATTACCCCTCTCCCTTTCTCCCAATTTTCCTTGGCTGGGTCTGCAGAGACCACCAATCCTCCCTTCACATTATAAAGTAATGGCTCTGGTACAACACAGCAGAATGGATCTCATGGAAAATGTCATGGCTTTTTGATGAAACTGATTCCAATAACTTTATAGTTGTTCAGGAAAGAAGTAGCTGCGTTCAGTAGTCAGGAAAAGCTTACCCTGGGGCCCAGGGAACCCATTGGAAGGCCAACCAAAAGGGTGTCCATCTGTTCCCATAAGAGTATACTCTTGCTCCATACCAAACCAGGGTTTCTGGTTGGTCACCATATCCATTATGCGTTTACAGGTATGCCTCAAATTGGTCTCTGAAATACAATAGAAAAATAAAGAAACTATTAGGAACATACCTTCCTATTAGTCCTGGATCTGAGCACCACCCCAAAAAGTACATTGCTGATTTGGTAGAATTTTAAAAAGGTGGCTTTTCACACCTGACCAGCTATGTGAACTGGCTCAGTCCTTCTGAACTCCAATTGTCTGCAACAGCCTACATTCTATACACATTTAAAGGGTCAAAGACAAATTTGTTCTAATTATAGAAGAAAGCTGTCCTTGCATTCTTTAATGCATTACGTCTTATTCTTTCCCAGAGGAAAGTCCCAGAGGAACTGTGGATAGAAAACTGGATTTGTAGTCAGAGGACAACGTTCAAAGCCCCTGCTGAAACTACTAGCAAGTGACTTCCAAATTTCACTGTGACTGTTTTCTCAACTATAAAATGAGAAAGGTAGACTCTAGGGCCTCTCTAAAGTCCCTATGGTTTGGTCCTACCGGGATATGGCTCTCTAAGGGATCTCTGAGGGACTCCAGAAAAAAATTTTACTTTTAGTTAACTTGATAGTTACTTGAAGTCAAAGCAATGGACACTTTATCTCTCTATACTGGGATGCTTCCCAGAAGCCAAACCCTACCAAGAACTACTAGGTGAAAACACTGAAAAGAACCATAAGAAATACTAGGTAAAAACTTTCATTCAGTTGACATTGTCCCTACATGGATCTGAATGTCTCTTGCATTGATTAAGTCAACACTGACCAGGGTGTGGGTGTATGGGCTAGACTAAGGAAATTTTAAAATGTGATCTGTCTTTTTAATAACCTTCATAAAAAGTCTTTTAGCATAGGGTCTGGCCATCTGTTACTGCAGATTGTTCAGTAGGTTTTAAGTCAAGTCGCACTGAAAACCCCATGTGGCAAAGATACTGGAGTGTTCTCATTTTACAGATGAGGAAACTGAAGCAAAAAGGATGAAGTTACTTGCCCAGGGTCACACAGCAAAGTGTCCTGAGGTCATATTTGAACTCATGTCTTCCTGACTCCTGGCCCAGTATTCTGTAACCACTATGTCAATCTAGATACCTTAGTCAGATACATAGCAAAGCACTATAATAAATAAATGCTTATCTCTCTTCCCCCATGATAGTGACTAAATCCTGTTTACACATTAAACAAGTGTGAAGCATATAGTTAGCCTCTGCTAAAGACCTTCACTGACAACAGATAGCTGGCTTCAAGGATTTCACATTCTAATGAGGGAAACCACATACTCATTATTTAGTAAAACAGTAAAGCACTAATTAGTAGCTAGGGAAATCTGTAAAGGCCCACCAGATAGATATTACTTGAGATGAGTCTTTTTAAAAGACAGGAAGTCAGGTATTCTAAGAGATTACAAAGGAGAAGATTGCAGGGAATGGGAGACAGCCAGTAAGTCTAAAAACTGGAGTCTCCATTACTCTCAAGCCAACTTCATTTTTTCCCTATGTTTGGCCAAAAATCTGCCTCCCTAACTTTTAGCTATTGATCCCAAGAGTAAAATCCTTCTTCCAAATAAAGACCTTTTTCAAATACCTGCAGACTGTCAGCTGCCTTCTTAAAGCCTCCTCTATTTGTCTGAATAACTCTAGTTTCTTCCACTGATCTTCATGACAAAGTCTCCTCCAGAGACATTCCTAATTTGTCCCTAGTTACTGTACCTTTGCTCCAAATCCAAACCATTTTTAAAAAGGGGAGGGGGGCGTTCCTCTCATTCCTTGTCAGAAGAGGGAAAAAAGAACTATCCTTACCTGCAGGCTTTCGGTTATACTTGAAAACTTCACAGAGAACCAGTTTGTTGGGGTCCCTTCGGAAGGGGTCTCGGAACATAGCAGCAGGAACAAGGTACATGTCACTGTTAGAGCCTTCAGACTGAAAAGTGCTAGAGCCATCAAAATTCCATTCAGGTAGGTCTGGGAGAGGTGGGGAGAGAAGAGACTGGAGGTGAGCCAATCAACTCCATTAAAAGACATACATGTGTTTTCAGTCTAGATTGCCATTTACCCCCAACCTTCCCACCTAATTGTTCCTTTTCCTCCATAGAAAGAATGAATTCTTGTGATGAGAGACAGAAAGAGAGACAGAAACACAGAGACAGAGATATATATATAGAGAGAGACAGAGAGAGAGAGAGAGAGAGAAAGAGAGAGAGAGAGAGAGAGAGAGAGAGAGAGAGAGAGAGAGAGAGAGAGAGAGAGAGAGATATGAACCAGAAAGAGTTCAGGAAGCACTATTCAGCTTCAGGCACTCTTATCATTCCAAATCCAAACCCTTCAGTAAAAGGATTTGCTCCAAGTACAAAATTCTACCTTTTTAAGTAATTTAGTCATTTTTCAGTTGTGTCTGCTGTTCATGGATCCCCCTCCCCCTTGGCATATTCCTTGCAAAAGTACAGGATTGGTTTGCCATTTCCTTCTCTAGCTCCTTTTCTGGATGAGGAAACCTAGGCCAACATGGTTAAGGGACTTACTTGTCCCTGTCACACAGCTAGCAAGTGTACCAAGTCTTCCTGCCTCTAGGCCAGTGCTCTATCCACTGAGCCACCCAGCTTCCCTAACTTACAAAGTAGCAAGGCTTATACTGCTGCTTTATAGATATATGAACAGACTTTACCCAAGTGACTTTCTTCCTCACTACTTACCCTACTCTTCCTCAGTAAGATAAAAATTATATTCTAAGTTAGAGTCACGGTCCTATTCCTATTCTGTAGAGGGAAGGTGCTGTGTGATTCTGTAATCTAAGACTGTTTCCTCATTTGTAAAAAACGGAATCATAGCTATACCTGCTTCACAGACTAAAACAAGATGATGAATATAAAGTACTTTGCAACCTTAAAGGGCTGTGAGATACCAATTATTATTACTATTGCCCCTGGATCTGCACAGGAAGCAAACTGAAGATCAGACCAATTCACCAGGATCACAGATTTTTAATCTCTAATATAGTACTAGTAGCCAATAGGATGGGTCGACTTCTCTCTTACAGATTTTGATTTAAATAAAAGAGGCCCCCATTCTTTGTCTCCAACTGGAATACAACAAATTAATCTGGTAGGAATTAGGCTTAGGGTTTCCTAGGCTTTGCTCTCAAAAGTTCAGAGGCTGATATATACAATACAAAATAGTCAAAGAAAAATGCTTTGGCTAGAAGGAAAATTCAAAGAAGGGTAGCTGCAGGGATGGCTCTCCCCTCTTACCATCAATGCTCTTCGGTTCACTGTCTAGGGTCCGAGTTTTACAGCGAAGTCCCTCGCCTGTGCCATCGACCCAAATGTACATGGCCAGGACTTTGTTCCCTTGAGGCAGGTTCAGGTACATCTGCTTGATATTTTTGTTCAAGTGAGAACTGGCCGAGGTGGCCATGCTGGAAGCTGTCCTGGTTAGTTATAAAGGAGGGAGAGAGGGATGGAAAGACAGGGGAGGAGGGAGAAAAAATAAAATAACATGAGAACACTGACCCCAAGCTGGCCTGTTGCTAGGATCCCTCAGAAAAGCAGATTATCCAGACAGGTAGAAGCATACCCAAAGCATTAGCTCCAGAGCTTTGTCAATTAAAGTTTATTCATTTAACACATATTTGAGAGATTAACATAAAGCAAAGCACTAAGGTAGCTCCTGAGGACATAAAGACAAAACCAAAACAGTTCCTACTCAAACTTTTTTTTAATTGGGATTATAGTATGCACACAAAATAATGGAACATATATAGTAACTTGAATCAAAAAAAAAACACAATAGCAGCTGGGTGGATGGGAATTAAGGAAGGCTTCAGAGATGGTAGATATAGATGTTGAATCAATTTCAATTATGCCTCTTCTCTCATGGCATGAAGGCCACAAATTCTATGAATGCATAAGAACAGAAAAAAGAGGAGAGCCTAGAGAAAAAGAAAACTTTAAAAATCAGGCTTTAAAAAAAGGCTTCCACAGAAAGGATCGATAAATGGAAAAGGCTATAGTGCCTTATATGTACCCAATAGTACAAATAGTTTATTGATCCATTCACAATTTTTAAGATAGGGAGATAGCATTTTTTATTCATTCCCGGCAAGTGGTGAAGGAGCAAACCATCGGTATCAAATCACACCCTTGCCCCCACTATGGCTAACTTAAATCTGCCAGGAAAATTCCCATATCCTGAACATGGGTCAAGGATTACTTTATAAATCAATAAAGTCTAATTAAGAAGGCAGAGTGGGATCTGAGTGAGATAATTTTGAAAAGGAGTAACAACTGTTTCCATGGGTAACCACAACCCAGTTCCCACTTACCAAAACAGGCACTCTGGTCTTTGGGGGAAATTCACCTGGTCCTCAAGTAATATTTGAGAAGTCAAACCTTCAGGCCATGTCCTCCAGGACACCAAAGCCCAAATGGGCCTTAAGTCAAAGCCTCACCTCAACCTCTTCCCCAATACCAGAGAAATCCACTTCTCCTTGAACTCTTCCCAGGAGACCTCCCTTCCAACTAACTTGTCCAGTCTAGTCAATTTACCCCGGGGCAGTTTTTTTTAAAGAGAAAGTACTTCCTCTATTGACCAATGAGTTTTTATTTCGGTGTCCCTAAACCTCAGGCTAAACCATACTGGGCAGGAACACCTGTAGGGACTTAAAAAGTGGTCTGGGGTGGAAGCTGCTGCTCCCCGGAATCTTTCTTCTCTTTTTCTTCTTCTTCTTCTTCTTTCTTCGAGATCCCCCCTCCCCCGTCTCCTCCTCTTCTCCACTCACCCCGGCCATTGTGGGATAAGGAAATCGATCTGATTAGGCCTACGCTTCAAGCGTCTCTTTTTCAGCTTCTGTTCATGCCTTTCCTCATAGTCACTGGTCTCATACTGATCGCTGTGGTTCCTCTTTTCCCCCTTTCCCCTCCGGACCCGAGGAGAAGAGGATCGAGAAACAAGGTGCGGAGATATCGATCGAGGAGAAACAGTCTGGGAGGAAACTGCCTTCATCATCACTAAAGGGGTCCCCCTTGACTTCAACGTCCGAGGAATATAGGAGCTGTACGAGGAGGTGGATGACCCTGAGTTTTCTGGGCTTTCCAACCTTTTCTCCCTCCCTTTCCCCCTCTCTTCTTTCCCTTCCAGCGGTTGGCAAGGAGATGGACCCCCTGCTCCCCTCCCCCCACCCCTCCCCTCCAGCTCCTGATTTTACGATCTTACAGAGAACTGTAAGAAGGAGCATGCCCCTCCTTAGATAAGAGGGTGCCGGGGGGAGGGTGAGGCAGCCAGGCAGAATGTAAAAGAGGCCAGGCCGGCTGCCTTCTGTCTCTGGCCTCTTCCAGTCTCGGCCGACTCTCAAGGTAACGCAGCAGCTCTCAGGAGTTCCCATTGTTTGGTCACAAATGGAAGCCTCGAATTGCCCCGGAATTTCCCCGGGACCTATCGGGCAGTTGCAAGCAGCAAGAGGGGATGCAGAAGTAACAGTGAACTGTGACCCGGCTGGTCACTATCTTTCCGATATTTTAAAACAAAATACAAAAGGCTTTCTCCTCCTTCCTAGAAGAACACGAAACCTAATCAACACACCCCTGGGGTTTCACTCCCACAAAGAAAAAAAACAGAAATGCCGAAATCACAACCCAGATCCTCAAATACCGGGCCCCAAAGAAAGTCCAAGGCACCATGAGAGTAGGGGCAAGCGTAGAAAAGGTCCTTAGGGGAGGTTCGACGGCGCAAGTAGCACACTCAAGAAAAACAACACTCTCTTCCCCTTCCTCTCCCCCCACCCCAGTCTTACAATGGAGGCACCCGCCCAGCATCAGTACAATCCTTGGAAAGAAGATAAGAAAGAGCATTCGGTAGGACTTTGCAGGAAGAGGAAGGGGGGAGGCAAAAGGGGGAACAAGAAAGTAAGGTCTTAGGGTTAGGAAGTGCAGGTCGAGGAAAGGAAGAAACAAGTTTTGCAAAATATCCTTTGCAGGGTCCCTCCCCTCCCCGCCCCTCTGTGAAGGGTTCGAGATGGGCCGGCTAGTTACCTGGGTTTGGAAAGGTCCGGAAACAAGGTGTCAAAGTCGAGGGCGCAGGACGATGGTTCTGCAGGCTCGCTGGCTGACGGGGCTGGTTAGAGGTTCTAGCTGCTGGCCGAGGAGGTGGCTCTAGTAGTAGGGGCGGCTGTGCACAAAACAACGGCTTCCATTCTCAGCTCTACCGGGTTTGCCAGCCTGCTTAGCTCTATTTATTCCCCGTGCAGGGCCGACCCCCTCGAGCCCTGATTGGTTGCCAGTGGCCGAGCTCCCGACCTGCTCAGCTGATGCAGGGCGCAACAGTCCAGACCATTGGGCAGGGGGTGGTGCCTGCCAGGGGGGCGGAGGGCTGGTGCCGGAGGGAGAAAGAAAGGGAAGTGGGGGATGGGGATGGGGCGGGCCGGGTGGGAGAAGAGGAGAGAGAAAGCAGGGCTGGGGGTGGGGAGGGTCATCCGAGCCAGCGAGCTCCTGGCCCGCCCGGGGAGGACCCCGCCCACGGAGGACCCCGCCCACTGCAATTGAGTGAGAAAAACAACCGCGGCTTCACGGGAACGGGGACTTCCCCTCCAGCTGCTGCAGCACCCCCCCCTCCCCGACCCCTGCCATTGCAATCAGCATATTGTGTTCTCCCCCAACCACAACCTTTCCTCGGGCTACAGAGCTCAATAACCTGGTGCAGCTTTGGGTTACTGCGCCGCGCCCTCCTTCCTTATTCCATTCACTCCCTGTCTTCGCTAGATCACCCACTCCCCTCCGCGACCTGGAGCATCTGTGCAACTTCTGCAAGACCTCCGATCACGCCTCCCTTTCTGAGGACCCCCGGTTCTCCCCCCCTTCACCCCACAAGAACCAGGGCAAGGTTGAAATGAGCTGAAACTTCCACACCCTTGCAGCAGAATTGTGCCGTGGGGATGCTGCGCCCACTAGAAGGGAGACATTTGCTTTAGGCTCAATTCTTCCCTGTTGTTCCAGCTCTTGCCCCTTTAAATTGAGAGAGAAATGGGCCAACGAAGGAGATACGGTAAAAGTGCGAGACTTGGCTCGGTTGAAGCTCGGACAGCAAGGCTGGGGGAGGGGAGATAGAGACTAAAATCTGCAGGGATTCCTAAAGCCTGGAGGTTGTGGGTTTGTTCGTTTGTGCCTCTCCTAAATGTTCTTGGAAAGTGGCCTGAGACCAGTCCTTTTAAAATGTGCATGATTTTCTTCATAGAAAGGAGAAACAAATGCTCCTGGCATGGAGGAGTACTTCCCCTTGTCCTGTTTCCATTCCTATCTTCTTTTGATTTTTAACCCCTAAAATTCTCTCTGTAAAATGGGGATAATAACCTTTCCTACGCACCTACCTCATTAGTTTGTGAAAGCCCTTTGAAAAGTATGCACAGTGTAAAAATGCAGGAAATGCTATTTGATAGATTAACCGAATGGTACTGTTAAGTAGTTAGAAACCCAATTGGTGATTAATAGCACTTCATCTTTACGAAGTTTTAAGACTTTGCAAACCCGTTGCTCAAAGAGCTTGAAGAGGGTAGAATTCTTCTACCCTGGCTTCTTAATTTGCAAGAAAAAAAAATGAGGAAACACTTCTGCTGAATGTCCCAGCCTTGCAAGAGAAATCTGACCTATGAGGGACCACAGGCTCCCCATCCTTGACTTTCTCTGGGTCCGGAGAATGCCCATTCCCTAAAATGTGGATAGCAATATTTAAAAGTTGCTTCAATATCATACCTTGTTGTACATTTAAAATAGGATTGTCCAGTACTTGAGAAATTCTGAAAAAAGCAAATAAATGCAAGGGATGAGAGTGGAAGTAATGTTGAACTAAGAGCTAAGAGTTTTTAGTTGTTTCTTGGCTATAAAGCTGTGTGTGACCTTAATGAAGAGGAAGACCTTAATGGAGAGGAAGACCAAATCAGGAGACCTGAATTCAGGTTTCTTTTCTGCTTACTTCTTATGTGACCTTGAGTAAGTCCTGTAACTCTTCTGGGCCTCAGTTTCCATAACTATGAAATAAGGGGGTTGAATTAAAAGGTCCCTTTCAGCTCTGATATTTTTCTTTAGGGGGAGATGAGATTCTAAAAAACAAATAAAAACAATGATGCTGCTGTTTTATTCGGAAAACTTTTTGGGGGGTTGGGTTTGGGTTTTTTTTGCTTTTTTGGAGGGCAATTGGGGTTAAGTGACTTACCCAAAGTCACACGGCTAGTTTTTGTGTCAAGTGTCTGAGGCCGAATTTGAACTCACGTCCTCCTGACTCCAGGGTTGCTGCTCTATTCACTGCGCCACCTAGCGGCTCCCCAAAGGAAAACTTTTGAATGTCCAGTTCTTGGAAGAGGAGGCCAAAGAGTTTTATTTTGTTTTGCTTTACTCTTTTTTATTTTGCCTTTCTAGGACTGAAAGACCTCAGGCTGGTAGTGAGATAATTCCTTTATTGATTCATTCAGCCGCCATTTACTAAGCGAGTTAACTAGGCACTTAGGTATTCAAAGCCCAAAGAATCAAAAAGTCGCTGTCCTCTCCAAGCTTACTTTCTAGTAGTTCGTTAATCCTGATGACTTTATAAAATGTTGATATCAAAATAAACTCATAAATCAGTCACAATTAGCCTCTTGCCCATACTTATTATACATTTTAGATGCCAGAATTCATTGTCAAATGTCATCATCACCACCCACTTTAAGCACTTATTGAGATAAAAGAACCAGGAGAATCAGCTCCTTAAATCAGCAAGCATTTGTTAAGTACCTGCTGAGAGCCGAACACTAAGGTGCTAAGTCTGCAATGAAAGGCAAAAGACTGACAATCTTTGCTCTAATGGGGGAGACAATAAGCAAACAACTATGTACCATCAAGCCATATCTAAGATAAACTGGGGATGATAGGAAAGAGATGGCACTAAGATAAAAGGGAATAGGAAACACTTCCTTAAAGAAAGACGTTATGAAAGACAATTCCGAGGTTTGGGGTATTTTTGTCATCTGTTTTGGTTGATTCCTGAAAGTGAAGGTTACTTACACTAATCCACAATTGGACTCAGATTTAGGGTCCTAGGGTTTGGGGCTGCATTCTGGGACCGTACAGCAGATTGAGAGTCAAACCTACTTCAGAACCGAACCAGTAACCTTTGCCTCTGTAGCATTGAATTGCAAGCTTTTGAGTTAACCAGCCTGTGCATGAGGATCCCAACCCAAACCCTAAAGAAAGCCAGTCCTAGAGAGTATATTCACATATGGAGAAGAAAAGTTTGATTGGTTTGTCTTTCTGAACCCCAAGGCAATTAAAGAAACTCAAAGTTGTTTGGCATTCCCCACCCCCACCCCAACCAACAGCAGTCTGGATGTCCTTCAGTCAATCAGAAAAAGACAGGGACCCTGTACCCTTAGATTCTCCTTCTCAGAATCTCCTGAGACAGAAATAACAGTATTGAGGGTAACTCAAAGCTCTAGCTTTGAAATCATGGTTTTTTTTAGATCAGAGCGAGGCAAAAGTGAAGCCAAATGGGGTTCCAGTTTCCATTTCAATACTCACCTATCTTGTATCAAGTCATTTTACTTTTCTGGATCCTTTTCTTTCTTTTTTTGACCGTTTCAATTTTTTTCATCTATTTTTTATATTTATTTAGTATTTTATTTTCCTCCAGTAACATGTAAAAACAATTAACATTCATTTTTAAAACTTTGAGTTCCAAATTCTCTGCCTTCCTTTCTCCCACTCCCTCCCACTGAGAGGGCAAGCAATTCAATATAGGTTACATGTTGTGAAGTCATGTAAAACATTTCCATAATAGTCACGTTGTGAAAGAAAACATGGACTAAAAAAAAATCCTTAAGAAAAATAAAGTAAAAAAAAAGTATGCATCAATATTAATTTAGACACCATTGGTTCTTTCTCTTGGGATGGGTAGCATTTTTCATCATAAGTCTTTCAAAGTTGTTTTACATAACTGTCTTGCTGAAAATAGCTAGGTCATTCACAGCTGATCACCTAACAATATTGCTGTTACTACGTATGCAATACATTTCACTTTGCATCAGCTCTTGAAGTCTTTGCAGGTTTTTCTGAGAGCATCCTGCACATTTCTTATAGCCCAATAATATTCCATCATAATCACATGCCACAGTTTGTTCAGCTATTCCCTAAATTGATGGGCAACCCCTCAATTTCCAATTCTTTGTACCACCCCCACCAGAGAAGAGCTTCTATATATACTTTCCTACATATAGGTCTTTTTTCTTTTTAATCTCTTTTAGGATACAGACTTAGTAGTGGAATTGCTAGACCAAAGGGTATGCAGGATTTTGTAGCCCTTTGGGTATAGTTTTGGGGTCCATTTCCTCGGCAAGGTGAAAGTTTTAGACTAAATGAAGGAGGTGAGGGTGGAATGAAGAAATGCATTAAGGATTTACATAGCACTTACCAAGTCTCAGATACTTTTTTTTTTAAACAAATATAACAATCCTGTTAATGGGTACTATTATTATTCCCATTTTATAGATGAGGAAACTGAGGAAAACAGTTTAAATGACTTGCCCAGGGTTACACAGTTAATAAGTATCTTATTATAAGAGGTTAGATTTGAAAGCAAATCTTTCTGATTCCAGTCCCCGTGCAGTAAGTTCTGTGCCATCAGCTGCCAAATGCTAAATTACTTTCATCATCCTATTGGTTCTAAGATTCTATGGGCTGGGGGAGGGGGGCGAGGAGTGTGGCAAACAAGCAGGAAATATGTAAGGATATGACCTTTTGTGCTCTAGCAAGGACATGGCTTGTAAGAATATAAATTCAAATTGGAGGAGACAGGGAGAGTGAATTTTGTAATTGGGGATGCCTCAGTTACAGGTCAAAACTGGATGTCAAGACAATAGATGTAACGAAGGAATAGAAGAGTTTGTGAACTGGTGATCCCATGTGCACTAGTCATAAGGATCAGGGTTCGAAATACAAATCTGTTTTTACAGCTACTTACGATGGCCATGGGCGAGTCAAACTTTCTGGGTGTCAGCTTTCTCATTTATAAAAGGAAGGGACTGGAGCACTTCATCTTTAAGGGACCTTTTGGCTCTAATAGCTTATGATCCTGTGGAAGTCTCCTTGGGGAAGGAAGGAGGGAAAGAAGGAAGGAAGGAAATAGGAAAGGGAAGCAAAAAAGAAAAGACAGTTATAAAAATATTTCTAAAAACAAGTTCACAGATCTCCTGAAATCTGTTCATGAAAAAGACCCCAGGTTTAGAACTCTTGTCTTGGAGAGCTAATTGTCTTTATCATGGAGGCATTAAGTAACTGACCCAGGCTCAAACATTAAATATAAAGACAGGATTTGCCTGACTCCAAGGCCAGCCTTCTATTCACTGATTCCAAACTGCATCTCTGTTAAATACACCTAAAACCTAGTTCTTCCTTCCTTCCTTCCTTCCTTCCTTCCTTCCTTCCTTCCTTC